>JANRMT010062792.1:82563390-82570890 GCA_026402145.1 Polypterus bichir lapradei | reverse complement strand
TTCCCTTATTTAATCCGCGGCTTGTACGCTATTTTTTGTTTGTTTATTACGATTATAGATATTTATTTATTCCCTTCTTTAGCTGACTGCCTGCTCATATAAGGCGCTCCACTGGTTTTTTGTGAAGCAGCCTTTACACAGCTTCTCCGCTGTTTTATAAACGAACGACATATAAGGCCATCCTTTTACCTTGCTTTGCCAAGGAAGCTGCCTTTTTATTTAATCCACGGGTTCTCCGCTGTTTTATTGTTCGTTTATTACGATTGTTATACAGCAGTTCTCTTTATATAGCACGTTGTCAGTTCAGCACTTTGGTTGTAAAATGACGAAGCTGCGCACTGAGCTTACTTTTCAGAATGCAACATATAGTTGTCCAGGAGAAAAGCAATGTTGCCTCAAATCAATGGCAACCTTTTGTAGGGTCTGTCCCTGAGACTTATTAATTGTCATCGCGAAGCAGAGCCTTACTGGAAATTGGAGGCATCTGAATTGAAATGGGAGATCAGAGGGTATAACGGGGATGCGAGGAATACATTGAGTGTTTAGAAACTCTAGAGACAGCGTGTGTATTAACTTGTGGATTTTTCTGTGAGTATTTGGTGGCAGCGTGACAAAGTTGCTTCCGCAAGACCGCGTTAGCTGTGGAGCTCAGCTCTGAGCATATTTTTTTCCCACCTTGTCAATTGTGTAATGCGTTTTTTGAACAGGTTTGATGCATGGAAGTGATCACTCGTACTGCGTTCAGTTAGTTCACGTGAGCTGCTCTCTTGTGTGATGTTGCGATGTCCACGGATGTATTTAATGTTAGCTAAGACCCGGCACTTAAAAGTTTCTTGCTGCACTCCGGTTGTAATATGACGAAGCAGCGCGGGCTCACTCTTGAGAATGCAACGTATAGTTGTCCAGGAGAAAAGCAATCTTGCCTGAAATCAATGGCAACCTTTTGTAGGGTCTGTCCCTGAGACTTATTACTTGTCATCGCGCAGCAGAGCCTTACTGGAAATTGGAGGCATCTGAATTGAAATGGGAGATCAGAGGGTATAACGGGGATGCGAGGAATACATTCAGTGTGGAAAAACTCTAGAGACAGCGTGTGTATTAACTTGTGGATTTTTCTGTGAGTATTTGGTGGCAGCGTGACGAAGTTGCTTCTGCAAGACCGCGTTAGCTGTGGAGCTCAGCTCGGAGCATATTCTTTTCCTACCTTGTCAATTGTGTAATGCGTTTTTTGAACAGGTTTGAACTTGCATGGAAGTGATCACTCGTACTGCATTCAGTCAGTTCACGTGAGCTGCTCTCTTGTGTGATGTTGCGATGTCCACGGCTTTATTTAATGTTAGCTAAGACCCGGCACTTAAAAGTTTCTCGCTACAGCAATTTTAACTCCATCACAAAGTGATCCAAAGTCTCGTTTATACCTCGTGTCTTCTCATTAAACTCGTATCTAGCGAATAAAGTAATCGACAAAGGCATGACAAACGGCAGCGGGAGCGTGTCCATAAACTTAATTTAAATTTACGGTTTACACCGTGCTTTGTTTCCGCAGTAGCTGCACTTATGAATAAGCTTGTATGCGTTTTTCTTCAGCGCTCTTTGGGAGCTCTTCCTTCTTTTCTACGTACTGCGTTCACAGTCAGTTCACGTGATTACGTGGGAGGCATGATGATGTGACACGCAGCTCCGCCCCTCACGGCCATCGAGCTAAAGTCCATTACAGTATATGGAGAAAAATAGGTTCCAGTTATGACCATTACACGTAGAATTTCGAAATGAAACCTGCCCAACTTTTGTAAGTAAACTGTAAGGAATGAGCCTGCTAAATTTCAGACTTCTACCTACACGGGAAGTTGGAGAATTAGTGATGAGTGAGTGAGTGAGTGAGTCAGTGAGGGCTTTGCCTTTTATTAGTATAGATTACACCGGCTGTTACAGACTGAAATCAAATGTATGTTTTTATTCTGAAATAGTAAGAATAAGAGCAGTTCACTTATCAAAACGGAGTCGTGCGGGATCAAACTTGTGACCTTTTGATTACCAATCCAGCTTGATACCATTACGCCACCAAGGTAGTTGAAGTAAATGTGTGTCAATGTGGCATGCTAACGCAGCTTTTTTTTCTGCAGTTATATTTTTGAATAAAAGCGCACTTGTTCTGTTATATTTGAACCTTTTGTGAAAGTGTTTCTTTGATATTTGGACTTCAGGCTTCATACATTATATAGTTTATACCTACATTTTGTCATTGACTACTAGAATATGAAAAATGTTTCTGTTGTGAAAAATGTATGAAAACATATGAAAAATGTTTTAAAAATGTGTTTACACAGATTACCTGTAGAAATGGAACACACATGAAATGCGTGTGTTCCAAATAGCGATCTATTATTTCCACTCTAAAACTCCACTTCACTCCCAGATAATCAATCAAGGGGGGATGGAATAGCTGGCTGCTTGCAGCTTGTCTTTATCAGCACAATTAGATGACAAAAGACGCTGGTGGAGAGGTGCAAACGGATTTAAGAAGTGATTTAAGGTGGGACGGATCTACGAGTTTTTTCGTAGGTTCTGGTAATTCTAGTGTTAAAACCACCATCTTCTCCACAACCAAATCAGTTCAATCTAGAACTCAACCTATGCACATCACTGCCTTTCTTAAAACCCTTTTGTAGCCAGGGACAATATATAGGTGGCTGCCCCAAACCTTTCCAATGTGTTAAGACTCATTCTTTTACACCCTTGATAACTATGCTTATCTTTTACTATTCAGGAAATTTTTCCATTTTATTATTGTCTGAACCTACTTTTCTCTCTGCTTTATTGCCGGAGCTGCAGCCTATTCAAACCATTCCAGAGTCCTGGGTTCAAATGCTGAGCCTGATCTCTGTCTGCATGAAGTTTGCTAGTGCCACCCCTTTTCATTTTCCCCACTTTCCTCCCACATTTCAATTAAGGTAACTATTGTCCCTGTATGAGCAAGTTGTAGGTGAGTGTGCCTTGTGATGCACTGACACACTCAGGAGGACTTGATCCAATATTGCAATAAGCCTGGTTAGAAAATGAACAGACTGTATATGAATTTATGCTTGCCTCAGCAAAATGTGTAAAGATATATTACATACCATTACATTTACCCATTTGCTATCAATATTATTACTAATATTACCAAGGTAACTTTAAATTCTCCATTAGTAGGCTTTAAGCCATTGAAGCAGTAGCTTCAAAATGAAATCTGTTACTTTGTAACCAATACACATACTTTATTCCTTGGGGGGTAAAAAGCTGAGTGGGTTACACCAAAGTCATTAATTTATTATTCTGAAATTTCTGACAGTGCATTAGCCAAATTATTAGGCTACATCTTGAGCTGTAAAGCTAGTCTATTCAGATGTTAGCCAAGCTCAATTTGCACATGTAATTTATTCTGAAAGCACACATTAAAATGAAAAAATGTTAATACTATTTCATATAACAATCCTATTTTAACACAGCTGTCTTAAAATGAGAGTATTTCTCAAGCAACTGTTGAATCTGTAAAAGACATTATTTAAATGTGACAGGTGCAGTAATGACATTGTACAATTTTGGTAGAATCTCTTCATACATTAGATAGAAACATAGCTGGTGTAACAGGTGAACCAATCACTTGTTAATACTGGAAAGAAGTCCAGATAGCATTCATTCTGAATGGATACTTATTTTCAAGAATGAGCCTTAAACGTTTTCCTTTTATATGTTGACACCACTTTCTACTAAAGTCTCTTAATAATTGTTATTAATACACACATTATAAGATTATTTTCTAGCTATGTATTTTGACAACTGCAGTGTAAACAATATTTTGCTAATTAAATTATTGCACTTATTGGTGAAAATTAAAATGCAAGGCCAAAATTTCTGCATGTATATAATCTAATACTATTGCCATATGGAGTCAAAAACATGGATGCAGGGTTGAGGCCTCCAAAAAGCTTTACAAGAGCAGTTCAGGACCTTCACAATCCTTTCCAGTAGAGGCTTAAGAACAGGAGTTCAAACAACAAACAAACAAACTCAAAAATATCTCATGAGGGAGAGAAACTATCAACCTCTGGCTTGTTTATTAAATAATAAAAAAGAAGCATGAAAATAGTACAAAGCCAAAAAAATAGCAAAAGTTTGTGCCTAAAAGACAATCTAAGGCCCACAATATGTAATCCAAAATCAGAAATGCAAGCACAGAAGAAAAATATCCAATAAATAAATAAAACAGAAAAATTCAAGAAAGGCAATATTCCTAATCCAAACTCAATGCACCACTGCTGGGTTTCTCATCTGACACAGCGTATAAAGTCAGAATGAGAATCCAGCATGTATGATGTCAGGGTGGCCCTATCTCATGGGGCTGCATCCACAAAACACACAAAATAGCAGTATAATTAAAGAAACACTGTACACACAACAAATAGTAAAAAACTCTAACAGAAATAACAAAAATTGTAATTCAAAATGAACACTATTTAGTGAAAAGCAAAACAATTTCAGTCTGATGGTTACATGATACAGTAGGTTGCACTATCAGGTCCAATGTACTGTGGAGGCACATAAATCTGCAGGTCAGTGCTATACTATTTAACAGTTACTCTAAAGGTTTAAGGGGAATAAATAATGACAAAGTAAATCTTGTGTAGGCCATGTTTTAAAATAAATATATAACTGTCCTTGCCAATGATACGTAAAACTATAAAACCGAAAGATAAAGTGGCAGGTTAGCCAATGAATTTCACTAGTGTACTTACTGTATGTTTGGGATAAGCGAGTATCACCTGCAATTTAACTTAAGAATCCATCTTGTCAAAAAGATGATAATAAAAAGTGCCTCAATACTTTTACTAACTCTCTGCTGTGCCCTTTAAATATTGCAGTTCAATCTGCACCGTCCAGTGAATAACTGAAGGGCTTAGGGCAGGTATGATACAGCTTCACTTTGACTGTTTGTTTCCCTCTGATGTCTGAATGAGACCTCTTTCAAATCATACACTGATGTTCCATTGGCCTTTAAGCACTCCTGCAGACACGTGGGAACTACATTCCCTACTTAGCAGTTTTTTTACTTTCCCATTTTTACAGATGACAAGCAAAACCTCCAAACTGATGCAGATTTACAGTTATTACTATCGCTATATCAGCAATCACAGAGAGTTAAGTAGTAGTATGTAGTTATGTACTTTTCTAAAGCCAAATCTAACAGCGGGCCACTTGGACATGTCCGTAACCTGTTAATGTTTCTTTTTATTTCACGAATTTAAAAGACATTTGTGTCAGAAATACTAAGATTCAAATCCAAAACTGCTGAATTTGCAAGTGCTATAACTATGCTAGTGTGGGTAATGTCTTTTACTTATTAACACTAGAATCCCTGAAGCCTACAAAGAAAAGTCGGAATGCCGGGCCGCCTTAAATTCCTACACACTCTTTGTTTTGCAAATGTGAGCATAAGCAATAAGCAGCCTGCTATCCCATTCCCCAATGAGGCAGTTGAAGTCAAGTCAGACACAAAATTCTCAGAGCTCAATTCTATTTGTCTGGGTGTGAGGTGTCTGGAATTGTATAGGGTAAATAATATATCATCATTTGGAATATATACATTTCATGTGTGTTCTGTGTCTACAACGATTTGGGTAAATGTAGGATGACAGGAAAGGTGAGGCAAGAAATGTTGAACACATAACTAAAACAGAAACTTTTTTCATGTTATAGTAATAATAACAAAATGTGAAGTGTATAATGTGTGAAGACTGAAGGCCAAATATCAAATAAACACTTTCAGAAAAGTTATAACAAAACAAGTGTGCTTTTATTGAAGAATATAACCAGAGAAAAAGAAATCATTTAATTTACATATTGCTGTCAATGAGTAAAAACCCAAGCCCAAATATCAATCGACACAAAGTTGACATGTCTTGTTCACTGGAGAAAAGGTAAGAACCACTGCCTCGTAATCAAGAGGTTGCTCATTTGAGCCTGGGTTCTCCGTTTTGAGTAGGGAGCTGCTATTATTATTACTATTCTATAATAAAACATACATTTGATTTGACTCTGTAACACCCAGTGTAAAGTTTTGCTACTTGTAAAAGTTAGTGTTTTTCTTTTTATTCAGTTTTATTCTGTCAGTCACGTTCATGTGGTACAACAAACTTCCTTCTTCCTGTCTAAGTTGATGGCATTTATCTTCATTCTTTTCACAAGAGCAGCAATGACTAAGTTGGTGCTGTGGTTGATGCCTAGTCAGAACTATTTTTTGTACCAGCAATCAAAGATACAATGCCCCATGACAGCTATCAGACTATCATTTAGAATTTGCACTTTGACAACAAAGACACCCGTGCAGAACGTGTGAAGAACAACAGATTTGCTGTAATCTCAGACATCTGGAAAAGTTTTGTTGAGAACTGTGTTTTGAGATATAACCCAGGGCAACATATTACTGATGAACAACAACTCTTTACAACCAAGGTCCATTGTCCTTTCTTGCAATACATCTCAACCAAACCTGACAAATTTGGCATAAAGATTTTTCAATTGCGGCAGATTTGTAAGTACATGTGCAATGCCATTCCATATGTAGGAAAAGATTTCAATCATCCCATGGCAAAAAGACTTTCCACGAGTGTGGTCATAAAGCTTATGCTGCTGTTTCTGGACAAAGGCAGAACCGTAAAAACAGAAAAACTTCTTCACATCACTTTCGCTGGCTAATAGACTGATGCACCGCAACACAACTCTTCTTGGCACCATAAATATAGTGCAACAGGAACTTCCACCTGCAGCTAAATTCACTTCAGTAGGTGAGCAATTCTCCACGCTAGTGTTTAAATCTGGCAGTGCCATGCTCACAGTGTATGCGCCCAAAAAGAAGAAGCCTTTCTGCATTCCCAGTAGCATGCACCATAACATATCGGTTGGGCAAGATTGGAAAAAAACATTTTCAAATGACATAGTGTTTTCAAGTAGTGACGTTTTCATGCATGGATGTGTGTGTGCAAGTGCAAAAGAGAGCTAGAGACTCTGAGACAGATTTATTGTCATTCCAGTAGTTACTGAAATATGAAATAAACACTTTTGCAAATGTATAAAGAAACAAGTGTGTTTTTATTCAAGAATAAAACTGAATAACAAAAAATTAAAGTGAGAACAAGATACCAAGAAGACATGATTTACCAGCATTTGTGTGTCTGCTTATATCCCTTCAGCGATATTTTTTACAAGTAGCAACAATTTACACTGGCTGTTACAGGTTCAAATCAAATGTATGTTTTTAACTAGCAGAATACCCGCGCTTCGCAGCGGAGAAGTAGTGTGTTAAAGAAGGTATGAAAAAGAAAAGGAAAAATTTAAAAAATAACGTAACATGATTGTTAATGTAATTGTTTTGTCACTGATATGAGTGTTGTTCCCATATCTATATCTATATATATATATATCTATATATATATATATCTATATATCTATATATCTATATAT
>JANRMT010062792.1:82526708-82563290 GCA_026402145.1 Polypterus bichir lapradei | reverse complement strand
TATATATATATATATATATATATATATATATATATATATCAAAATAACCGCGCTTGGCAGCGGAGAAGTAGTATGTTAAAGAAGGAAAGAGAAACAAAAGGAAACATTTTGAAAATAATGTAACATGATTGTCAATGTAATTGTTTTGTCACTGTTATGAGTGTCGCTGTGATATATATATATATAGCAAAATAACTGCACTTCGCAGCGATGTCGTGTGTTAAAGAAGTTATGAAAAAGAAAAGGAAACATTTGAAAAATAATGTAACATGATTGTGAAAGTAATTGTTTTGTGTATTTGGCGGCAGCGTCACAAAGTTGTTTTCGTCTAGCTGCATTAGAAAATGTACCACGACATCTGACATACATATCTTCATATCTATATAAATATATACATATGTATATACATTAGATATCTACATATACACATATATATATATACATATCTATCTACATCATACATACACACACATACATACATACACACACACAAATTATATATATGTGTGTGTGTATATATATATATATATATATATATATATATAAAATGTAGATAGGTGTGTGTATATATATATATATATATATATATATATATATATATACACATACATACAAACATACACACAGGTATATATATGTGTATATATATGTATGTGTCTATATGTGTGTGTATAGCTTTGGTCACTGAGTGCAAGGGAAAAATAATAAAATATAGTCTATTAGTTATTAAACAGTAAAACATTAACGTTTTAAGAAGTACAGGTTTATTGAGCACTACTCGAGTGGTTGCGGGTAAACTACATTTTAAAAGACGGTATAACAGAACAGGTAAGTAGTACTAACAGCAGCTAAAATGTATATGGATCATCTCTCGGTAGTTGATCCATTTTGAAAGGCGCTACACGATGGCTGTGGTATAGAAATTACATTTTCTATGTGAACGTTCAAATTTCTGCCTCTGGTAATGTGCCTCACTGGTATTACCAGCAATTAAAGAAAAATCGTTTTGTGTCCTCTGCAGTGTTAAGAGAGAAAGGCTTTGGTTTGGGATAAAATGAAAAAAGGTGTAAAGAAAGGAAAGTTGCATTTTTCTTTTATATAGTATAGAGAGATGTGTTCGGTGACGTTATGATCGCCTTTTGGGGACAGTCGCGGTGGGTCTTGTGTAGACTGGTGAGACGTCTCTGCCATTAATGGGCTGTGATGGCACTGTCAGTCCTTCACTCGTGTGCGTGTCTTCATAATCCGAGCTGAGGACCTCATAATCGTATACGTGCAAAAGAAAGTGTGAATCGCCTTAATATTATTTTGCCGTGGTGTAGAAAAGGGGTCCCGTGTTTGCACTTGTCTGGGCTATAGCTCAGGGGGAGGATGAAAAAAATTAAAAGTGCTCACTTTGATTTAAGGCAGAAGCGCAGTCAGCGTCTAAAATCCCGGCACAGCTATGCGTGCGCGCCGGCTGCTCGACTTTTGCTGGGAAGGAGACCCCAGTTTTTGTACACACGTTCCACAAATGAGACACACGGGTTTACCGGCAATGTCAGTAAACATATACTCGGCCTCCCATCGGTTTTTAAAGGCTCTATTTTCAGAATCAACTTTTCTCTTCGGCATCGTGTGGGCTAGCTTTGCAATAACTTGCAGTATCATAAGCTAGACTTGATTAACGTGGTAAGTGTTTGGCAAGGCAGCTGAAGCGCTGCATTATGGGATCTGTAGTTTATTGTGTTACCAGCGCTTCATATCCCCGGGCCACTAATAACAATAATACAGTATATAAAATGATCTCGAGGGCCGGATATAATTACACGCCGGGCCGGATGTGACCCGTGGGCCTTGAGTTTGACTCATATGGACTAAATAGAACTTGAAAAGAAATATTTTTTGGAATTTGATCGCGCAAGTCAGATCTAGCACTACAGTACATCGAGCCCGCGTGCTATTGTGGTTTTGCTTGTGTGCTTCAGTAAGTTACCGTCCCCTCGCTCTTACTTTTTTACTGTTCATCTAATGAATACACTGAGTATGGCTTTACCAAAACAATCATTGATCGCGAATAAAGTATCCATTATTCATGAAGCTTCAATAGGTGATCTGTCTTTCTGCGTTAACCGCATGCGTTTTCATACGTCTCAAACTAAGGGGATGCGAGGTTAAAATAAATCGAGAAGCGCGCGTACATA
This sequence comes from Polypterus bichir lapradei, assembly GCA_026402145.1. Lineage (NCBI taxonomy): Eukaryota > Metazoa > Chordata > Cladistia > Polypteriformes > Polypteridae > Polypterus > Polypterus bichir. Next base: position 82,561,107 of record JANRMT010062792.1, on the reverse strand, counting down.
CTTAGTGAATCCCCTCTCGGGAATCGAACCTCGGACGTGGGCGCTACAGGCGAATGCTCAACAATCGCGCCACGGCGTGTGGTTTATCTATTTGAGCGTAGCAGTGTAATTCGGTTTTTGTTCAGCACTCTTTGGAACTGTTGCTTTTTGTCTGCGCACTGTGTCAGTTCACGTGAGCCGCTGAATATGGTTTTATATGTCACTCGCTCGCTTCTAATTGTTTCGCTGCCTTCTTAATTATATAATGCATGTTTTCTAAATCGCGTTTTGTAGCTCTTCCTGGCTTTCTACGTAATGCGTGATTACGTAAGAGGCGTGATGATGTCATACGAAACTCCGCCCCTCCAGCTGAACTCCATTACAGTAAATGGAGAAAAATAGCTTCTAGTTATGACCATTATGCGTAGAATTTCGAAATGAAACCTGCCCAACTTTTGTAAGTAAGCTGTAAGGAATGAGCCTGCCAAATTTCAGCCTTCTACCCACACGGGAAGTTGGAGAATTAGTGATGAGTCAGTCAGTGAGTGAGTGAGTGAGTGAGGGCTTTGCCTTTTATTAGTACAGTAATCCCTCCTCCATCGCGGGGGTTGCGTTCCAGACCCCCCCGTGATAGGTGAAAATCCGCGAAGTAGAAACCATATGTTTGTATGGTTATTTTTATATATTTGAAGCCCTTATAAACTCTCCCACACTGTTAACATTATTAGAGCCCTCTAGACATGAAATAACACCCTTTAGTCAAAAGTTTAAACTGTGCTCCATGACAAGACAGAGATGACAGTTCTTTCTCACAATTAAAAGAATGCAAATATATCTTTTCTTCAAATGAGTCTCTGCATCAGGAGCAGAGAATTTAAGAGAGAGAGCACGCGCTCGCAAAGAAAAGCAAACAATCAAAAAATCAATACGTGTGCTTTTAAGTAAAGCGGCATTTTTCAGAGGAGCGTCAGTATCTTCTAAGCAAACAGCCTCTGTTGAAACAGCCCCTCTGCTCAAATCTCCTCCATCAGGCGCAGAGAACGTCAGAGAGAGAGCGCGAGATTAAAGCAAACAATCAAAAAATCAATACGTGTGCTTTTGTGCTTTTAAATATGCCGAGCACCGCAATAAAGCGGCATTTTTTAGAGGTGCGTCAGTATCTTTTAAGCAAACAGCTTCTGTGCAAACAGCACCTCTGCTCATACTCCCTCCGTCAGGCGCAGAGAATGTCAGAGAGGGTGAGATAGAGGCAGAGACAAGCAAACAAACATCATTTGTTTCTTCAGGTGTACAGATCTAAATCCCTCCTTTGTCAAAAGCTTTGGTGTAAAACATTTAAAGAACATAGAGAGGCTTACGTCTTTCAAGCTGCTGTTACAAACCATGCTAAAAGTTACTGCAACTTATCAAATATCTGGTACTATAAAATAACAAATGAACTTTTACAGTCATACTCTTATTATTCTGTGCATATCCAAACATTTGTAAAAATGTGGCAAGTAGTCTTATTACACAACAGACTACATCAGCCATCAGCACAGATTCTTGGCATCTTTTTAGGGGCACGTTACACACTTTACTTTTGCTTAATTGCATGCACTTCTTATCATCTTGCACTGCTTCATTCTGCCAAGAGTGAGAAGGACCCAATAGGGTACTATGACCCAAACAGCTTTCCGAATACAGCATTTAATTGTAAAAACTACTAGAAACAATAAATAATAAATGAAGTAAAACTAAAAATGTTTCTATATAAATAGTTTATAAAAATAACAGCCATATTTCACAGAATACACACGGTAGGTAAATTGCAAGAGGCATTATGGACTGATTATAAACCTATTTGTATCAGCACTTTGAACACATTTTTGCACTCTAGGAGCAGCTCTGGGACAAAAAATAATGTTACTTCATCCACTTTGCTTTGTTGCATGTCTTCATTTGGCACTACCTCTGAAATTTATTGTGTTACATTTCAGAGGGAGTGGAAGCTCCAGTCTAATTTTGTTTACAGTTTTATATGGAGAAATCTTGCCTTTTAGGCAAAGACCTTATTTGCCATGGATAGTGATATTCAAATATTGACAGCAGTGCCATTTCTCCCATTGCCTGTGAAAGGCATGAACTACATTACCACAGTCATAGACCATCTTTCCCTGGGAATTAAGTAGAAACTTTGTGTAATTTAGGAATAACATTTAGGAAATAATTGATATTTAAATTAGCAGCAATCAAAAATTTGATGCCATGCATATTTGGTTTGCTTTGACTTCGACTGTGTGAAATCTCATCTACATTTCATCTGGAATAACTGTTCATCAGTGTATTTGTATGCCCTTACTTATAACACACGATCAAAGTTGAAGGGTGAAGAAACTGAAATGCAATTTCATGTAAGTTTATATTGTGACGTGTGAGTCACTGTCTTGAGAAGATGCCAAGACTAAAGGTTTCAAGAAAACCAAATGTATCCCAATCAAAACAGGAACAGTCAGGGTATTTATTTAAATGGGAGTTACCACTTCAATACACAGAGACACAGCAAACAAGCAATAACGGGTCCAGGGGCCTCATGTATAAAAGGTGCGTACGCACAGAAATGTTGCGTAAGAACTTTTCCACGTACAAATCGCGATGTATAAAACCTACACTTGGTGTAAAGCCACGCACTTTTCCACGGTACCTCATACCTTGTCGTACGCAAGTTCTCCTCTCGGTTTTGCAGGCTGGCGGCACCCAGCGTCAAAGCAATGCTACTGTTCCTGTGTGGTTACTCCTTATTTTCCTGACGTGGCTTTATAAATACACTGAAACTAACCGCATATTGTTTATTAGTGTAATGCATTTGATTGTAATTAACTTGTAACAATATAATGGTCCAGGGAATAGCCATAGTATTTCAAATACCATAACTGCTTTAGCGTTGTTACTCTCACTGCACCACCTTCTTCTTTCAGCTGCTCCCATTAGGAGTTGCCACAGTGGATCATCTTTTTCCATATTACTCTCACTGCACCACTCGGAGTATTTATATCACTGTATCTGAGTGTGAATCAGAGCAGCAGCTGATCGGAAAGAGAATTATCGGTATACAGCTTCAAGCACACGCTACCTCAGCCATGGCAAAATGTTTCAAAGCCTTTCCTGTACGGACCTCGCAGTTCAGAAACAGTTTCATCCCAAGAACTTTAATTTGCACTACAGTTATAATATTACACAACCTGCGCCACTTTATAAAGCACGTATTTACATATGATGACGATATCATTTTTAAGATGAAATGCAGCAAAATATGTTTATTATATTACTAGCAAAATACCCGCGCTTCGCAGTGGAGAAGTAGTGTGTTAAAGAAGTTATGAAAAAGAAAAGGAAACATTTAAAAAATAACGTAACATGATTGTCAATGTAATTGTTTTGTGACTGTTATGAGTGTTGCTGTCATCAAGCATTTGATTATCATTATTTCTTTCATTTAGGTTCGTATTTGGAGGATGTGTTGTGTTCAAGTTATATTCCGTGTTTGTCAACCATTGTAAAGATAACACGTTTCATTCATCGAAGTGTTAACTACCCAAATTGGTATTCGTGAATCTAAGATGTTTAACAGGCATTCCCAGTATTAAGTTGTGGATTTGCCTGCGAATATTTAGCGGCAGCGTGTCTATGAACGTAATTTAAACTTAAGCTTTACACCTTGCTTTCCTATTGATATGTCTACAAAGGCCTGTTCATCTACAGAGGGTTGTTCCTTTCTTACTGCATCAATAAACAGCTCGTCTTCCTGTTTATCTGAGACATCACACACTGCATGCACGGGTTTACCTTTCCCAGTCCTGCAAACTTTAGCGAAGTGGTTCAATTTACCACATTTTTTACACTGTCTTCCTTTAGCTGGACATTGACTTTTTCCACCATGTGCTTTGTTTCCGCAGTACCTGTACTTATGAATATGCCTGTATGCGTCACACACTTCATATTCTTTTGCTGCCTTCTCAATTGCGTAATGCATTTTTCCTTCAGCACCCTTTGGAGGTCTTGCTTTTTGTGTGCGTACTGCGTTCACAGTCAGTTCACGTGAGCCACTTGGAGTACATGCATCAAAGGTTCTCAGCTGTGGCTGTGCTATCTCATGCGATCTTGGGATATCCACGGCTTTATTTAGTGTTAGCTCAGACCCGGCACTTAAAAGTTTCTCTCGCACTTTTGCTGAGTTTGTGCCAAACACTATTCTATCCCTCACCATCTCATCTTAGTTTGCATAAGCACAGTCCTTCACCAGCAATTTTAACTCCGTTACAGCAATTTTAACTCCGTTACAAAGTGATCAAAAGTCTCGTTTATACCCTGTATCTTCTCATTAAACTTGTATCTCGCGAATATCGTATTCATCGTAGGCATGACAAACGCCAGCGGCAGCTTGTCTATGAACTTAATTTAAACTTAAGGTTTACACCGTGCTTTGTTTCCGCAGTAGCTGCACTTATGAATATGCTTGTATGCGTCACTCGCTTCATATTCTTTTGCTGCCTTCTCAATTGTGTAATGCGTTTTTTGTTCAGCGCTCTTTGGAGCTCTTGCTTGTTCTTTGCGTACTGCGTTCACAGTCAGTTCACATGAGCCGCTCGGAGTACATGCATCGAAGGTTCTCAGCTGTGCTTGTGCTATCTCATGCGATCTTGCGATGTACATGACTTTATTTAATGTTAGCTAAGACCCGGCACTTAAGTTTCTCTTGCACTTTCGCTGAGTTTGTGCCAAACACTTGTCTATCCCAGACCATCTCATCTTCGTTTGCATAAGCATAGTCCTTCACCAGCAATTTTAACTCCGTTACAGCAATTTTAACTACGTTACAAAGTGATCAAAAGTCTCGTTTATACCCTGCATCTTCTCATTAAACTTGTATCTCGCGAATATCGTATTCATCGTAGGCATGACAAACGCCAGCAGCAGCTTGTCTATGAACTTAATTTAAACTTAAGGTTTACACCGTGCTTTGTTTCCGCAGTAGCTGCACTTAATATGCTTGTATGCGTCACTCACTTCATATTCTTTTGCTGCCTTCTCAAGTGTGTAATGCGTTTTTTGTTCAGCGCTCTTTGGAGCTCTTGCTTGTTCTTTGCGTACTGCGTTCACAGTCAGTTCATGTGAGCCACTCGGAGTCAATGCATCGAAGGTTCTCAGCTGTGCTTGTGCTATCTCATGCGATCTTGCGATGTCCACAACTTTATTTAATGTTAGCTAAGATCCGGCACTTAAGTTTCTCTTGCACTTTTGCTGAGTTTGTGCCAAACACTAGTCTATCCCAGACCATCTCATCTTCGTTTGCATAAGCATAGTCCTTCACCCGCAAATACTTAGCTGCAGCGTGTCTATTGGATTGCTGCTGACAGACGGCCTTATATGGGCAGGCACTCAATTACGTGGGAGGCGTGACGATGAGGGACGCAACTCCGCCTGATCGTGCTGCAGGCTATGGCCATATATATGTACTTAAGTAGGTTCCAGTTATGACCGTTACGCGTAGAATTTCGAAATGATACCTGCCTAACCTTTTTAAGTAAGCTGTAAGGAATGAGCCTGCCAAATTTCAGCCTTCTACCTACACAGGAAGTTGGAGAATTAGTGATGAGTCAGTCAGTATATATATATATATATATATATATATATATATATATATATATATACTAGCAAAATACCTGCGCTTCGCAGCGGCGAAGTACTGCCTTAAAATTTTTATTAAGAAGAAAATTAAACCTTTTTAAACTGAGGGAAAATATACCAATAATTATTTGTTAAGGAACTCTTTGTATACCACAATTTCATTTCGGCCCTCCAGTTGTAATATGACCAAGCTCTGCGCTGAGCTTACTCTTGAGCATGCAACGTACATTTGGCCATGTGAAAAGTAATCTTGTTTCAAATCTCACAGCTTGGATTGCTGCTGTCATAATCGGTTTGAGTTTCATGGTTTGTTTCAATTACGACAGTATTTGCAGGACTTGTGTTGAAGTGACATTCTGCATCTGTCAAGCGTTGTAAGCATACAACCGGTTTCATCGATAACTTCACATCCAGCTTTTGAGAGTTTAAACATTCATAAACATCAAAGTGTCCACTACTGAAATCGTCACCTGTGAATCTAAGAAATTTAAGAGGCATTGGCGGTTGTCCAAAGGTGTAAAATATTTGGCCATTTTGGTACACTTGAAAGCGACAACCGAATAATTCAGCGGCAGCCATCAACTCACATGCTGAACCATAGGTGAAGGGCTTAAGCATTTCACTCTTATAGTGCTCCTGTGTAGTATAATTATCTCCTGTATCGTCATCAGTCCAAACCTTGAACCTGTCCCAGTCATTCAATACATAAGACACAATGTTCCTCCGGATATCAAGAGTGAGCCTGATATGGCCGTGCAATAAGTAACAAAGAGAATGGAAAAGGCAGGTGCCATTTCCGGGCATGGAAACCACTCTGTAAGTGACTGTTCTTTGATCGATGGTGATCACCTTGATAGACATGTTAATAGGGGTATGGTTGGAACGATAAAGGAAATGGGTACCTGAACAATGTAAAGTAAGTCTAAAATACCTACACAATAACTATAATTGTAATAAACGAACAATAAAACAGCTAAGAGGCCGTGGATTAAATAAAAAGGCTGTAGTTATCAGCAGGGAGACGTGAATCCCATGGCGAAGCAAGGAAGGGAATGTAGAGACCGGAGTGACGGACGGCCTTATATAGGCAGGCAGCCAACAATGTGGGAGGCGTTGGGATGGGGGACCCAACGCCGCCTCACACGGTGACCGAGCTGCAGGCTATGGACATATATATGTATGCAAGTAGATTCAGTTACCAAATTTTTTTAAGATGGGCCTATAAGTAACAAAGACCGTTGGAAAGTTCAATATGGCGGCCAACAGTGGCGTCTTACCACCGAAATAAGTACGTACATTGGTTTCGGTTAGCGCAGGGAAGCCGCCCACTAAATTTCGTGAAGATGGAGTCAGCCTTCTACCTACATGGGAAGTCGGAGAATTAGTGACATTGGAAAGTTCAATATGGTGGTCGACAGTGGTGTCATACCACCGAAATAAGTACGTACATCGGTTTCGGTGAGCGCAGGGAAGCCGTCTACTAAATTTCATGAGGATGGAGTCAGCCTTCTACCTACACGGGAAGTTGGAGAATTAGTGAAGTTGGAAAGTTCAATATGGCGGCCGACAGTGGCGTCATACCACTGAAATAAGTATGTACATCGGTTTTGGTTAGCGCAGGGAAGCTGCCTACCAAATTTCGTGAAGATGGGGCCATAAATAAGAAAGTTCAAAATGGCGGACGTTGTCGACTGTTATGACTGTTACGCGTAGAATTTCGAAACGAAACCTGCTTAACTTTTGTACGTAAGCTGTAAGGAATGAGTCTGCCAAATTTCAGCCTTCTACCTACATGGGAAGTTGGAGAATTAGTGATGAGTGAGTGAGTGAGTGAGTGAGGGCTTTGCCTTTTATTAGTATAGATACAGATAAAACTTTAACTTCATTTAAATAATCTATATTCTTCACTGGGACTGGTGTGAAGGATAGAATAATTAAACATGTACTACGAAGATATTTCAATGTTCCTTAAACGTTTTGAAGAATAAGCATACAGATGGCTTAACTTCTATTACAGAGCTAATTGTGTGGCGATTGGTTACTTGGAGAAAGAAAAGCAAGGACTGCAGGGGCGGCCACGCCAATATATATTGAATATAAAACAGAAACAGAAAATAATGACACAGCTAAAAACGCAGTGGCAAATTTCGACTAAAGTTAAACGCTTGTGTCATGAGCACGAGGCAGCTATGCAGTGTCCGCAACGGACGTGGCCATCCACCGTGCATAAGATACCATATTGACATTGGCGGGTGAAGGGGCCACCAATTCTTTCTCTGCCCAGGGCCGCCACAAGCCCAGAGCCGTGCCGCCCATGAGTACTGCTGCAATAAATAATTTCATCGAAGGTCGCGCACAATCACTGCGCTGTGAAACCCATGTTTAATAACGTGCTTTAACTCCTATCATCATGAAAATATTATGCATACATCTCAATATTTTAGTTATTCAAAGACCTGTAATATCATGAATATAATGGATTCTTTGTCCTGTCGGAGGAAGAGAGACGGTTTAAGAAGCAAGTAGTGATTCACACACATACAGCACATAGAAGATCACATACAAAACAAAACATTTAACGTGCTAAACTTTAAATACGATGTGATTTAAGAAACTGGTTAATTAAACGATTTTAAGATGAAGTTTATGATGTTCTGCTTTAACGACAAAATAAACTATGTGATTAAAGTGGAAAATTTCGAGATTGAAGTTGACATTTCGTGCCTTTTTTTCTCTGTACCCTAATAAGCTTTCATATGACACTCAGACAGTAGGCTACAACTCGCCTTCTCACGGCGACTTTGATATGTGATTTCTTTTTTATTTCCGGCACCGTGCAACTTTGTGAACGTGAGCTTTCAAGATTCTCCAACACGCTATGTCACTCGATCAGCTTGCTTTTGTTGATTATACCACTGTTTAATTAAACAAATAGTATGTTTTTCCTTTGCCTCCACTTGGTATTCGCTGAAATTCTTATATTTTCCCCCGTGTTTTTACCATTGTCTTTTCACAGAAAGCGGAGCTTAAGGCTGATTTATATTGATTTGCATATTCAAAGAGGCGTAATTCTGGGAGGAGTTGGGGTGTTACATAAAGCGCGTGCACGAGCGTTAGTTTTCACGCTGACCGGGATTTATGTAGCGGAAGGACTTGGAAGTTGGAGTACACACAGATTCCTGCATCTGGATTTTTCTGTGCGTAAGCACATTTCGGCTTTCGTTCTTACGCCATGTTAAAGTGCGAATTCTACGCACGCCGTTATACATGAGGCCCCAGGTCAGTAGCTGGGTTAGAATACTCCCTTTATCAACCTTTGGGAGACAGGTGTGTTATGTGGCCAAGCTGCAAACTTGCAGTTCCCTCAGTGTCACCGTGAACCTGCAGTTGCATCAACAACAGAGAAACAATCCTCGACAGACGCATCAACCATGTTTCGCTGTCCTGTATAGTTGGTCTTAAAGGGTCTCAATAATCCCACAATATATATTTTTAAACTAAATGAAACAATTAAAGTGCTGAAAGTTTTTAGATTACCATGTCATCTTTTCTCTTTATTACATGTACTGAAACATTGCAAGTGATTACAAGTGATATTTTTTCTCTGAGCATTGTGTTGCTGTTTAGATGAGAGAAGTAGCAATTCACATTTCGGTAACAATATACAATAACCTCTTAAATGGAAGCTAGACTGGATTTTTCTAAGTGAAAAAATATGCAAATGCAGTCAATTATGAGCTGGAGGAGATAATCAGCGATTCACACCTGGGTATCAACGTTCATTGGTGTTGCTTGTGGCAGTAATAGAGGTCGTTTGTGTAAAAATATAAAGCAAAACATAATCAGTCATGTTTTCTGAAAAGAATTACAAAGTTACCACTATATGGGTGTTGGCAATTCAGCAATTTAGGAAGTACAGAAACATGACACACACACTGAGGAAATAATTAAAGATTTAAAAAAACACAATGCTAGTTGGCTTTGGGTGTGGAGATTCTAATATTAAAAACTAAAAATGAAAGGAACAGAAAAAGTAACCCAAATGAACTTAGATCATTTTTAGCCTTGTTGAATTACTGTAAGTAGTTCAATGAGAATCTGTTTACAGTAATTCAGCCAGTGACAACATGCTAAAATGCAAAGAGGTGTAAATTCAGCACAGAGTTTTCCTACTTATACTCAATCAGAGCTTGAAATGTTATGTTATTTAAACATCTCTTTATCTGTACCTGTGCAGTGAATTATCATTATTTGAATTGCACTTATATTAGTTCATTAATAAATTAAAAATATGCTGCTAACAGGACTCTTTTGACATAAGTGCTGTATCTACCAATGGCTGTGAAAATTACAATGCATAAATGTATCTATTGAAAAGCAAAGTCAGTTCCGGGTACTCCATATTATTATATTACATTTAACTTTGTCATGGTTGGGGGTTTATGTTTTACAGATTTTGGAGTTTCATCATTGTGCATACACTCTCTGTAAATTGAGGAGTGGGCTTTAGTTTACCTCTCCTGTGATTCATCATTCCAGGTTCTCTATTGAATTGAACTTGATCCCTCCCCACCACTTATGTGCTCTTCCATTAAAGTCTCTGAAGCTAAAGTGCCTTCTTTGGAAATTAGTGGCATTTTTCCTCTATGCTTTAATTATGTGCGGTCAAATAGCTGAGCTACAATTTCTGGGTCCCTTTAGGCACACGCATAATGCAGATGTCCACAATGTAGCCCACAGAATGAGGGCAGTGGGAAGCACGGGGCACAATTTCTTTTTCTGCTTGGGCAGATAAAGGAATACAACCTTCTTTGGGATATTTTATGGTGTAGGACTTTGGACATACCAGTCTTTAAACTCAAATTTCTCTTTATCTTCAGGTTAGTTCAGTGCTCTGGGCATGGAGACTGCCTTTATCATCCTCTCTTCTAATTCACCCTCTTATATTTTTTTCTCTTTCCCTCACCCTTTTGAAAAACAACAGTCCCCTCTCTTTATGTTTAGTTGAGTAAAGGCTTTTGAGAAATTCAATATAACAAAAAGACATCAGCTACAGTATAACCCTATCCTTGAGCAACATTTTTCAAAATACAGTGGTGTGAAAAACTATTTGCCCCCTTCCTGATTTCTTATTCTTTTGCATGTTTGTCACACAAAATGTTTCTAATCATCAAACACATTTAACCATTAGTCAAATATAACACAAGTAAATACAAAATGCAGTTTTTAAATGATGGTTTTTATTATTTAGGGAGAAAAAAAAAATCCAAACCTACATGGCCCTGTGTGAAAAAGTAATTGCCCCCTGCCAAGTTGTTTGCCTGCCTATGGTAAAGTCATCCCTGATGGAGGATCACAGAAATCATGGGAAAGAGGGATCCTTTCATCGGATTGGCTGGCCCAGCACTGTTTCAGCCGTGGAATGGCCAAATGTGGGAGGCAGCTTGATGGATGAGGTCTCCAGGACTCTAAAAATATCCAAATCTTATTATGTGTTATCATCTACTGTTAAATTCTGCTCCGTACTTCTAAAATTTTTATTTTTATGCTCTATTAAGGATTTGTTCTGTTCTGTGTATTGTATTGTATTGACCCCCTCCTTTTGACACCCACTGCCTTTCCCAAGGTTTCTTCCATTTTTCCCTACAAGGTTTTTTTTGGAAATTTTTCCTTGTCTTCTCAGAGAGTCAAGGCTGGGGGTCTGTCAAGAGGCAGGGCCTGTTAAAGCCCATTGCGGCACTTCCTGTGTGATTTTGGGCTATACAAAAATAAACTGTATTGTATTGTATTGTATTTTCGGTGGTTTTCAGCAATATCTTTTGCTTATTGCTCATCAACATTTGAAAAACATCCATTGGAATTTAACTCATTGCCACCCTCCTATAGAAATGGCAGACACAAAAAAATGATAACAGTTCATATTACATTTTTGTGGCCCTTGGTTCTGGCAAAATGAAAAAAGACGCTGCCAGTGAATTCGGAATTTCGCCATTGACACTGTCAACTGTCTTGAAAGACCAAGCAAAAAAAGAAGAAAAATCTTGGGTTGCAAACGTATTCAACCTGTTGCATTTGAAGACATTGAAAAATCCGTGTTTATGTGGTTCAGTGATGCTTGTTCAAAAACATTCCTATTAATGCACCACTCATTCAAGAAAATGTGAGGTTTTTAAGCTGTCTTGGGACCTCCCCCAACTGGACAACATGCCGAAGAGAGTCCTGAAGTGCGTTCACCGCTTCTGTGGAAAACAGTTTATCTGTTGCCGGGGCAACAGCAGGCTCACAACTCTGTTGTGGCTTGGCACCGAAGCAAACAAAAAAGATCTTGATGGGTGATGCAAGGAACATTGCAAATGCAGGGAACAACATTACTTGGCCACTAACCTAGCCACAACCCTGCCTGACTGCTGTGTCTGTGTATAGGAGAGTGGCAGATCATGCTATAATAAATAAACGTGCTGTTCCTGTTTCAAGCTGAATAAAGCTAGTTTTGCTAAAGTACTAAGACTCAGCCTTGTGTTTTGGGGTGCAAGACAGGGACTTATAGCGCGACCCCGATCTTTTATGATTTGCTTTTGTGGCGCTTCACTGCAGCGCTGTGAGCCTGTTGTTGCCCTGCCCCGGCAACGGACAAGCAATCTTCTACAGACATGGCAATCCCGCTTCGCAACACACTTCGGCATGTTGCCCCGTTGTGTAGGGAGTGAGGGGATCCTAAAAGAGTTCAGAAACCTCACAATATGAAGAAGAAGAAAAGGATGATTCGGCTTCTGTTTGATAACTGTGCTGCCCAGAACATGCTTCCACATTTAGATAATGTTCACGTTGAATTCCTCTCACCCAATTGCACAGTAGTTCTTCAGCCATTGGATATGGGCATCATTCGCACCCTGAAAGTGTATTATTGCAAGGAAATGCTGAGAAAAATTCTCGTCAGCATAACTTGTAGACAGGAGGAGATTAAAATTAACACGAAAGAAGCTATTGAAATGATTGCAAATGCCTGGACACAAGATAAAGAAAGCACTATAGTGTCAACTACAGAATCTCATTACTAAGAAATTTTCATTATAACAAGATATTTTTTAGGTACCTGGCAGAAAATCTTTTCCTTGGGCATCATAGTTGTCAAATTACTCTCAATTCTTATTAAATAAGGTCGTATTCTTATCCCAGAGCCTTTAGAAACCCCTCCTTTACAAACCATTGCCTTCATATAAGAATAAACTATATTAGGAATTGTATGTCCTTGTAGTGAGATCAATAGTGCAATTTTGGTGCCTTCATGGGGTTTTGGGTGGGAATAGGTACTGGTGAGTAGATTACTTTGATTTTGTTTTTTCTGCTCCTGTCTTCTGTTTTTTTCAGCAAATTTTACATTTTTTATATACTTAAACAAAAATGTATTCATGGTTTGTTGGAAATTTTCTAATTTTCATATTTTTAATACAAATCTGACCACAAAACATTCAGTCAATACCTGGTTAACTTTAGTACAAAATTTTTTTTATTGAAAAATGGTAAACCATTTCTAGAGGCTATAGATTTTTGAAACATACAGTATAATGGCCTGCAAAACAGATACCTGAATCCTATTATAATATTTAAGCTTTCTACTTGTAAACCCTGTGGGTATGCAAAGCAAATGAGATAATTTATTCATACCTCAGCATTTAGAAACTATAATCCTTTTGCATTACTGTAAGGTGAAGAGAATTATGTAATACAGTTAAAGTAGAATTTCAAGTGGACTGATTATGGCTCACTATTTTGACACCACAAAACCTCCTAGCAGCTTTGTAAGCTGTAAGAGAATTACTTTGATTGGCTAGCTGGTGCTGCATTCATGCATATTTCCTTCTAAATTCACTGTCCCCATTCCTAATGGAAGCTGACAGAATGTAAATGAGTTTCTAAAGGAACTGGCAAAGGTGGTAATTTTTCTCATTTAATCTTCAGATGAGCTGCTTGTCTCCCAGCTGCTGAGCTTCATTAGAATGCTGAAACTAAATTCAACATATCAAGACACGATTATTGTTTTGAGTGAGTTTTTTTGTATTTCAGTTATTTATTTTACTTTTAGTTTTAGTGTTAGGAAGGATAGCTGTTAAAGATGAAACTTAAAGCTTCACTTTCAATAAAAAGGAGGAAGCACTTGGCAACCTCCAGACCACTATGTATATTTCAGAGAAGTCACTTTTTCCTTTCTGGTTAGTATTCATGAATCTGTACATATGTCTATGTAAAAATGGCACACTGACTGCAAACTCCTGTACAAAGATGAAGACTGCAATTTCTACAGATAACTGCTGCTGATATTATAAATGATATTTTTCACTAAAGAGTAAAGACAAAAACTACATTCTAGTATTTTAGCAAGGTCTAAACAGCCAAGTTTTTTTTTTTGGTGATGGTTTAGCTACTTATAGTATTATACTTTTGTACAGTCTATACAGGGCAGCACGGTGGCACAGTGGTAGCGCTGTCCTCCCTGCGTGGAGTTTGCATGTTCTCCCCGTGTCTGTGTGGGTTTCCTCCGGGTACTCCGGTTTCCTCCCACAGTCCAAACACATGCAGGTTAGGTAATTTGGCGATCCTAAATTGTCCGTAGTGTGTGCTTGGTGTGTGGGTGTGTGTGTGTCCTGTGGTGGGCTGGCACCCTGCCCGGGGTTTGTTCCTGCCTTGTGCCCTGTGTTGGCTGGAATTGGCTCCAGCAGAGCCCCGGGACCCTGTGTTAGGATATAGCGGGTTGGAGAATGACTGACTGAGTGACACTCTATACAAAGCAATTTTTGGTTAAGCATATAATTATTTTTAATTACAAATGTTACTCTCTGTGATTAAACAAATAATTCACTATAATTACACTTGGTTATTACAGTGTTAGTGTAACACATTGTGGACAAAGTGTTAGAAGACTTAAAACATTGGGCAAGGTATACTAAAATAAACTGAACAGCACACCCTTTTTAGCTTTACCCTGTTCACTATATATTATTATTTGCTTTAATGTATATTAATAAAAATACTTCTTTCCATAGTGGTCATATTTAAATATCTATATTATTGTATGACAACACAAGCTCCATTCATTTTCTAAACTTACTTATCAATTACCATTTACTGGTTGTATTTCATTTATGTTAGGTAGAATGCCCAGAGGGGACTGGGCGGTCCCGTGGCCTGGAACCCCTGCAGATTTTATTTTTTTTTCTCCAGCTGTCTGGAGTTTTTTTTCTGTTTTTTCTGTCCGCCCTGGCCATCCGACCTTACTCCTTTTCTATGTTAACTAATGTTGTCTTATTTTAATTTCTTATTTTGTCTTTTATTTTTCTTTTCTTCAGTATGTAAAGCACTTTGAGCTACTTTTTGTATGAAAATGTGCTATATAAATAAATGTTTTTGTTGTTGTAGGGGCTGATGCTGGAACACATCATCCCTGACAGTCTGGACCCCCTTCAGTTTGCCTCTTGTTGCAACAGGTCTACTAAGGATGCCATTCTCATAGCATTTAATACTACTCTATCACACCTAGAGAGCAAGAACTGTTATGCCAGGCTGCTGTTTATGGACTTCAAATCTGCATTTAATATCATCATCCCATTCCAGCTCATTGCAAAACCCCTGGATCTGTGGCTCAGCTCTTCACTGTGTAACTGGGTCCTGGTCTTCCTCACTGGTAGACCTCAGCATGTGCATATTTGGTGGAAAAACTTCATCCACCATCATCGTCAACACTGGCACCCTGGAGGGGAGCATGCTGAGTCCCCTGCTTTACTCTCGCTTTACCTATGACTTTGTGGCTAAGTACTATTCTAATACCATCCTTAAGTTTGCTGACGACACCACAGCAATTGTTCTGGTCACCAAGGACAACAAGATGGTTTACAGAGAGTAGGTCAGACTCCTTTCAGAATGGTGCCAGGGCAACAACTTCACCCTCAATGTTAGCAAAACTAAGGAGCTGATCAAGGATTTCCACAAGCAGGTGAGACAGCATCATCCCATTTACCAAGACGGGGAGGCTGTGGAGCAGGTCAGCAGCTTCAGGTTGCTTGGGTTGACTCTCAATGAAGACCTTAAATCGTCAAGTCACATTACAGTAATAGTTGAGAAAGCTCAACAAAGCCTTTACTTCCTCTGGAAATTGAGGAAGGCCCTAATGTCACCCTCAAAACTGTGCAGATTCTACAGGTGTGCTGTGGAATCCATCTTCACAGGATGCATTACATCCTGATAAAGCAACTGCTCAGTTCAGGATCAAAGAGCTCTGCAACGTGTGGTGAAAACAGCACAGCAGATCACAGGCACTCAGCTCCCTGCAATCCATGACATCTACACCACACGGTGCCTTAGGTAGGTAAACAGTATTAGGTAGGACTCCAGCCATCCTGTAATGTTACTTTTCACCATCTTCCCATCTGAGAAGCAACTAAAGTCCATCCGAACACGCACCTCCAGATTCAGGAACAGTTTTTACCCAACTACAATTAGGTTCATGAATGATCAGTAATTTTGTCACCTCCGCTGCTGCTACTACTGCTATTTTACACATACATTTGCTGTCACTTTTTGTATTTATTCTATACTTACAGTGCATCCGGAAAGTATTCACAGTGCATCACTTTTTCCACATTTTGTTATGTTACAGCCTTATTCCAAAATGGATTAAATTCATTTTTTTCCTCCCAATTCTACACACAACACCCCATAATGACGTGAAAAAAGTTTACCTGAGGTTTTTGCAAATTTATTAAAAATAAAAAAATTGAGAAAGCACATGTACATAAATATTCATAGCCTTTGCCATGAAGCTCAAAATTGAGCTCAGGTGCATCCTGTTTCCCCTGATCATCCTTGAGATGTTTCTGCAGCTTAATTGGAGTCCACCTGTGGTAAATTCAGTTGATTGGACATAATTTGGAAAGGCACACACCTGTCTATATAAGGTCCCACAATTGACAGTTCATGTCAGAGCACAAACCAAGCATGAAGTCAAAGGTATTGTCTGTAGACCTCCGAGACAGGATTGTCTCGAGGCACAAATCTGGGAAAGGCTACAGAAAACTTTCTGCTGCTTTGAAGGTCCCAATGAGCACAGTGGCCTTCATCATCCATAAGTGGAAGAAGTTCGAAACCACCAGGACTCTTCCTAGAGCTGGCCGGCCATCTAAGCTGAGCGATCGGGGGAGAAGGGCCTTAGTCAGGGAGGTGACCAAGAACCCGATGGTCACTCTGTCAGATCTCCAGAGGTCCTCTGTGGAGAGAGGAGAACCCTCCAGAAGGACAACCATCTCTGCAGCAATCCACCAATCAGGCCTGTATGGTAGAGTGGCGAGACGGAAGCCACTCCTTAGTAAAAGGCACATGGCAGCCCGCCTGGAGTTTGCCAAAAGGCACCTGAAGGACTCTCAGACCATGAGAAACAAAATTCTCTGGTCTGATGAGACAAAGATTGAACTCTTTGGTGTGAATGCCAGGCATCACGTTTGGAGGAAACCAGGCACTGCTCATCACCAGGCCAATACCATCCCTACAGTGAAGCAAGGTGGTGGCAGCATCATGCTGTGGGTATGTTTTTCAGCGGCAGGAACTAGGAGACTAGTCAGGATAAAGGGAAAGATAACTGCAGCAATGTACAAAGACATCCTGGATGAAAACCTGTTCCAGAGCGCTCTTGACCTCAGACTGGGGCAACGGTTCATCTTTCAGCAGGACAACGACCCTAAGCACACACAAGATATCAAAAGAGTGACTTCAGGACAACTCTGTGAATGTCCTTGAGTGGCCCAGCCAGAGCCCAGACTTGAATCCGATCGAACATTTCTGGAGAGATCTTAAAATGGCTGTGCACCGACACTTCCCATCCAACCTGATGGAGCTTGAGAGGTGCTGCAAAGAGGAATGGGTGAAACTGGCCAAGGATGGGTGTGCCAAGCTTGTGGCATCATATTCAAAAAGACTTGAGGCTGTAATTGCTGCCAAAGGTGCATCGACAATGTATTGAGCAAAGGCTGTGAATACTTATGTACATGTGATTTCTCAGTTTTTTTATTTTTAATAAATTTGCAAAAACCTCAAGTAAACCTTTTTAACGTTGTCATTATGGGGCGTTGTGTGTAGAATTCTGAGGAAAAAAATGAATTTAATCCATTTTGGAATAAGCTGTAACATAACAAAATGTGGAAAAAGTGATGCGTTGTGAATACTTTCCGGATGCACTGTATTTTGTCTCTGGTGTTTGTTTTCTGTCTGCAGAGGCACATGCAAGTAAGCATTTCATTATACATGGTACATGTACTTGTAAACATGACAGTGAAGAATTGAACCTTGGTGCCAATTTCCTGAATGCACCAACACCCACACCATCTCACATTACATCAGTCTAGTATGTCCAAATAACAAGAACAACCTATGTGTTTGGGATGTAAGATTAAAACTCTTCCAGACACATGCAAACCCCATTTTTAGCTTTTAGCTTTCTCTTTTAGTTGTGAAGTGGATGTGCTAAAGAGTTCATTAACATGCCACCAGCAACACATCATTCAAGCAAATGAAGGTAAGCATACTAATATTTTATATATATATATATAGTTATATATTTGTATATATATTATTTCATATATTGTCGTGGATGGCCAGGGTCCTTGCCCAGCCATGACGCCTCCATGCTGGAAGGACCAGGGAAGCAAGCATTGTCAGAGCATTACCTCCCCTCCCTCAGGGCTTCATGGGATCCAGGGACACTGCCAAGGGGGAGCTACAGCTGCTCCTGAGCCTGTGTGGGCGGTTCTTTCACCACACCCAGAAGTGCTGCCAGAAGTAGGTCATCAAGCATCTGGAGCATTTCTAGGTAACATAAAAGGAGCCAGCAGACACAACTCGGTAGCCACAGTCGGGAGAAGGGAGACAAAGCATGCCGTGGAGGAAAAAGAGAAAGAGAAAAGAATAGAAAGAGAGAGAAAAAAAGAAGAGTATTGTGTTTAAGGTGTGCTTATGTCTATGCTTGAGACTGTGTTGTACTTGTGGGAACAGGGAAGGCGTTGTCCACAAAGGAAAAATAAAAATCACTTGTATTTTTAAAAATGTGCCTCCTGTGTCTGTCTGTGGTGGGTTGGGTGGCTGGGGCCCCTGACTAGCTGGGACGTCTCTGCCTTGGTAGGACTGGGGGAGCAAGTGTGGACACAGCATCACCTCCCCCAGAACACTAGATGGCAAACCCCCTGGATGGCATTGATACCTCAGAATCCCACAGGGCTTCATGGGAATTGGAGTTTGTTACATACAGCCCTGTTGGGATCTGGGGGTGCCCCCAGGATGTGCTGCAATTGTCCCTGAGCCTGTGTGGGTGGTTCTTCCACCACACCTGGAAGTGCTGCTGGAAGTGGGTCAACGAGCACCTGGAGCACTTCCAGGTGACCTATATAAGGGACCAGCAGGCACTACTCCATGAGCCAGAGTCAGGAGGAGAGGGATTAAGCTTGCCGGAGAGGAGTGGAGAAGGTAAAGAAGAGAGAGATTTGATTGGTGTCTGAGTTTGTGCTTAGTGTGGGACTGTGTTGTGTCGGTGGGTACGGGGAAGAGGTAGCCCACAGACGAAGAAAATAAAAATTTATTTCTTTTATAAGTGTGACTCCCGTGTTTGTCTGTGTTGGGTCGGTACCCATATAGCACCTTTTGTTACAACATTTTTATATAAATATATATATATATATATATATATATATATATATAATGAGCAACTGGGGGTACCAGAGAGCCCCAAACTTAATACAACTTCACAGACACCAGTCAATTTTCAAATAAAGCTGATTTATTTGTACAAATACCTTCCACACAGGTCCAAAAGCATAATCACCACAATTCTCTTCAGCTTTTCCTCTTTCTCTCTCTTCTACTCCTCAACACGACGCAGATGAGCTTTGTCCACTCTCACCCAACTCTGACTCGCCTGGATGAGGACGGCAAGTACTTTATGCTCTTCCATTTTTCGCAGAACTCCCTGGCAGCACTAATGGTACCAAACAGGGTTGAGACAAAGAATTCCAAGTCCTATAGTTCCCTGTGGGAACCTAGGGTGGCGTTGCAATCTGGGCATGCTGCCGTCTAACATTCCGAGGAAGGCAAATTATTGAATCCATTGTTCTCTCCTGTCATTCCATTATATGGGCCTCCTGGCTTGGTATTGTACCAGGATCTAACCCAGTCAGGATGCCCATATATTCCTCTGGGCATCGACAGGGTACGGTAGGTCTCAACTGCTTCATCAGCCTTCTGTGGTGTGAGATAGAGGCACTGCACCCATGGAGGCATATAAGGGGCAGCCGGCATGAGAAAAGTTAGATCAGGAGAAAAAAAAGAAAGATAGATCAGAAGAAAGGATGTTAAAGGAAGGACAGAAGAAGGCAGGAGGTGGAGGAAACCAGTGCAGGTGAACAAGAGGGAGTGAGAGAAGGCCGGTAGCCAGGTGGAAGTCTATTGGCAAGTGTGCAGCCAACGCCAAGGGGCTGAAGGTGTTCACTATGGCTGAGTGATTTGGGAGATGGAGAGTAAAGTGCTGCTCAGTTGGAGTGACTTGCTGCATTTGACCAGACAGAGGTAGAGCAGCTGCTGGGGAACTAAAAGGCTTAGTGAGGCATCTTGTGGGGGAGCCATTGGCCACAGGGACATGAGCCTGGCAGTGGGAGTCGGAGGCTTGTTGTAGTGCCCTGCCAGAGCCACAGAAGGCTGCATGGATCTAAGCCTAGGAGCAGGCGCAGAAGGAGGGCTGAACTGCTGGTTAGTCATCTCCTTGGCTGCAATGACCTGCTTGAGGTTAGCTGGGGAGACATACTGCAGGTTTTTTAATTGATGCACCGGGGACTGCATTTTTAAAGGATAGATTCCTGCCATGTCTAAAACCTTGCTTTAAAGCATTATTTATTTAATTGATTTTAACCTACACTTTACACCTTCTTTTTATTGGATCGCTTATTTGTTAAAGAGTTTTTTGAGCACTGCACTTTGTTTTGAATACTGTTTTGATTTTTGATTGTTTTAATAAAAGCACTGGAGCACATTTGTACCTACCCCTTGCTATGTTTGTATGTTGTGTCCTCATCCACTGGCTCATCCCTTGGGTATGTTATCAGTGGTAGTAGGTTAAAGAGGCTCCCCGGAAGGACATAGTAGTGTGGGGCTGATCTGCAACATAACATGGATGTACATATATATGTAAATATATATGAGTAAATTAGAATTATTTAAGTATTATATAATTAAGTATAAGTAAATGAGCAATAAACACCCCCTTCAAAAGTGAGAACAAGCTAGTAAGAAAGCCCAAACAACCCTAAAATGATGCAGTGATATGATAAATGGGAAAACTCGTAGGACACCCCTATTAATGAAGCGCTGATTAGAATAATAAAAGAATTGACATGTACACAAAGTTACTGGTGGCTGCTGTTGATTGGCTAAGATGAAAGAATTCTGCATATTAAGGGTCAGATGATGTGATGGATAATGAGAATATCCAGAGAGAGTATTGGAATAGATATATATACAGTAAGATAGTGTAGGGTTTTGTCGATATGCACAAGTCAAAAGAAAAAAAAATATGAAGAGTAGTTCAAACTTTTAAATAAGCAGAAACACACATTTTTGTCTGTTAAACCTTTGTTGTAAGGTCCCTGTAGTACATAATAGTAAGACAGAAGGCTGATGGAAGGATTGCTCAAAGGAAATGAAAAGGTGGACTGTCCAAGTGTGAAACGTAACCATCTCAAACAAAAAGATAAAAGATTCAAATCTTTTGGATTAGAGAAATTATTTAAGGATAGGTTTATTTTCTACTGCTTTTATTTCATTGGTTTCTTTCAATTCTTTCAAGCATCAACAAATAAACCAGTATGGTTTTTATCAAAAGAAATGTACCACAATAGACATGATAGGCATGATATTTTCTTTGAAACAATCTGCAGACTATTTTAATTACACAAAATATGATTCTATGAAAAACAGAATAATATTAAAAATAATAATAGTATTCTATGAGAGATGAATGAAAGAGACAATATGTGAAAACATCATCGCACTAATGCAATATTATTTGAAAACGAACAGCGTCAGATCAGTTGTGAATATGCGCCCGATCTTATTGCATGTACTGTGCGTTGAAACTGCTGCACTGAATAAGCTGACGCCTTCTGTAACAGCATCAGCGTGTATTCAAACCCGATCTGACGCTGTTCGTTTTCAAATAATATTGCATGTACTGTACTATTTTAGAATAAAAACATACATTTGATTTCAGTCAGTCTGTAAGAGCCAGTGTAAATTCATGAAAATTGTAAAGGTTAGCTTTTTTTTTTTTTTAAATTCAGTTCCATTCTCTCAGTCGCGTTCACGATCCACCCCCTCCCCATCTGAGACTGCTGTTTTCACATAAAGACGTGCTATAGCTCAAATGTTATTTATTTGGAGAAGCACTATAGCTGGAATGTTATTTATGTAGGGAAGAAAGTACAGTGTCAGGTGCTCATTCAGCGTAATAGGAACCATAGCACAGAGAGGTGTGTACACTGCAACAAGTACACATGTCGTAAATGTAGGAAGGGTGTGTGGGAATTGTTAATATTTGAATGTGATGATTTTATATAGCACGGATCGGAAATCAACAGTTCTTACCATTGCACAACGCAAGCTGTCGTATCAACTGCCTACTGTAACTTGCTTTATTTTTTCTTCACTTATAGTCTAGAATAAAAGTGCACTATTTTTTGTTATACTTGTACACCAACATATGTTCCTGTGTTTGAGCGACACGGGCATGCTCAAAAAATAGATGTGTAATGCCACAAAAAGTGCACTTCACTTCACAAGCATTGGTACGAGAATGCAGTCACAAGTACGCTGCAGAGCTATACACGATTGAGAAAATGAAAAGTGAATAAAAAAAAACCTATATTATACTTATTTGTATAATGTAATAAACATGATTTACCGCATTTCATCTTAAAAATTATATCAAGAGTTCCAAGAAGATAGCGCTTGGAAATCTAAATTGACTTAGAAGCTAGTTGCCATCATTTGTAAATACGCGCTTTATAAAGTGACTCAGGTTGTGCAATATTATAACTGTAGTGCAAGTTTACAATAAGGTGATTTTATTTATAAGTACAAACAGTTCTACCAGGAGCAATTGATGGACTGATTGAGTTTGTTTAGAGCACTTGGGATAAACTGTTTCTGAACCGTGAGATCCCTACAGGAAATGCTCTGAAGCGTTTGCTGTATGGGAATAGTTCAAATAGACAGCACGGCTGAGGCAGTATGTACAAGATGCTGTATACCAATAATTCAATCAGCAACTGTACAGCTGTGATTCCACACTCAGATACAGTGAGTTAAATATTCAGTGGTACACTGGGAATAACAACACTAAAGCTTTGATTGTATTTAGATAGATAGATAGATAGATAGATAGATAGATAGATAGATAGATAGATAGATAGATAGATAGGAAATTTAGAATAGTTTGGCCATTTGGTGCACCATTTTATGTTTACGGGTTGATTACAATGAGATGCCTTAAACTAACAAACAATATGCGGTTAATTTTAGTGTATTTGATAAAGCCGCGTCAGGGATGTGCATCTAAAAACTAAAGGGAAACCACACAGGAACAGTAGCACTGCTTTGATGCTGGCTGCTGCCAGTTTGCAACACTGAGCGGAGAATTTGCATATGCAAGGGATTGAGCTAGCATGAAAATGTGTGTGGCATTATGCCAAGTTTAGTTTTTATACATCGTGATGTGAGCGTGGAAACAGGCGTATGCAATATTTTTGTGCGTATGCACCGTTTACACATGAAGCCCCAGGTTTCCTGTGATCCTACTCTGGATAAACAGGTTTAGATAATGTATATATTGTTCTTAATTTCAGATGCTGTCTCTGTCGTGTTGTGGCTGTTCATACACCTATTACCTGCTCTTACTCTGCTCATTAAGGGTTGACTCTTCTTATTCATGGGCTATTCAAGTCTCGCTACCTCTAACCTTCACACTACATGCTTGTTTTTCTTTGTTTTCCTCAATACAGCTAGGTGGGGTCTGCACACTGATTCAAGTCTGAGTCCTGTTCTTTCTCAGCCCCCATGATTTTCATTATCACACCTGTCGGAAAACTCAATAAAATCTGTTTTCTGATTTTTTATATCTTTTCAGGCCTGCAAGTGGCAAAATTCTGCCTATAAATTGTATGTACCTGAGATGTAATCAGAGATTAATATGGCTGGTAGAAAATAACAAACCCCAGTTTGGGAAATTTTTGAATGCAATATTGAAGGCATTCATTATAAGCACATTATCTTGGCGTAGGATATGTTGTGTGGTGTAGACATTTTGAATAAAAAACCCTAATTTTAATTTCAAATTGGCCCATTCTGGGCAATAAAAGGAAAAGATAAAAAGTGCCAACAGTCAGTGCAGATTTGTTCAGCACAAATGACATAGAAAATATTTTAAAAAATAAAAAATGTAAGAGTCACATACACTTCTGCCCAAACGTCACTTGTAATACTGGTTTAACTTCTCAGGTATGAATACATTTAGAAGACCCATGAAGGAACACTTAATTAGAATGAGATTCCCCAGTTTCTTGTAATAAATACATGAGGTAGGCTCTCATCTTTACTGCTTTACGTTCTACAGGCCTTCCAATATATCTCTAGGTGGCTTTGCCCTGACATTGTCTTAACGATGGGCTGGTATGATGGTACAGTATATCAACAGAAAGCAACAACCACTACTGATTAAGCCAGTGTGGAATGGATTTTTTATGACTTAATCCAATTCATTATTTTTAAAAGTCAAACTGCATCTCATTACAAATAAGCATATGTTTTCTTTTTTCCCTCCTTTCAATTACTTACAAACAGGTAAACAAAGCCTCTTATACAGTTTGTATATTCTGCCTTTCTTTATGTTCTAGCTGGGAATTCTTCATTTAGAATTGTTCTTTCATAAGAATATTATTTAAATCATGTTTTCGCTTGAACTAAACTACCTGGTAAAAAATTACCATTCTGTCACAAGCAAAGTACTTTCATTTATGTGTATATAACTGTATGCTAAATATTTATTATGTAGTATTTAAACCGAAAAAAACATTTTAAACTGTAGAGAAAATTAAAGAAAAACTCAAAGCAATATAGATAAATTATCAATAACTCTGAAGCCTTGTTTCAAATCTGATTGACCAATGAGGCATTGATTCAACAAGCAACATGTTTCCATCAAATGGGCATTGTTGGTCCACCAGCTCTTTTTAAAAGGGTCAATTATGACCACATTTGATATAACCTAAAAACAATCAGCCCTTTTTAAACTCACAATTCATTTTCTGTAGCAGTAAAATTTTCAGAAGTGCCAAGCACATCAAGTCCATTCTACATGCATTGCATTTTCTCTGCATTTAAATCACTTTGGCTTCCTGCCTTTCTGGCATTTAAATACAGTAAACAGACATACTAGATTGACGGAGTGAATATATGAAATAAGACTGACCTTCCTATTAAAAAAAAGAATAGCGCTTCTCTTATGTATGCCAACTTATCAAGCATAAAAATAATTTGGAAGCCACTTCCCTATCTCTAAAGGTGGGTACAAATACTTTTAGACCTGCTATACAATGGTGAAGGACCCAGATACACACCAAAAGGGTCAGAGTCAGAATTCTCTACCTGCACTGAAGAGAAGCTTACAGAACACCACACGAAGACTGCTTTTGAGGGCCCAAGGCTAATACCAAGGTTTTTATAATAGTAATAATTATAGAATGGATTTTTATGCTATTATAATGGCTATTTTATTAACAGTTTTATGTGACTAGCTTAAGAGCGATCAACAGTAATTATTTGCCAAACATGTCTATTTCTAAGCTGTTATAATGTTAAAGTGTACTTTTATGTCCATGTATTTCTTCTTATGTCTCCTTCTCTACAGCTTTAGCTTTACATAGCAGCATCATCTGTGCTAAGACATCAGTAATTCCTGTTTCTGTCTTCCGAATCACCATAGTTTCAAGAAAAGTTAATTCTAGAAACACAAACCCAACCTTTAGACTCAAATCCTGCTGATGCTGGCCTGTCAGCACATTAGGTAACTAATCCACGGAAAAGAAAACTGTGCAAAAGGTTTAAATAAAATAAGGAACTCTACATTTAAATGATAATATACCCCACAAATACAGGTATAACTCTGTAAACACCATAAATTCAACAGAGGCTGTATTTGACAAGGAAATCATTTGAGACTATTAAGTAGACCATGAAATGACAGACAAACATGTGATGTACTTGTTAAAATCCATAGGAGAAGACTAGTTTAAAAGCCAGCAGTGCCACAATTGTTTTCTAAATTGCCATTGGATTGCTAATGCAATTTTATGTCACAAATGTTACGCACCTAATAATTAGACAGAACATATTTTCTTGGAGATATGCTACAGATCTTTTATACAACAAATCTTGATAATATTTATTCAAGCCTAAAAATCAGTGCCAGAGGCCAACACTTCTCACACACAAAAATTTCCGAAGGACACAGGATGTCTTTTTTTCGAGAAAAATTATATAATAAACAGTGGTGGGCATCGTTGTACATTGTAAGTCATGTAAGCACTTTCTGTAAGAGCAAGGCAATATACATGTATAAAGGCATAAAACAACTGAATTTTATTGTATATCGAGCAGCTACTGAAGAAGAAATGTTTCACAATGATCACATTCTGGAATTCAGCAAGATTAGGTGAATAATTTACACATGAGAGCCTGATACAACAAAAGAAGCGCCCTCAACTGTTATATACTAAATTAACCATAGGATATCCAGGAATTATAAGTACTCATGCATTCAGTGTTGCCTTCATTCAGTTTGAAAACTGGTTAAGAAACTGTGTTAGGCTCCCCTTGTATGCATATACAGTAATCCCTCGCTATATCGTGCTTCGACTTTCGCGGATTCACTCTATCGCGGATTTTAAATGTAAGCATATCTAAATATATATCACGGATTTTTCGCTGGTTCACGGATTTCTACGGACAATGGGTCTTTTAATTAATGGTACAGTACATGCTTCCTCAGTTTGTTTCCCCAGTTGATTTTATACAAGGGACGCTATTGGCGGATGGCTTAGAAGCTACCCAATCAGAGCATGTATTACATATTAACTAAAACTCCTCAATGATATAAGATATGCTTCCCGCGGGGTGCTTAATTGTTTGCTTTTCTCTCTCACCCTCTCTGACATTCTCTGCGCCTGACAGAGGGGGTGTGAGCAGAGGGGCTGTTTGCACAGAGGCTGTTTGCCTATAGGATACGGACGCTCCTCTAAAAAATGCTGCTTTATTGCGGTGCTTCGGCATACTTAAAAACCCAAAAGCATGTATTGATTTTTTGATTGTTTGCTTTAATCTCGCGCTCTCTCTCTCTCTGACGTTCTCTGCGCCTGACAGAGGGGGTGTGAGCAGAGGGGCTGTTTGCACAGAGGCTGTTTGCTTAGAAGATACAGACGCTCCTCTAAAAAATGCAGCTTTATTGCGGTGCTTCGCCATACTTAAAAGCACAAAAGCATGTATTGATTTTTTGATTGTTTTCTTTTCTTAGCGACCGCTCTCTCTCTCTCTCTGAAATTCTCTGCTCCTGATGTGGGCACTCCTTTGAAGAGAAGATATATTTGCATTCTTTTAATTGTGAGAAAGAACTGTCATCTCTGTCTTGTCATGGAGCACAGTTTAAACTTTTGACTAAAGGGTGTTATTTCATGTCTAGAGGGCTCTAATATTGTTAACAGTGTGGGAGAGTTTATAAGGGCTTAAAATATATAAAAATAACCATACAAACATATGGTTTCTACTTCGCGGATTTTCATCTATCATGGGGGGTTCTGGAACGCAACCCTCGCGATCGAGGAGGGATTACTGTATATAAAAAAAATATTGCAGTGGCCTATGAATGAGGTAGGTCAACTGCACAATCAAACATGAAGTAGCAGCTGCAGATTTACTCAAGGTCAGTAAACTGCATAGATAAGATGAGGTGGAGAAGAAAAAGATCTGCCTCATGTATAGTTAGGCAGAGAACATCAAAAATGAAGTCGGTCATGAAGAAGCATGGCCAACATGAGGAGACAAGAATTACATCCAAAAGATTAAACAAAATCCCTAAACTATTCATTTTCTGAAAGTTCTACTCAATCTAGTCCCACAGACCCTTTATACCAAAAAAGCAACCAAAACATTACTTTCAGTGCATTGTGCGTATTTTAAATTTTTAAAAAGACAATGATCAATTATATTGAAACTGATTGGTTTTTAACCAAATAATGTAATTATTTTGCTGGAAATAAGGGTTTTATTTTTATGATAATTGGCTAATATGCACAAAATAAAGAACAGATGTTGGACAAATATTTATTCTAGTCAAGTAATTTGAAGGGTAGCAGGAGTCTGGCAGTTTTCTTTCAACCTGTTGTAATCTTAGTATTTTGTGAACAAACACTAATCTAGTAATCCAACAGACAGGCTACGCATGCATAACAAAGTCTGGGAATAATTGAAGGTGACAGGAGGAAAGATTGGATTACTGCAGTGACATGAAAGTTAAAGCTCTGAATACCTTCCATCAAAAATTCAAGAACAGTGACAAGGTAATAGGATACATTAACATTTACATTTATTTACTTGGCAGACGCTTTTATCCAAAGTGACTTAAAAAAGAGTTAAACATATTCAAGTAACGTTAAGATGGGGCCTGTTTGTTCAGCAAGTGTAATAGGACAGGTAACAAAAGTTGATTGTCACAAGTGAAAAGATGTGATAACTAATAAACATGCAATCATAGATTACAATTGATAAAACAATTATACTTAAACAACAGATTAACCTACAATATAGAAGATCACAGAGCAAAGGAGTTTTTCTATCAATTAAACAGATATTCACAGAAAAGACTGCTTCTTAAATACATTGAGGGAGTCAGCAGTACGGATGGAGGTGGGCAGCTCATTCCACCAACTAGAAGCTACACAGGAGAAGAGTCTGGATTGAGACGTGATACCATGCAGGGGCAGCGTCACCAGACACTGTTTATTGGCAGACCTGAGTGGGTAAGATGGAGTATAGAACTTCGTCAATGTCTTCATATACTTAGGTGCTGACCCACTGACTACTCTGTAGGCAAGCATCAGAGATTTGAAACTTGAATGCCAGTGTTGTTATTGTTTAGAAGGGGAAACTTATCCCAGATGGCCATTGTATGGTTTTGTTGGCAATCCTGAATTTGATTTGATCAGTTGTTGGAATGTTTGTATGTTTTTACTGGTTTACTAATTGTATCATTATTTTGTACATGCCAGTTTGTATTTTTTTTGTATGTTCTGTTTTTTATGCTTACATTGCTGTGGCCATGCTGCTTGTGGTTGCTATATCTTTTGTCAGTTACGTAAGGCAGAGACCATGTAACACACTTTCTCATCACTCATTTTGTAGCCTCAGTGTTTTGTTGTTAAGTTGATAGATTGTGCTGCACTGCATTGCCCAAGAGGGGCTACACATTATTTCATGAAGGCTCTGCTATAAAACCCAGCACAGCACTAAAACTCTTTGTCTGAGAATACAAACTGAAACATTGAACATGACGATAATGTCATCCTTTGACTACTGAAAATTCTTGTGTAGACATTATTGACAATTTAGCCATCTGGTTTTTGACATTTTTTCCAATCAGTTTGATTTTCTATGGGTGGACTCCAAACAAGTTCAAGACACATCTCAATGATAATTAAAGCAAACCGGATACACCTGACCACAAGTTGGAGTGCCACAGCAAAGGGTATGAATACTAATGTAAATGGGACAGTTCGGTTTTTGATTTTCTGTTTTTTTTTTGGTGAAATTGCAGACCTTTCTGAAAGCATATTTTCTCTTTGTCATTATGGGTTTTTGTGTGTAGATTGATGGGCAAAACTGATTTATTTATCTGCAGAAAGTGAAGGGATCTGAGTATGTTCTAAATCCACTGTATGAAATTTAAAAAGAAATGGATGAGTTGTTCAGAAAAATATGTAGAAGGCAGAGACCTCTTTCAAACTATAGTGGGTAGAAGGTGTAAAATCTGTTGTAACTATAGGGTAGGCAGAATTAGTGGCTCCCCACGTATAAAAAGTGAGCGCTCCATCCTGGAACCTTGCTTCTTGAAACATCGGCCCATACATGATGATTCAAATAGTGGGGTGGGTATCATTTAGATTGAATATTCAATTCATTTCAAAATCCATCCCATCTTTCATGTTTCACAACTAAATCTGGTTTGGCAGTCTCCCTTGTCCTGATCCTCTTAACACCTCCTTGTTTTTATATTGATTGTGATGAGGAATACAAAGTGATTACATTTTTCTTTTCACATTTATCTACTGCTGTCTCTTTTTTGTTTCTGTTGGGAATAGCTCTGGTATATTGTAAACCTGACCAGAAAATATGGAAATACAGTACAAGAACTGGATAAAATACATGGAAAAACTGCTCAGTAGCATTAGAATAAATGATCCAGCCACACCAATTTCATTGAGAATTGTCAAATGAAGTAAATACTTTTTAGAGTTGGTACGTTTCTAAAATGGTATTAGGATTCCAATATGCCTAAATTGTGACAAAGTTCAATGACTGGAATGTGACAAGATTTATAAAGATCTGTATTTTATTTTCACTAGCAAAAGAGAAGTATAAGATCAGGCAGGGCTCAATGTACAAGATTCTACAGTAACTGTTAGGCCATGTAGGCTGGAAGGAGTTTAAAAAAATTTTTACTATGACAAAGGACTACAGGTTTTGCTTCATATCATAAGTAACTGTACAGTGACTAGAGACATTGAGGTATTTTGAATTTAAATTCTTATTCACGCTTAAAAGCATTGCTATTAAAAACTTTCATATGAAAAAAAAATATGTCAAGTGTGAAGTATATGTAGAGTCTAGATAAAAGTGAAAGAAATTAATAATTTAAAGATAAAATGTATAGCCCATTAATTATTATTGAAGCATTGTTTAACATACCAGTACCACCGAATGCAAACCTTGAAGTCCACATTTGTCAAGTGCACCTGTGTGCTTTAATCATGAGATGTGTAACTCATCCTTTATATTAAATTTTAATAAAGCCAAATTATAGTCTTACAGGCTTTTTTATGGACTGTAGGTAGAGTATTATTGTACTTGATTGTTTGCATTAATCAGAATGTACCCAAAAACAGAATAGAATTATATAAATAAACATATCGTGAGGTAACATACTACATTTCAAATTTTAATGACTAAGGTCAGTTGTTTTTAAAAAATACATGTATAGTGCTATTAATTAAACATGATATCTGTGGTAATGAGGGTTGTATGTTTAATTTCTAAAGGAAATCAACCTGTATGTTTTTAAGATATTGTAACTCTACAAATGCCAGAGGTCACAATAGTACCCATAATGCAAAATTAAACTTGGTTTTCAAGTAGTTTTATTTCAAATTCAAGTTACATAAGTAGATATCCAGACTATACTGGTAATACACAAAGGAGTATTGAAATAATCCAATTTTGATTGAGCAATTTTTCAAAATAAAGCAAAAAAAATCAATCACTGTTTTCATGGATGTATGCTGCTCTTTAAAGCTGATGCATACCATGGCAATGACAAAGTAAATTGTCTACAGCTCTTTTCAACAGAAAGTATAATAAAAGCTGTTACTGCAATTCAATTCAGTGCTTACCCTACATTTAATTTTTTCTTCAGTTCCATCAATTTTGAGATACAATATTAGAAATTTTTATAAAATGCCTGCATAAAAGAAGTAAATATTTTTATTTTAGTTCTAATAAAGGGTCACTTTAAAATTTGCAGTATACTTTTATTAACCTGCAATTGCTGAGCCCTTTGAGTAGTGAGAAAATTATTATTATGAAGTCATTTTGAAAATAATTTAAATTTGAAAACTTTGTAACAATTTGGAACAGAGGAATTTTTTCAGGTACCACAAAGTCCATTCTCTTTATTTATAACATCCAATCATACAATGATGTCAGTATAAATGGCTTTATTCTTCATTTGCCTAATGGGTCAGTTAAATCCATATATTAAATAGAATTCTTCTGAACATTAGAATGTATGGATTAACACCATTGCACATTAGGCCAATTTAACTTTAGAAAATGGATATCTTTAATCAGTTCTTTACATTATTTTACTTATTTGAACTAAAGTGAAGATCTTTTTATTTGTAGAAATACGGAATTGGTTTTCTGAATCAAATAACATCACTGAAACAAAACTTATTTACTGACTAAATTTACTTTGATGTGAGCCACCACAGATCATGTCTGTAGCACAGAAGGAAGAACTGAGCCCTGCAATATCTGATAGAATTAAATTGTAAAAAGAAAACTTTTACTTACCTTATAACAGTATTCTTTCCTGATAGAGCATGTTTTAAGCTGACATGTTCTCAAGACAGTCTTCAATTTATATCAAACATTATGTATCAGTTTTGGCTTTTTTCATGCACGTGGCAACCATGACCTAAGAGACTTTGTGGATTTTATTGAAATAAATACTATATTTTGAGGACCTGGGATGCAGTATTAGAAAGTGTTGCATTTTTGACAGTCAGAACAGTGTTTACCTAATTAAAGGAATCTACTCAGTATATCAAATAAAATGTTTTGGGTTTTAATGTATTATTCAAAAAGCATAAATCATGTTTGAACTGCATATCCTCCTTGTCATCTATGCAGTTGCTCTCGTAAGAATTTCTCTCCTCACAATTATAGTTCTTATTACTACTGGGTTACATTTGAAAAAGTAGCCTGCAAATCATGACATGTACTCTAATGTGACCTTTGAGACATACCTGAAACAGTTTCCATGTCAACTTATGAGACATTCTTTTTGTTGGTGACGATCACTGAAGCATGGTTGGAACAATTCCTTGGTCATTAGTGCATTTCTCATAGCACCAATGGTGTGCAAGTTTCTCAGAATGAGATATTGTTCCACAAATCCCTAATATGTCAACATGAAGAAGCCTCTAAAAAAATACAGCTCCACCAGTCTAGGTGGTTAAAAAATAATGTAGAATCAGGTAAATCGTTACAGAAGGACTTGTACAGCATACAGACTTGGGCAGGTTTGTAGCAGATAAAATTTAAAGTAAATGAATGGGAACTATTACATGTAAAAAGTAGAAATGTTACAGTTGAATACACATTGGTAGGTTTTGAAACTTATAAGTACACCTTATAAGAGGGATCTTGAATTTTTAGTGGACCCATCATTATCTACATCAGGACAATAAATAGAAGCAATCAAGAAGGTGTGGTAGAAAATAATTTATCACAAAGACAAAACAAAGTTTTGGGGACCGTCCCCGTATATTGTAGTCCAGACAATAAGCAAAAAGAAGCGATTCAAAGTTATAAAGTACAATGAATGATTTTACTGGGAACAAAATGGCGGTTATATACAGTGTTCATTTTAGGACATCCTCCTCCCTCCGAGAAAACTCCATCCTTCCTACTACCTTCAACAAAATATTCCTCCTCCCTGCGAGGAATCCCCCGTCACCCCTCCTCCCTCCCCTTTCCTCCCTCCTTCCACCACCGTCCGCTCTCAGTTCTCTGATGTCCGTTTTCCGTCATCCACCCTCCTATCTCCGTCATCCGCCTTCAGCTCTCCGTCAACCCCCACACTCCCCCCGCCGCCCCCCCGCACATCACGGCGCTTTCGTTAATGAAGTGACGTAATACTCCAG
This sequence comes from Polypterus bichir lapradei, assembly GCA_026402145.1. Lineage (NCBI taxonomy): Eukaryota > Metazoa > Chordata > Cladistia > Polypteriformes > Polypteridae > Polypterus > Polypterus bichir. Next base: position 82,527,628 of record JANRMT010062792.1, on the reverse strand, counting down.
CTCCACCTTCTTCACAAGTTCATTCACCAAATTATTTGTCAATTATATTTACAGTAAGAATTTACAGCACGACTCAAACGTGGGAACGAAGGTAAATGATGTTAATTGTTGAGTGTCTTTTAATACTGTGTAAGCATACATATTAACACGTGTGCATTAAAACGTGTGCATTTACAGGGTGATTTCTCAGGCTTAAAAGCTCACCTTTTATTAAAAAGTTAAACGCAAACTTTTTTCATTCTGAAGGGCACAAACCACGTCAGATTTCAGCCGTTAAACGCACGAAAATTTCGGTACACCAGATAAATAAGCACAACATATTATCAGTTGTATGCTTACAATACATATAGAAACGTGTTAATCGTTAACTAATAGTATGGAATGGTGTTTTTTGACTCAGTTACAGATGCCGATGGAGACCAGGACTGCTTTGGAAAAATACGAACGCCTTAAGGCTGATCTGGAAGAAGGTAGCACAGTGCCTTGATTTAAACGATTCCATGTCTTGGCGGGTTTGCATAGCTTGTTGTCAATATCTTTACACCTGTTTTTAAGGCTTATTGACTGAAAGGGGCTTTCATGAAAAAAGTTAGACACCGTAGTTATATAACAGACGGAGATCATATGACAGGAAATGGTTGGCATGGTGTGACGCTGCAGCAGAAACTGGAAACAACGTCATCATGATGGGCCGGAAGTAAGGTGATTTGTGGGAGCCGGAAGTGACGTCATCAAGGTTGGCTGGAAGTGCCATCATCGCGGCCATTTTGGAACCTGGAAGTTGTGGGGATTATTTTTCTTCTTGATTTCTGTCGATGAAAAGAAGTTCAGGTAAGTACCACGTAACAACCCCTTATCTTGCGATATTTCACTCACCTTTAGGCTCTTTGACTGCCTCCTAATCGCACATGTGAGACATG
>JANRMT010062792.1:82500761-82526608 GCA_026402145.1 Polypterus bichir lapradei | reverse complement strand
CAGCCCAGACCCCTCAGGTCGGGCGACCTGCACCGAGAGGTCGTGGACACGAGAGAGAGCATCTGCATTGGCCTGCAAGGAACCCTTACGATAAAAAGACACTACAACAATAAGGTTGCAGATCTAAGAACCACCTAGTGATGTGCGGGTTAGACTCACGATGAAGGGACATTCACTGTAAAGCAGTGTGATCCGTCACCAGAGTAAACTCGCGTCCCAATAGGTAGTACCTTAAAGACGTGATAGCCCACTTTATCGCCAAGGCTTCTCACTCCACTGCAGCATACTTGGTCTCACTTTCCAACAATTTCCGGCTAAGGTACATAACAGGGTGTTCAGCACTGTCAACACACTGGCTTAGCACGGCACCCAATCCTGTGGCGTCGGTCTGGAGAATAAAAGGAACAGAAAAATCAGGGGATTTCAACACAGGTGCTGACGTAAGGGCCAACTTTAGGTCACAGAATGCTTTATAAACCGAATCGTCCCATACCACTTTTAAAGGTGCTCGTTTCTTTGTTAAATTAGATAAGGGCAAAGCAATTTCAGAGAAATGCGGTACAAAACGGCGATAGTAACATGCCAACCCTAAAAATGCTTGTACCTGCGCTTATTCATCAGACGGGGCCATTTCATGATGGCATCAACTTTATTACATTATGGCTTAACAACACCCCCACCCACAATGTAACCTAAATATTTGGCTTCTTTCAATCCGAAGAAACATTTCTTCGGATTAATACGAAGCCCTGCTGACGCTAGTGTGGAGAGCACTGTTTTAACCTGCCGTACATGATCCTTCCATGTGCCGGAATAAATGATTACATCATCTAAGTAGGCGGCACTATAGGAATTGTGGGGCCATAGCAGTGTGTCTACCAGACGTTGAAAAGTATCTGGCGCCCCGTGCAAACCAAAAGGAAGGACCCTCTATAGCCAATGTCCACTGGGTGTACTAAAAGCGGTTTTCTCTTTAGCAGAGTCCGTTAAGGGAACTTGCCAATACCCTTTAGTCATGTCAAGAGTAGTTAGGAATGAAGCGTTACCTAACCAATCAAGTAAATCATCCTCTCGCGGCATGGGATAAGCATGGAATTTAGAGACCTGATTAAGTCGTTGGAAGTCGTTGCAAAACCTTCACGAGCCATCAGGTTTAGAAACTAAGACAATTGGACTAGACCAAGGGCTATAGCTTTCTTCAATAACCCCTAGTTCCAGCATTCGTCTAATTTCCAACTCCACTTCCGCTTTCTTTGCCTCCGTGAGCCTGTAAGGTCTCTCTCTGACAATCACCCCAGGGTCAGTAATGTCATTGTAGCTGCATTTTTCCCAAAATGACCAGAGTTCAGCAGCTTCAACTCAAAAAATGGGATTCAACAAAAGCCTGACGCGCAGAAATGATTCCACAGTCAAAATATCTTCGTTTTTAAAAGTTTAGTTAAATTTTAAACAGTAAAACAGTTCACACAAAAAGGAAAATTAAAATAGCAAAAAAAGGAAAAATTAATGTTAAGAAAAGTTCAATTCTAAGCTTATTCTTGTTACATCTCAAGTCGTTACTATTTACTTAACATTTCTGAACCATTTCAAGACGGTCAGAAAACTGTATGCTTATCCCATTTCTAAACTTAAAATGGGTCTATCAAGTCCCTCTTTACTGAGACCTGTTCTAAATAACAACTGAGCTTATTATCACACTGTTTCTCAGTTACAGTAAGAAGGTTCTATCTCTTGCTAACATATAGGGGGAAAAGACTATACCATAAGTTATGACTATGAAAGAAATTTATATTCTATTCAAATTAAGCAAACATTAATATGAGTTTGACTCAAAACTTTAACTTTCTAAGATTGGCTCTTAAATTTCTGGCCCCTAATTGGCTATGCAGGAGCGGAGACAATTACTATACTTTACTTCAATATGAGCCAATTACTTTTATATTAACTATTCTTTTCAAATCATTAGCAATAACACTGCAAACAAACATTTTAAAAATTTCATATTTCAATCATTGGCTGTTTCTAGAAGCAGGCACAGTTTATTCACGGGTCTATCCAGTGTGCTGGTTTTAGTTTGCACACAAACCTCTTCTGACTGCACCTTTAGCATCTGGCATTGTCTGGATGACTCGACCCATTACCCAGGAATTGCAAGGTGTAGCTTTGTCTACAATTAAAACAACGTCCCCTGGTTTGAAATTTCTTCTTGGTGCAAGCCATTTTTGACGTTCTTGAAGTATTGGCAAATACTCTTTTGTCCATCTTTTCCAAAACAAATCAACCATGTATTGAATTTGTTTCCAGCGTCTTCTTGGGTATGGTTCATTTTCTGAAATGAGCTCAGGTGGTATTTCAGGTTTTGTCTTCAGTAATAACAAGTGATTGGGTGTGAGTGGTTCCAAATCATTTGGGTCATCTGATGTCTTTGTAAGGGGTCTGTTATTGAGTATTGAATCCACTCTACACATCATTGTAGGAAGGTTTTCATCATCGAGTGTTTGTTGGTTTAGTGTTGAATTTAAGATCTTTCTTATGCTTCTGATTTGTCTTTCCACACTCCACCTTGATGAGAGGCTGATGGTGGATTGAAAATCCATTTGATTTGTTCTTGCATCATAGCGTCGCTGATTTTTTTGTGTTCCAATTTTTTAATAGCTTTTCGTAACTCTCTTTCTGCTCCAACAAAATTTGTTCCATTGTCTAAGCGCATGATTTTAACTTGTCCTCTTCTATCCATAAATCGGAGTATGGCTTAGATACAAGAATCAGTATCTAAGCTATGTGCAATCTCTATGTGCGCAGCTCTGGTTGTTAAACATGTGAAGATTACTCCGTACCTCTTGACTATGCTTCTTCCTCTTTTGACTAGGAAGGGGCCAAAATAATCGACTCCAACATTTGTAAACGGTGGTTAGTGCTAGGCGATCTTCTGGCAAATCTGCCATTTTTTGCTCACCTACTTTCGCATTGTATCTTCTGCACATTGTGCACTTTGAAATTATTTTTCTGATAGCTGAATTCGCTTAAGGTATCCAGTATTTTTGGCGTAGTTATGCGAGCACATAGTTGCGCCCATAATGTCCAATTCGTTTATGAATGTGTTGCAATATGAGAGAAGCAACATGTGAATGCTTGTGTAGAATTGCTGGATGTTTAGCTTCTTCGGGCATTGCAGCTTTGCAGAGTCTTCCTCCAACTCTCAGTATTCCATCTTGTATGATCGGGTCAAGTTTATCGATTTGACTGTTCTTTTTAACACAAGTCTTTTTCTTTAGAGCTTTTAATTCTTCTGGAAATTCTTGCTGTTGACTTAGACGGATAAGCTCTGTTTCAGCTTTAACTAAGTCATCTAGAGAAATTGGACTTGGTTTTAAGGCCAGTTTATACTTTTTCATGTGCTTTGTGATGAGTAATTTTTGTTCTTCTGGATTACCTTTAGTCTGACTGGCTTCTAGTTGAAATGTTTTCCTTTCATTTCTTTAGTGCAACAGTATGTCTTTAAACTTGAGGAACCAAGCCACTGCTTTCTTCAACGATGCCAATCTGAAAAGTAAGTGATTAGTTTGTTGATGGGTTCTTCCTTTATTCTTGTCACATTAAGTGCACAAGTTTTAATTTCCAGATCATCTTCAAAAAGTGAATCGTTCAGTTGATCTGGTCTTTTTGGCCACTCACGTTCTGACTTCAATAAGAAACTTGGACCATGTGACCATGTGGTGCTCTTGAGAAAGATTTCTATGCTTAGCTCTCTAGAAGCTTGATCAGCCGGATTAAGGACAGATGTGACATACCTCCACTGTGAAGGTTGTGAATGATCTCTGATCACGGAGATTCTGTTGGCAACAAAGGTCTTAAATCGAGTGCTTTCGTTTGAGATGTATTTTAGCACCGTGGTGCTGTCAGTCCAAAATGTAGATTCTTGTAAGGGCATTTGAAGCTCACCTTTAAGCATTTTGTCCATTTTTACTGCCACTACGGCTGCTGTCAGCTCCATTCTTGGAATCGTGACCTGTTTCAATGGTGCAACTCTTGACTTGCCCATCAGGAATGAACAATGCCTTTTGCCCTCTTCATTTATTAAAACAAGGTAAGTGACAGTGCCATATCCATCTTCACTAGCATCTGCAAAATGGTGCATTTGTGCTGTCTTTATGGTTCCAAACCCAGTAGGTTTGAAGCATCTGCTCACTTTATAGTCTGTAAGTAACTTCAAATCATCCATCCATTTTTTCCATTTCTGGATGTATTTCTCTTTGCACAAGTCTCTTAGAACAAGCTTTGCTAGCAGTAAGGCAGGTGCCAGAAAACCAAGTAGATCATAAACTGAGCTAACAACAGACAGGATGCCACGCCTTGTAGTGGGCTTGTTTTGTAACTTAATCTGAAATTTGATACTGTCCATTTCTGTGCACCACTGGATGCCCTGGGCACGCTCTGTGGGAAGGAGACTGTGGCTCAAATCTAAGTCATTTTGTTCATGAGCTCTGTCTTCTTCAGGTATGGACAATAAAACTGCTCTGTTGTTATTCACCCACTTAGTCAAATGGAATCCCCCTTTGAGGCATAGGGCTTGGAGGTCCTTTGCCAGCTTTATTGCTTGTTCTTCTGTCGTCACTGACCTTAAACAGTCATCTACATAGAAGTTATTGAGAACGGTGTTAATAGCTTCCTCAGGAAATGTATCTCTGGCATCTTCAGCTGTTCTACGCAAAGCATAAGAAGCACAACTGGGTGAAGAAGTAGCACCAAAAAGATGTACTGTCATTTTGAATTCTTCAAGATCTTTATTTAGATTACCTTCAGGCTACCATAGAAAACGTAAAAGATCTGTGTCTTTGTCTGGTATCTTAACTTGGTAGAACATTGACTTAATGTCTGCCATTAAGGCTACTGGCTCCTTTCTGAATCTTGTAAGGATGCTAATGAGCGTGTTAGTTAGGTCAGGGCCTTTTAGTAATTGTTCATTAAGTGAAATTCCTTGATAGGTGGCAGTGCAATCAAAGACCACTCAAATCTTATTTTTCTTTGGATGATACATACCATGATGTGGAATGTACCACACTCTACCTTCATTGCAATTCAGGCTTTCTTTGGGTACCTTAATAGCATAACCATTGTCTATAATGTCTTTCATGAAGGCTTTATAGTCTTCGTGGAAACCTGAATTTTTGCTCAATTTTCTTTTGAGTCCAATAGTACGCTGTTCAGCAATACAGCGGTTTTTCGGCATTTAGTAATATATATTATCTTAGTCCACTGTTGCGGTAAATCGAAACGGGCAGCAACAATGGAAATGTTACTCCAGGAATCAAACATTACCCTTACCTTTCTGCCATTTATAATAACTGCATCTGTATAAGGAAGAGACAAAGGGTTATTCATTGTGGCACAATACCTTTCTCCCTTCACCAACAAGCAATCCATGGGCTTGTAGGAACAGTTAGGGGATAGATGTCTAATCTCCCCACACTTGTAACAGTGGGAAGATTAGCTGGTCTATCCCGTCTACGGACAGCAGGTTCAGGAGCTTGTCGGGGGGGCTCAGGAGCTGCCCCACATGCCTGTTGGGTTTGGCGAGAGAACCCTTCTGATCGCCCCGATTTGCAAGCTGCCCAATGGTGCTTTGCGATCTTGATTAAAGTATCCATATTATAAAAGTTATGCTTCCAGACTTGCTGGGCAATATGTTCAGGGAGGGCATGCACAAAGGTCTCACAGGCAAGAAGCTCAGCCATTTTATGAGAACTATTGATGTCGGGCCGTAGCCAACGACAGACTTTTCCTCAGGCTTCAAAGCACTGGGTTCTCAGTGGCTTCTCCGGGTCGAACTGCCACTCCCTCCATTCTTTTGCCTGCTGCTCCAGAGATACGTCATAGCGTTTGAATACTTCTAACTTAAGAACGTCATAATCAGCAGCCTGCTCCTCAGTTAAATCATAATAGGCTCTCTGTGTCATTCCGTTCAGGAAGGGAGCCAGTTGGTACGCCCACTCCGACCTCGGCCATGCGTTCCGCTTAGCGGTACGCTCGAAGATCAAAAAATATGTTTCAATGTCATCTGATTCAGTCAGAGTTGTCAGTGCAATGGGTTGTGGCCGAGCGACCTCCGTCCATACTCCAGCTGCAGCCCGAGCCTCAGCTTCGGCTAATTCGGTCTTTGTTCCACCCATTTGAATCTTCAGGGTTTTTAGATCGCCCATGATGGTATTTAAAATGGTGTTCAGGTCCTGTTCCTCTGACATTGTTGAAACAAAATCCTGCCAACTACGCCAGTTGTGGTAGAAAATAATTCGTCACAAAGACAAAACAAAGTTTTGGGGACCGTCCCCGTATATTGTTGTCCAGACAATAAGAAAAAAGAAGCGATTCAAAATCTTAAAGTACAATGAATGATTTTAGTGGGAATAAAATGGCAGTTATATAACAGAAGGAGAACATATGACAGGAAATGGTTGGCATGGTGTGACGCTGCAGCAGGAACCGGAAATAACGTCATCATAATGGGCCGGAAGTGACGTGATTTGTGGGAGCCGGAAGTGACGTCATCAAGGTTGGCCGGAAGTGACATCATCGCGGCCATTTTGGAACTCAGAAGTTGCGAGGATTATTTTTCTTCTTGATTTCTTCGATGAAAAGAAGTTCAGGTAAGTACCACGTGACAACCCCTTATCTCGTGATATTTCACTCACCTTTAGGCACTTTGACTCCCTCCTAATCGCACCTGTGTGACAAAGGCTAATAGGATGTTAGGTTATACAGGGGGTCCTCAGGTTACGACACAGTTCCGTTCCTACAACAGTGATGTAACCCGAATTTTGGTGTAAGTCGAAACACACCCTAGCCTAAGTCACTTACCTATCCTAACACATTTGCAAAATTATAATCTAGAACATAAAAACACAACTAAGCCACAGAAAAAGGAAAAGGACATAAATATACTGTACTGTACACTGTACTGTAGTAACAGAAAAAATGACCTCTTTACAATGTCTAATTTCACTTCCATCATGATTGCTTTCCTCTTCTTCGAAACACTACCATCTGAAGACTCTGACTTTCGTTTAGGAGCCATGATAAAGGCCAAAAAGTTGCCAAACAAAGCAACACAAATAGAACACTTCCTCCGTGTGCAACCAAACGAGTTTGCCAACTCCCTTGCTGTGTTACTGCGTATCCTTCCACTGCGCATAACCAAACTAGTTTGCCCACGTAGTCTGTAAGTACAACGCTAATGGCATAAGCCGAAACACTCGTCTCAATTTTTTTTTAAGTTTTTATGGGAATGAGCATTGTAAATTCGACTCCCTCACTCAAACACCGCGTACTTTTACTTTCACTTTCAATTTCACAGCATGCAACAAAACTACTGTAGTTTGCAAACTCCCTCACTCATATGCCGCATACTTTCGCCACCCGCAACCAAACTAGTTCACGCCCGTAAGTCTGCAAGTACGATGCTAACAGCGTAATCCGAAACACTTACGTCTCAATTTTTTATTTTAAGTTTTTATGGGAATGAGCGTTGTAAACTCGAAACGTTGTATGTCGCGACGTTGTAACCCGAGGACCCCCTGTATAAAACATTGTGGAGTACAAATCACTTGACATTATACTTAAACTAGCAAAATACCTGCGCTTCTCAGCGGCGAAGTACTGCCTTAAAATTTTTATTAAGAAGACAATTAAACCTTTTTAAAACTGAGGGAAAATATACTAATAATTATTTGTTAAGGATCTCTTTGTATGCCACGTTGTCAGTTCGGCCCTCCAGTTGTAATATGACCAAGCTGTAGCTGTGCGCTGAGCTTACTCTTGAGCATGCAACGTACAGTTGGCCATGTGAACAGTAATCTTGTTTCAAATCTCACAGCTTGGATTGCTGCTGTCATAATCGGTTTGAGTTTCATTGTTTGTTTCAATTACGGCAGTATTTGTAGGACTTGTGTTGAAGAGACATTCGGCATCTGTCAAGTGTTGTAAGTATACAACCAGTTTCATTGATAACTTCACATCCAGCTTTTGAGAGTTTAAACATTTCTAAACATCAAAGTGTCCACTACTCAAATCGTCACCTGTGAATCTAAGATGTTTAAGAGGCATTGGCGGTTGTCCAAAGGTGTAAAATATTTGGCCATTTCGGTACACTTAAGCATTTCACTCTTCTAGTGCTCCTGTGTAGTATAATTATCTCCTGTACCGTCATCAGTCCACACCTTGAACCTGTCCCAGTCATTCAATACATAAGACACAATGTTCCTCCGGATATCAAGAGTGAGCCTGATATGGCCGTGCAATATGTAACAAAGAGAATGGAAAAGGCAGGTGCCATCTCCGGGCATGGAAACCACTTGGTAAGTGACAGTTCTTTGATCGATGGTGATCACCTCGATAGACATGTTAATGGGGGTACGGTTGGAATGATAAAGGAAATGGGTACCTGAACAATGTAAAGTAAGTCTAAAATACCTACTCAATAACTATAATCGTAATAAACAAACAATAAAACAGCGGAGAAGCCGTGGATTAAACAAAAAGGCTGTAGTTATCAGCAGGGAGACGTGAATACCGTGGCGAAGCAAGGAAGGGAATGTAGAGACTGGAGCGACAGACGGCCTTATATAGGCAGGCAGCCAACAACGTGGGAAGCGTTGGGATGGGGGACCCAACGCCGCCTCACACGATGACCGAGCTGCAGGCTATGGACGTATATATGTACGTAAGTAGGATTCAGTTAGCGTTGGGAACCCGCGTACCAAATTTCTTGAAGATGGGCCCATAAGTAACAAAGACCGTTGAAAAGTTCAATATGACGGCCGACAGTGGCATCATATCACCGAAATAAGTACCAATTTTCAGCCTTCTACCTACACGGGAAGTTGGAGAATTAGTGACGTTGGAAAGTTCAATATGGCAGCTGACAGTGGCATCACACCACCGAAATAAGTACGTACATTGGTTTTGGTTAGTGAAGGGAAGCCGTCTACCAAATTTTGTGAAGATGGGGCCATGAATAAGAAAGTTCAACATGGTGGACGCTGTTGACCGTTATGCGTAGAATTTCAAAATGAAACCTGCTTAACTTTTGTAAGTAAGCTGTAAGGAATGAGCCTGCCAAATTTCAGCCTTCTACCTACACAGGAAGTTGGAGAATTAGTGATGTTGGAAACTTCAATATGGCAGCCGACAGTGGCATCATACGCCTGAAATAAGTACGTACATCGGTTTTGGTTAGCGCAGGGAAGCCACCTACCAAATTTCGTGAAGATGGGGCCATAAATAAGAAAGTTGAACATGGTGAACATTGTCAACCGTTATGACCGTTACGCGTAGAATTTCGAAATGAAACCTGCTTAACTTTTGTAAGTAATCTGTAAGGAATGAGCCTGCCAAATTTCAGCCTTCTACCTACACGGGAAGTTGGAGAATTAGTGATGTTTGGAAAATTCAATATGGCGGCCGACAGTGGCGTCATACTACCAAAATAAGTACGTACATCGGTTTCGGTTAGTGCAGGGAATCCGCCTAACAAATTTCGTGAAGATGGGGCCATAAATAAGAAAGTTCAACATGGCGGACGTTGTCGACCGTTATCGACCGTTATGACCGTTACGTGTAGAATTTCGAAATGAAACCTGCTTAACTTTTGTAAGTAAGCTGTAAGGAATGAGCCTTCCAAATTTCAGCCTTCTACCTAGACGGGAAGTTGGAGAATTAGTGACATTGCAAAGTTCAATATGGCGGCTGACAGTGGCGTCATACCACCGAAATAAGTATGTACATTGGTTTCGGTTAGCGCAGGGAAGCCGCCTACCAAATTTTGTGAAGATGAGGCCATGAATAAGAAAGTTCAACATGGCAGACATTGTTGACCGTTACGCGTAGAATTTTGAAATGAAACCTGCTTAACTTTTGTAAGTAAGCTGTAAGGAATGACCCTGCCAAATTTCAGCCTTCTACCTACACGGGAAGTTGGAGAATTAGTGATGTTTGGAAAATTCAATATGGCGGCCGACAGTGGCGTCATACCACTGAAATAAGTACGTACATCGGTTTCGGTTAGCGCAGGGAAGCCACCTACCAAATTTCGTGAAGATGGGGTCAGCCTTCTACCTACACGGGAAGTTGGAAAATTAGTGACGTTGGAAAGTTCAATATGGCGGCCGACAGTGGCGTCATACCATCGAAATAAGTACATACATCGGTTTCGGTTAGCGCAGGGAAGCCGCCTACCAAATTTCGTGAAGATTGTGCCATAAAGAAGAAAGTTCAACATGGCGGACGTTGTCGACCATTATCGACCGTTATGACCGTTACATGTAGAATTTCGAAATGAAACCTGCTTAACTTTTGTAAGTGAGCTGTAAGGAATAAGCCTGCCAAATTTCAGCCTTCTACCTACACGGGAAGTTGGAGAATTAGTGATGAGTGAGTGAGTCAGTCAGTCAGTCAGTCAGTCAGTCAGTGAGGGCTTTGCCTTTTATTAGTATAGATTGTATAATATACTAGTGAAGCCTCATCTGGAGTACTGTATGCAGATTTAGATTCCAAATTACAAAAAAAGACATAGCAGCAATAGAGGAAGTCCAGAGGTGAGTAACTAGCCTGATTCCTGTGCTTAGAGGTATGAGCTATGAGAAGAGATTGAAGGAGTTAAAACTTTCCTCTGTAAGGAAACAGATTAAAAAGGTTACATGATTGAAGTTATTTAAATTATGTAAGGAATTAACACTGTGGGTCCCGGGTGTTAGTTCAAAGTAAATCCTTCAATAGAAACATGAAGAAACTATTGGAATTAATGCATGGAAGATTTCAAACAAACATATTTTTTTCTTAATGCAAAGAACTAAAGACACATGGAATCAATTACGTAAGCATTGTGGTAGAGATAAGAAGTTCAGAAACCTTCACTTCTCAACATGGTGTTATTTTTGATGTTAGTCAATTAAGTGGGCTGTGGTTTAAAAGCTGGGATGACATAATGAAGCAAAAGTCACAAAACCCAATTTAATTTGCTAAAAACATCTAAGTTAAAACACCAACAAAATTATAATTTCCTAAAAATCTTGAAGCACTATCTACTCTCAAAGATTTTTATTACAAATCCAAAAATTGAAGGCCAGGGGCAGTGTGTTTGCATTTTAAATATAATCGAGCTGACAACATCATACTGCTTCCAGGGAGCTGTTGTAATGGCAATGCTGACCAATTGCTAACATCAAGAAGATGACGTACGAAAAAACAGAGGCAGAGTGGCGGAACAGGTGGTAAAAAAAGTGACAGCAAAGAAGAAATAAAATATCTTTAAATATGAAAATTTAAATATCTATCCAAAGATTATAAATATAGGAACTAGTTGTTCCAAAACCCCAGCATCATAACAGTCTATAGTCTAACTTGGGACAAGTCCTCAAATGGAAGGATGGTTAAAAATTGGAGTTGCTGAACAGGAGGTAACTGGAAGACATGATGTTTTTGGTTTGTCAAGTCAGTGAGCAACCACACCAGAACAAAATGGTCAAAAACATGTGATAGTTTGGGCCACTAAAAACAACAGCATTTACCTTGGCCTTTTCTTTATTTTGGATGTTTATGTTCTTGTTTTGATCATCCTTAATATTTTTGGCATTATGCTTTTGGCAATAATTGAGCAGTAAGGGGCTACACAAAAATGAATGCACCTGATATTTAGGAATATAAACCTCTTTAAACCAGTTGTAGCATTTTTTGTGATTTAAATAATACAGCTGAAATGCTGTAAATAATAAACTTAATTCTGCAGTTTTTTATCTCTGCGTAAATTTTATTTTTTCATTTAGCAAATTCATCAACAAACATACTCTTGAAGCATTAACACATAGCTGGGTTTCCCAACATTTGGATAAGTTGTTCGATATGCAGAGAAAAGATGAAACAGGCCACATCTGTTCTTTCATCTATGTTCATCTAAATTCAGCCTGACTTAGCAATTTTAACACCCTCTTCTGCAGCTAAGATAAACTATCTTTTATCGCAAGACTGTTTGCCCTGGATTATTTAAATTAAGTGATTAATTTTAGTTAATATATCTTGCCATCTTCATCTCTTAGATTGACAACCAATTTACTTTGTAAGATTGTAAACAGTTTTCAGGAATTTCTCAATTAGTGTTTTAAACCAAGGGCAAAGCTTAATTTAGGAAAAAATTATATTTTGGAAAAGATAAGAAACAAACAATCATGACTCTTAAAGGTTAGGGATTTTTAAATTAAATTTTTATTTTGACGGAAATATGCCAGGAGAGCAACGATTAAATAACATTTTGATTAACCTTAAAATAAAGCTAGCACTGCTAAACACTAAAAATGATAAAATACAATATAAAATATTGTTTTTATTTTAGATAGTCTCACTACATGAAATTCTAAAGAGAGTACAGTCAAATTAAGAATCCAAGACATGTTTTATTTATTTCAAGCACATATGTATAAGTCATGATAAGATTTATTATATTTTTGACAACAACATTCTATTGAAGTAGATGAATGCTGACAATTTCCTGTTACACCAGAACATGTTAGTACCTGTAATGAATCTCAGTTTGTTATAAGGGGGCAGTAGTCCTTCTTATTTTTGCATGCGTTGCTGTTTTTTGTTGTTGTTTTTTTCTTTTTACAATTAAGACTTTCACGTCAACATTCCATCAATTCCTGAAGGCTCTTGTTGTGTGAGGACCACCACTTGGTAGTGCAGATGTATGAGCACTGCTATATTGTTTTTTGGAACAAAGACATTGCTTGTCACATGATACATGACCTAAGATGTCATCACCCTGCCCCTATAAAAGATGCTTCCATGCCTAATCAGGCGTCCCAGTTTTGGGATTATCTCATTTAAAACATGTTTTGTAATAAAGAGATAAAAAAACAAGCTTTGTTTTGGTTTTCACATTTTAGTTTTTGTCTATCGATTTCTGTCTGGAAGATCTGCTAGTTTGTCAATTCCTTCCTATACTTTTCTGCTGTCCTGATTTTCATGTAATTCCTCTAGCTTATAGGAAGCTAAAAGGTACTTCCAAGAAGACTTAGCATTTGGACCCCCTTGCCTGTTTCTTTGACTACATGTTTCATTTGCAATTTTGTATACTCACTCTCTTCTCCTTCTAACCTTCCTTCTGTCCCTCACTTCGCCTCTGTTTGCAATATTAAGTAGTCCGTTTATATTTCCATCTCAGCATTCAGACTCCTGCTGCCTGTAGGGACATTACAATAAACAATATCTCTAACACAAATCAGTCAATCTTCTGTACTTTTGGAGGTATCACCCGACCTGAACATACTCTTACAAAGTCCCACTGGGCCACTTGATACAACATTGTGTTCTATGATTAGGCAGACAGCAGCTAGCTGTACTTTAAGATCCATGTTGGATGCATAAAATCCATAAACAAGTCACTTTACTGATCACATGGTACAACTACTACTACTACAATTAAATCACAATACTTAAAATGGAAACATTTATCTAACCTTGATTTGTTTTTGGTTTATCTATTAATCACATCATACCCAGTCTTGCTCTTGTTAAAATCACTGTATAAATTAGGAGAAATGACTTCGACTTTGAATGTCTCTTAGGTTCAAAAGGTATTGTGTCTTGTTTTTTGTTTCCTCTGTGTTGTTCATTGTTGTTTTGTTTTGTATGTTAGTTCTACTTTTAATGACCGTCTTGTATGTCCTACTCACCAGTTCCTAAGACACTGACTGTGATCATGTAGCTGTAGTGAACCACCAACTTCTAGAAAGTGTAGAGATTGCCCCCAAATTTACGTTGCAAAGAAACCACTATGCTTTTAAAATGAGGGAGCTGTGTCCTGATATGTTCTAATCAGAGCTGTCATTTTATAATTTCTGGGAAAATATGAAGAGGAAGAAGAAGTCATAACTGAACCCATGCCCACCAATGGGCACGAGTCAGTCTAAGTATCACTACTTCAGAAACTAGTTTTGTCTTAATGTGATACACTCCAGGTAGGGAGGCTATGTTGTATTGTTAGCTGCCTTACAAATCAGTGCAAAACATTTTTGAGGTTCTTGTAAATAATGTGGGAAAAGCAGTCTTTACCGCACCAGTGGCTCACTGTTTTTGGATAATAGTACTTTTGATTGATAACATATATTTGGATATTGAATCATGCCTAATAGTAACATAAAAATCAACACTGAAGGCAAGTGTGTAAAAATAATTATTTTTTATTTGTGAAATATCCCAGTAAAGCAGACAGATGCCTTTTGCAGGGAGAAAAGTAAAACAAAAGTATATTTTAAGAAGAGTCAAGTTCTAATGGTCATTTTCTGGATTTTCCACATGAATAAAGCTGAAACTCTCAGACCATTGTTTATCTTCATGTGTGCACACCTGATATTGTCTTTCAAAATGACATTGGAGAGAAAGGGGCTATGGGTGTTTACCTTGGCCCTAACAAGCTTTAAAAAGTTGTCATCTTAAAGTAAAAGTGTTATTATTGAAGAGAAGAGCCAGAAAGGAGGAGAAGAGGAAATAACCCTGCCAAGGAGCAATGTAACCTTAAGCAACACAAAGCCTCACAGCTGCTGAAATAACCAAATTTCCATTTTTATCTGCTTTCAGTGTTGGCACATTAAGGCTACTTAAGGATGCTGAAGCTTATAATGACTGAATAAACATTTATTGTTTTCTCCTCTTACATTTAATTTCTGCTCTACCCTGCCACTTGGGGTATCTCTAATAGGAGCAGTGAAGCACAATAGCCTTCAGTTCTGAGTGAGAATGGGTCCATGTGTGTAAGTGTTTTTCGGCTGCAGGCTGTGTCTCCCTTCAGGCCAGGTAAGTTCAGGAATAAGAGAATAGGAGTTGGGGTGGAGGATATATGTGTGGGTCTCTTTATAACAAAGTTAAGATAGGGTCTCCCCAAAACCCTTCCACTATAAAATACCTGTTTAGCACACACCTTTTACACTGCAAATTGTTCTGTGCTTGCCAAGATTTTAAATCTTAGATCTAGAAATATGAGAATGTTTATCTTGTTTTAAGAGAGTTATTTACTAGTTTCTATCTTTGAAGTCACTGTATATTCTTAAAATGATCATGAATGAATCTTTGATGCCTTCATTAGTTAGGAAATCTTAAAACTGAGTAATTTACTTGTAAAATAAGCTACAATAGTTAGAGTATCAATCTGTGGCATTCTCTTTCATTAAAAAAAAAAAAAAAAAACTTGTTTCAAGATTCAGTGACACAGACCCAAGTAAAACTGCTTGATTTAAGAATGACATACAAGGCATATTTAAAAATGTAACAAACATTTTTATTGAATGGTAATGCTTGAACCTGCTTTACCTACAAGGAAACGAAAAGACAGATTTTTCACTGCTCAAACTTGGGACATCCTGACAGTTTAGAAATTTAGTCAGTCGAAAAGCAAGAGCTGTCATAAAATACTCCTATGTTCAGATTGACATACATCATTAAAGATACACAGAAAACATGTATTTGCTATAGTAACTAATGAAACAGTGAAAGTTTGTAGCATTCTGCTTATGCCACTTGATCCAGAAATTAACCAGAGAATTAAGATGGCCTTATGCATGCTGTGGGGATGTTACAAACTAGTTGTAACTAGCATTAGACAAATTTGAAGTCATGAACTGCTTATTTTAAAATTTAACTGCTCAGTTTACCAGGATGAATTAAAGAATCTTGTATTTCATTAAAATCTGCCAAAATATTTTTTCTTTAGCCACTTTATGACAGTACAACAAGCTGTAAAAACTACACTAACGTGTGACTAACATCCTACAATTAAGCAACTGCATATGCAGAAGAGAGAACCTATGAACTCAACTAAAACTCATGATACATTTACTGTATATCCCATGGCCTATTATGTGGAATAATATCACAAAGATTATATTTTATCAGAACAAACACACTTTCTTTGAAACTAATAGAAAAATATGAATTGTAATCAAGAAGCTCATGCACTAGTTCCATTGTCTGGGCAAGAATGGGCACTGCCACTTCATATGGCAACAAATCTTCATCAAAATTTAAAGTTTCATAATGTTGATACTCAAAAGCAACAAAAGAGGAATCCACAACAAAGATATTCTTTACCAGTCCAAACACAGATTTCCCATTAATGTACTTATTACCATTGAGGATAAGCCATTTCACAGAGATGACAGATTGCACGACACCCCTGCCAAAATAATGTTTAGCCTTAACATAGTCAGTATTTGTCACCTCTGAGACAGGCCCCAACTCTCTCTCATTTGCAAAAATTGGATGTTCAATGCCTATTTCATTCTGGCAACATTCAAGCAACTGATTATGCTTTGCAAGTGATTTACAGACATTTTTAACTTAGAAGCCCAGTGCTTAAAATAACTGTGCTTTGCCTCAAATCACATGCAAATACACCTTATTTTTGTAAGAGATCTGATTTGACTAGGAAGATACAGCATGTAATGCTGCTTGGGTATTAAATTAGTTTCAGGGAAAAGTTGTCTAAACTGATACAGATGTTGCTCAATCATACTTTTGAGCCGTAATACAGTTTGCAAAGAAATAATGGGAGCAAGAACTATCTGAACTATCTCAATCAACTTAATAATAAATTTAACATACTCACGGTCTACATTATTTAAAAAGAAAAGGGAGTATTTTCGAAAGTATTAACATTTGCCCACAAGACTGTTTCAGTTTGTTGTCATTAGCTGCCAAAGTGCTGACACTAACAGGACAAGGCTTATCCCGTATATCAAGAGGCGAGTAAGGAAAATTCTGAATGGCTGAATTGAAGACATCTAATTCTATCTGTTGACAGAATAAGGTGTTTCAATACAAGCTTAACTTCCATTGGTGCAACACCTTCAAAAATGACATGCATTATGTCCTGTGGAGTTTGTTTGATTAAATCAAATGCAGGAAAATCAACTAATTTGCTTCTTCTGTTAATTCCGTAAGTAGTTTTGAGAGATGCCTTCAAGCTATCACTACTTGCTTTGCCTATTTCAAGACACTGCCTAATGTGCTTCTCTAGAGTTCTTCTAACAAACTTGTTCTCCTCAAAATGTCTACACTTGCTATATGCAAAACCAACACCTTCTTTGAAGCCAGCAAGCTCATGTTGGGCAAGTGTGTCTCCACATAAGGCTATCACAGCACCAGACAAGTCCATTTCACTGTTTAGGGTTTCAATCTTAACCCCATTGTATAGCAGAATTATATTGTCTATAATTCTTTTTAAAACATCATCAACACCCCACTGAGAAACATCATTAGCCTTTGCAATAGCAAGAAGTCTTATTGCAGCTAACTTTGACCTAAACTTTGGATCAATATTACCCAAACTATAGTAAACCATTAACAATTTATTTGTAGAAGTATGTGAGCCTAGGGGGTTGCATATTTCAATTTCATCTGTGTATAAAATTATTTGCAATGCATTAGGCCTTACAGAATATAAAGGATGAGATTTAAAGAGAGTCCCATCAGTAAAGTCATATAAGAATCCTTCTCTGCTTCTCTGTGGTACAGTGTTCAACATTGTGAATATTCTGGAATTGGATAATAACTGCTTGAGACTTTCAATTAGAGGTACATAGAAAAAACTTTTGTTTCTTATGGCCATGACCTTTGAACAACCTTTCTTCACCCAACAAATCTTCCGAGATACTACCACTTCTTCTGGGTTGAGTGGACTGAAAAGTTCACAAATACTTCTATTCTGTCCATATGCGGAAGTGGAGAAAAGATCAAGAAAAGTATCAAACACAGAGAGTGCTTCATCTTGAAATTGAGAGGTTGTCTCAGGGTGTTCTTCAAACACTCTTTTCATTTTGTCCCTCAGAGTATCCAAAAGTGTGGCTTGATACTGCTTCAACCCTGAGATGATATTATTGACCGTTCTCTATGGAAAAAATTAAAATTAGTCTCCCCCCCCCAATTTCCATAACAAGGAGATCCATGACATGCATGCATGAAAACTAACAAATTGCAAGTTATTACCATTACAAACAAAACGACTATCAAATATATAATTTATGGACCCATCAGTGCACGCTTACTTGTGACAAGTGGCACTGTTCCCGTACATTAATTGCAGAAGCTGCTGCAGATCTGGTAACATTAGGTCTGGTTACAGATGTTTGAACACCAGCCTCTTCCTTTAATAATGGTTGTGAAAAGCAAAAATATTTATATAAATACATTAATAGCCTCTTAACAATATAGAGATGGGTAACTAGCTATGATTATGTATGTAGTTCTGGTAATGAGTAATTGCATGATTTTGCAGGTTTCTAACCCCTTCCTTGTACAAGAGCTCTAAGATATCAAGCAACCCAGCCAGCATGTCCACTTGAGTTCTACGTTGGTCCCATAGGAGTTTGAAAGCAAGACTCATCTGGGTTACCACACTGGGCCCTGCCAACTTTTGTCTGCAGGTTCCAGATGGGCCCCACATGTGAATGCCCATATGCGTTAATGACAGATACCAGGTGGGTCACAAGAGGGAACCTTGTGGGTAAACACGGTTGCCCCACATGGGTTTATGTGAGGTATAGTTCAACTTCAGTATATGGTACGTACATGTTCCTGCATTGGATGTAAGTGGGTATTTCAAAGATGTATTGTGGGCTGCATGGACTATCATATTTTACACCACTTCTAACCACCACCCCACAAAAAAAAAAAAAAAAATGAATGAAGCGCCCATTCAAAGAATACAATTAATATTCTTTATTATATAAACCAATAACAAAACAACCATATTATTAAGAATAAACATAAAATTAAATAATGTAAAGGTTTTTATTTCTATACTTTAATATTATTCAAAAGTACATAATGTATTAATGAAATCATTTAATAACAATAAACAAATTCAGTTAAATACATTATTTGTAAATAAAGTTTAATAGCAAATAAATAATAAGCAATACAGGACATAGTTGAAAAAAGTAAAGTAAAACATGTATAAAACAAAAAATTAAAATTCTGCAAAAAACAAAAAAGATCCACAGATGTGCTACAATAAAAACAATTTTGATCCTATTTGATGTCTAAAATTGTACATCATTCACTTGCCTATCCTGTAGATTTTTGACAAGCTCTTCAGTACATCTAAATGAGACAGGAAAAAACAAAAACACATTAGTTATATACAGTAAATGTGCCTTTAAAAAAAAACACAAACATACACACATAATATCTTTCTTCCAATTTAGTAATGCAAATAGCCAATAAGCAAATTGCATAGCCTCAGATCAATACATAAAGTCTTGATCAAGAAGTTCAACTGTGGTTTAGACAAAAAATTAAATTGCTTGTAATTTGATAGCTACAATTAAGCAATGGCAAATCTGACTGACCATAAACAAATAATAGAGATAAAATAGGAAATGAATTAATTCAGGTGTAGGCAACCCTCTTCCTGCAGTGCAGATTTCCTGCAGGATTTTGCTCTAATCTTCAAACACCACTTGTGGCTCCTCCTGTAATACTGGTTTAAGTAGCATGTTATAGGTAGAGCCAAGGGTGGAATAGGAGGGATGGAATAAATGCTTGCACTCTATGATGAGGGCTGCCTAATTCCAATGTCTGAAGGAAACAATAAATAACACAAAAATAATGTTCTTAATTTCCTCTCTGGAAATTAGGCTTACTGAGTTTATTGGCTTGAATTGTAGGATTGCATCAATTCCATTTTTTCAGACTGAGTATGAGAAATTAATACTCAGTTTTAGGGACTTGCCAATATAAGCATTTTTGTAAAAAATGCAATTATGCACAAGAGTGAAAATAGAGATTCTGAAGATGTTTATTTATTTTTAAATAAATAAATATTTTTTAAAAGGATTTAACTAAGCATATTTTTCTTGTCAGGCAAAAGTTGAATCCGCCATGGAGATGCTGTAGAACTGTGGTTCTCAAACAGTGCACAGCTTTTGGAAGTAAATAACTAAACTTACACGGATAGAAACACCAACACTTGCTAACAAGTATTATTATTTCTGGTGTGCAACTTTTTAGCTCGTGGAATATTGTAATCCCAGATAACATCCTTCTATCCACATGTTGTTTATTTTGCAAGCAAATCTGAGTCTACGGACGCAGCAGCGCAATCAAAACCATTGTGTATTATTATAACTTTAAAACTGTTAATCACACACAAACAAAACAGACAGTATAAGTTTCCCACCTTAAAGCAAAGCAACGCCTCCATGAAAAAAATCCTCCTGGAAGTGTGTTAAACTCTGCTTCCATTTGAGGAAACCTGTAGCATCTTGCGGTCAGACAAAAACGCACAAGCGCCAACAACTTTTTTTTTTGAGCAAGTACTAACATATTTAAGTCAATTCCACAAAAACTTGTTTGAACAAATCTTTAACTCGTTTAGTCTAATAAATTAAAAGTTTACTACACCAGATTACACATCTTTATTTTATTTTCTTGAAAATATGCACTGACGAACTTTTCTTTTTCACGGTATATGTAAGTAACCTCCTCAGCTCCTCAGACATTGCACCACGAAGGCTGGTTCGCATACTTGACAGGGTGAAGATTGGAGTATTACAATCATCCATCTGAATCGCAATATGATTATTGGGTTGGTTACCTACCAGGAAATGCTTGTGGATGTGGTCAGTTGGTAAACATTCGCTTACACAAAATTTTAAAAATCGTATTAGCCCACTGTCAGGGATGCCCAGGAGGACTGAGGAGGGCTTGCGCCTTCCCCAGACCATCTGGGGGCGACCGCCCTGGTTCCTTTGGGGGCCACGGGTACAGAGCTTTGACGCTCCACCCTGTAGGGGCCCGTGGTCGCCGCCAGGGGGCGCCCCCATGCCTGTGGAGCCCTGGACCTCAGCACTTCCGCCACACCAGGAAGTGCTGGGGGGAAGAAGAGCAGGGACACCCGTAGTGCTTCCGGGGATGCAGCCGGCACTTCCGCCACACAGGGGCGTGTAGGCGGGTGATTGCTGGGGCAAAAAAGGGGCCGCCTCCCTTCATTCGAGGCTGGAGTCGGGTGGAAGCAGGACGAAGCAGAAGAGAGTGTGGAGGCACCCCGAAGAAGAAGGCATTGTGTGGCCAGGACTTTGTGGGGTTTGTGTGTGCACTGATTTTTGACTTTGTATATATTGTAAATAAACGTGTGGTGGTGGAAAAACAACATGTCTGCCTGTCTGTGCCCGGGTTCTGTTCACACCACCTAGTGCCCAAATAAAACCCACATGATAGCCCATATAATACTCACTTTCGTTGCCCTTGTGGGCCCGAAGCCCAACTCTCCATAAGGCCCACTGCCCGGATAAATCACTTGTAACCCACCTTAAACCCATGTGGGCCCTACGTGAACATGCTGGCTGGGAAGTTTGCTTATTGAAACTTACCACATTATACGACTGGTACTCCGTCCGAGGTGTTTCAGGTGGGCTGATATGTGGCGAGGCTTCCACAGTGCTGGTCGCTGCAGGAGTGGAACACTCAGAAAAAACTGATGCACCAAAATTTTCCAGCCCTAGTACAGCGGGTGTGGGTGTTGTTCTCCATCCACTTGGTGGGCATCCAGTCGTCAAATACTGCAGGTGTGTCAGTTTAATGTGGCAAAAGAATGAGTTGAAAACTCTGAATTCTTGTTGACAACAATCAATTCCACAGAAAACCCAAAACTCTGGACTACGGCCATGTATTACATTAATGTGGCTAAGGAGCGACTTCATACTTAAAGTGACAAAAACGAAACAGATCATATACCGCCACGCAGCCATAATACATCTTGTGATTTTGCCTTCACCGGGTTTTTTTTTTTTTTTTTTTTTTTTTTTTTGAAGGGGGTGATCACTGTTATTTTTTCCCGCTACTTTCGGAAGGTTCGCCACACTGCGTCTGATTGGATAACCCCAACCCGAGTAAAAGCCACCTAACAAATCATAAGCATAGTAAGGGCGGTTGGGAGTAATGTCTTTTATTATAAAACATAATTTAACATTCATAATGAAAGCCAGCATTTTATAGTTGATTAATGCTTTCAATTCTGTTGCTTAAATATTAAATTTTTTTCTGCGCCTGCAGCCCTTCGCGTTTGCCGCGATGACGTCAATCATCTAACTTGAACTTGAACTTTTTGAGCTTTGCCAACTGGAGAAGAAGCATTTTCAAAGGAACCAGAAAGGAGTGCAGAGCAGTTCAAGGTCAGTAGCAAGCAAACATATTTACAAACAATTATATTTTATTATCAGCTAATTAAGTTTAGCCAATGTTAAGTACAGTGAACCCTCGTTTATCACGGTTAATCCGTTCCAGACTCTACCGTGATAAATGAATTTTCGCGAAGTAGGATTCTTTATTTATAAATCAAATATTTTTGCAGTTAGAGTATAGAAAACCTGTTTACGACCTTCTAAATACGTTTTTTAACATTATTAGAGCCCTCTAGACATGAAATAACACACTTTAGTCACCATTACACTCGTATTACCCAATAGACAAAATAAGAGAAAATAAGACATATTAGATGTTACAAATATATTATTACTAGGCTCACCCGCCTTTTAAGGCGACCGACTTTTATCCTCAATTTGTGTGCGCTCCATGTGTACATCAGGCATGTAAGTGTAGGGAATGAGAACATTAAAGTGCCCATTCATAACATCTCCCGAAAACCTTTTTTCGTACAACGTCAGCCCGAATCTATACCGCTAAAGACGGAGTTTCATGCACTAAATAAGCTATAGATGAGAATAAGCAAGCACCATCTCCCCTGATATTTACTATGTGGTGAGGCATTTGTACTCCATCAACATTAATTATTTCCAGAGACATAATTTTGTCTGTTTTTCCAGCGTATCGTGCACAAAAGCAAGGGGACGATGGGAGCAGCAGAACTCTGCTCACATCGCGTCACTTCGTACCGCAAGCCGCAAGTAGTAAGTCTGTGATAAGCGGAACACCGCTACGCTTTGCACTCACGGGACAGAAGGACAATCCCGACTGCTTTTATATAGTAGATTATTGTACTGTACATTTAATTACACACGCACAGTTCTTACACACAACCACTAACCTATGAAGGCACAACATCAGTAGGAGAGTCTTCAGGTGGTGCAGTATATTCAGCAGGTGCATCGTTGTCTTCTTCCGCTGAAGGAGTACTAAGAGTAGGCAGTGGGTATCTGGGTGCGCGGCTGAAGAACATCTTGATAGGCAGTTGCTGGCGCTGTCTTTTCATATGCGTGAGGAGGCTTTTGTAGGGTATTGCCATCTTTGATCATATCCAAGAGTTTCACCTTCTCCTGGATAGCAAGCATCTTCCTCCGGCACTTAGTTTTATTGTCAGAAGGCTTAGAAAAAGCAGCACGTTTAGGAGCCATCGTGGGGCTTAGATAAAAGTTCTCAGAAAGCGCATGCGTAGTGACGAAAGCGTGTATGAGAAAAAATCGCGATAGAGTGAAGCCGCGAAAGTCGAAGCGTGATATAGCGAGGGATCACTGTATATAGATAACACTTTTAGCTAATCCCGCGCCTGTTTTGTTTTTATATCAGGTAACACTAACGTTTGGAAACAGACGCAGACACATTGTTGGTGTTAGGTGGTAAGTTACGCTTAACGTGGCACCGTGCAGAGTACCGAAAATCTCTTTATATTCGACACCATTTTTTAGAAGATACAAGAAAGGATATTGTATGCAATATATACAGTATGCTACACAGGATGCCATCTACGTACATTTTACACCAACCGCATTTAACAGTAAAGAACACTGCACTCTCTACTAGTAATACACAAGCACATGCCCCGCTTGTCACCCTTTCACTTGCTCAGGCCTGTCTCAATAATAAGTTTTAAATCTGTCAACAATGGAGAAATTTAATTCCTAAAATGAACGCGCATGGGTGGTTTGTGAGAAAATGTCGGGGGTATGACACAAATTATGCCGTAGAAACAACACAACTAAAAGGTAGCAGCAATATGAATTTATTTTAGCAATGATAAAAAAGTACATTTAAAACATAAATCATTTAAAATGGTTGTTTGATATATACAGGACATGTTTTCAGGGTCAATCTAGGTTGAGGACTTGTGTGAAAAACGAATGATGTCTTATTATACGTAGGCGGCAATACAGGCAATTCTTAAGGGTTCATAAACTTTCAGCATCACTGCATAAAAATTACATTTCAATCATATCACCCAGACCTAGTTTAAAATTACAGGTATACCTGGTTTCAGTTGGTATTATTAATGCAGCTACTAAAGCTCAATTTAAACCCCATCACTTTTGCTATTTTTACAGCTGCAAATATTGATGAGGAGGTTTTGAAAACACTCAGCCGTGATGACCTGAAGGACCTGTTCCCTGGCCCTGAAAATTTTCTCAGGAGGAAGAAGCTGTGGGGTGTCATCAGTCCAAAGGTAAATGCATGACCCTTCAGAGTAGTTAATGTGATTTCATAAGTCTTTGTTTTATATAATTTTCTTTCTCTTTTTTTTAAAATTTTATATAAATCTCCCACTATTAGAATAGTCTGAGAATCCTACTGGTCAAGATGCCAACAGTTGTAGTGGAAGTGGAATTATACCATCAACTTCTGTCATGCCACCATGCCAACCTCAGACCTCCACTTCCATACATGAAACCATCACCAAAACAATGAAATTGCCAGACCCACCACTGTATGTGGTGTACACAGATTCAGAGTTAGACATGGTGCGCAGCCGGTACTTTGATTTGCTCCGCAGCGGAAAGGAAAAGGATTGCAAAATGCCAAAGGAACTGAGTCATAGACTCATAAGAAACACAATCACCAGTATGGTTGCAATCCTACGTGCTATTCCCCTAGGAAAAGAAGTGCGATACCCCACCACACATGAGCTGAAAGCAATATCACAGAAGATCATTGACTATTATCCAATGTTACAGGATACTGGAGATTTGACATATGTAAGGTGTTTTTTTTTTCTTTTTTTTGAGTGGGGGCCCGAAATAAAAAGACAAATCAACTATTAAACACATATTAAACATTCTGTTTCAATAGCGGACCGTCTACTCCAAAATGTGTAAGCGACTCCAAAATATGAAGTCCCCAATAAAGAGGCAGGGCCCTATGCCCCAAAGAGGGGTTGCAAAGAGGTCTCTCATTGATACAAGTAGAGAAGAAGAGACAGATGGTGATTCAAGTGCTTCTGCTGCTTCAACCGTAATTCTTCCGAGCAGCGATGACCTCTGCAATGACAACCTCAGTCCAGGTATGTGCTAACTATAAAAGTGTTATACATTATTTCTAAGGAGGTGATCATGTACTACAATATTAATTATAAAAAACTTTCTTGATTCCAGAATATTGATCACTACCTTCTGATTCTGATAGACAACCAAGTCAGTGAGGCAGTGATGCAAAATTTCATTTTTTTTTTTAAACCAGTGTTGGCTGCTTTTCCTATACATTTGCATATTGTGGTTATGCATCTGATATTTATTAAACATATGATTTCTCTGCTGCTAAAGTGCTTAAATTAAAATGTCATCTGGCCCTGTCTATTCCGTTGTCTGTTTTAGCTGGCCAGAACAGTTTGAAGTTGCAGGCGAGGCACTACAAAACACTCAGCAACATGTTCAGCAAGCCAAAACCCAACCAAAGTGACGTTGCTCAAATTTTGGACCTTGAATTTGATGCCAGACGGGCCTTCATTGATTCAAATGCAATAAGGGAAGAAGAGAGAGTTACGAAAATCTTTGAGGCATATCCGTGCTTCAGAGAGACACAAAATGTATGTCTATTAACTTACCTCACTGAAACTCTTGTTTGCTTCTTTGTGTGTATGC
>JANRMT010062792.1:82447922-82475761 GCA_026402145.1 Polypterus bichir lapradei | reverse complement strand
AACACAGTCTCTCGGAATTTGCATAAGCACACCCCTTCACCTGCAATTTTAACTTAGTTACAAAGTGATCAAAACTCTCGTTTATATCCTGCGTCCTCTCATTAAACTTGTATCCCGCATTACCCGTGGGCATGAAAAACGCCAGCGGCAGCCTGTCTATTAAGTTAATTTAAAGTTTAGGTTTATACCTTGCTTTGTTTCCGAAGTAGCTGTACTGATGAATATGGTAGTATATGTCACTCGCTCGCTTCTTATTGTTTTGCTGCCCCGCTAACTTAAAAGCCTTGTGCAGCGCCTGTCAGTTGAAAATCGATTGTTTGCTTGCTTTTATCGCTCTCTCTCTCTGCTCCTAGCGGAACTGTCATCTCTGACTTGTCATGGAGCACGTTTAAGCTCATGTGTTTGCAGTGTTTGAATAAAAATCCTTCTTGTTTCTACGACCTCCTGTGTCTCTGTGCAAATCTGTGACCCAAGCGTGACAATATATTCCGACGCTGACTTTATATATTCAAGATTTGACTTTATATATTCCAGCGCTGAGTTTATATATTCCGACACTGACTTTATATATTTAAGTTTTGACTTTAGGTGGCAGTGTGACGAAGTTGCTTCGGAAGACGCCGTCAGCCGCGGAGCTCAGCTCAGAGCGAAATGAGGTAAATGGGAGGGGATATGATGACGTGACTCCTCCACCCGCCTTAACTGTCAATCCCCCACAAACATAGTCTCTCGGAATTTGCATAAGCACACCCCTTCACCTGCAATTTTAACTTAGTTACAAAGTGATCACAACTCTCGTTTATATCCTACGTCCTCTCATTAAACTTGTATCCCGCATTACCCGTGGGCATGAAAAACGCCAGCGGCAGCCTGTCTATTAACTTAATTTAAAGTTTAGGTTTATACCTTGCTTTGTTTCCGAAGTAGCTGCACTGATGAATATGGTAGTATATGTCACTCGCTCGCTTCTTATTGTTTCGCTGCCTTCTCAATTATATAATGCATGTTTTCGTCAGCGTATTTTGGAGCTCTTCCTGGTTTTCTACATAGGGCGTTGACAGTCAGTTCACGTGATTACGTGGGCGGCGTGATGATGTCACACGAAACTCCGCCCCCACGGCTTTCAAGCTCAACTCCATTACAGTAAATGGAGAAAAATACCTTCCAGTTATGACCATTACACGTAGAATTTCAAAATGAAACCTGCCCAACTTTTGTAAGGAAGCTGTAAGGAATGAGCCTGCCAAATTTCAGCCTTCTACCTACACGGGAAGTTGGAGAATTAGTGATGAGTCAGTGAGTGAGTGAGGGCTTTGCCTTTTATTAGTATAGATATATATATATATATATATATATATATATATATAAATATATATATATACTGAGTATACTTTATACATAAAATATAAGGTTTACCTTCCAAGACAATGACCCTAAGCACACAGCTAAAATAACGAAGTAGTGGCTACACAACAACTCTGTGACTGTTCTTGAACGGCCCAGCCAGAGCCCTGACTTAAACCCAATTGAGCATCTCTGGAGAGACCTAAAAATGGCTGTCCACCAACGTTTACCATTCAACCTGACAGAACTGGAGAGGATCTGCAAGGAGGAATGGCAGAGGATCCCCAAATCCAGGTGTGAAAAACTTGTTGCATCTTTCCCAAGAAGACTCATGGCTGTATTAGCTCAAAAGGGTGCTTCTACTAAATACTGAGCAAAGGGTCTGAATACTTAGGACCATGTGATATTTCAGTTTTTCTTTTTTAATAAATCTGCAACAATTTCAAAAATTCTTTTTTTTTGTTTGTCAATATGGGGTGCTGTGTGTACATTAATGAGGGAAAAAATTAATTTAAATGATTTTAGCAAATGGCTGCACTATAACAAAGAGTGAAAAATTGAAGGGGGTCTGAATACTTTCCGTACCCACTGTATATATATATATATATATATATATATATATATATATATATATATAATTTTTAATGTAGGTAGATCATTTCGACCTGGTCATTTTAAACGTAGCTCGCAAGCCGAAAAAGTGTGGGCACACCTGGCATAAACTATCAAAGACTTGGGCACCTTTCGGAAGCTTATTTCCTCGTTCATATTCTAAAAATATACAATTTGGGATTCATATCTACTCTTCTCTGCCCCTCAGAGGTTTTTGGTGATTGTGGCCATCTAAAGTTGAAACATAGAGGTCCTGTCATCTGTAGAATAGCTTTCACCTTATTAATTTAAGGCTCAAAGCCATTTGACCCACAAGGATAATGTTTTCTTTTGTAAACTCACATTGGAGTGGTGACTTTTTGGCCAAGGATCTGTGCTGGTATCTGGAAGGTTGCCAATTCAAATCCCATTACTGCCCTTGAACAAGGCCCTTAACCTATAAATTGCTCCAGGGTGCTGTACAATGGCACACTGACCCCCAAATGTCATATGATGAGATTACTAACAAAGTATTTTCAAATAAATAAATAAATAAATAAAATCTTGTTCAGAGTGAGGCTAACTTTTTGCATTTTGCAAGCATACAGTCCATTCTCTGGTCAGGCTCTTACCTGTCTCTTCCAAACACAAGAATATGATGAGTATGCCATTAAAACTTTTAAACATCTGGGATTCGCCCCTGGAAATTTTTAGCAGCTGATGCAGTGTCAACAGGAAGTGGTAGAACTGGAATCTCCCAAAGGATATTGTAAGGGGCTGCGACTTCCACTTTTGTGAACTCTTTTGCATCAGTCACCATGTATGGTTTCTCTGTTTTTTTCTCTTCCTTGCCTTCAATGTTGAGGATCTTATTCTTTAGCAACTTTAAACTCAAGTTCTGGCCTCTGAATAGAGGCGTTGTTTCAGTACTACTTCTGACATTTGTGTAATCAGGGGACAGAATGCTATTGTCTCCCTGCAAAAATCTCTTTACTCAGACAAGCAGGGTTTAAATTTACAGAATCATAAGAGTCTCTGCCAATAGACGGCTATGCCAAACCATTAGATTGGGACATAATGACAATAATATTGAGCAAACCTTAACTGGTCAGTAGCATCTCTCTCTATATGCTTTGTAACATTTAACATTTGTTTGTACACTGTAACAGCATCCTATTTTTTCATATAGCCCAAGGGCTTGCACAATCAATCTAATTGTTGTATTCTCTTCAGAAAAATTATTTTCTTTTCTCTAGATGCAGCACATACATTCCCTGCCAGCAATAATATCAGTGAAATACATGTCTCAGGTGAACTCTGTCTGTTATTTACTTTCTCTTGGAAACTTGATTGTTTTTTTAGATATATGCTGCCCCAGACATGTTGTTTTAATCCAGCAAGTCATGTTTGCACAGACAACAAACTAATTCTGCAAAACAAAAGAAGTGGATTCAGAATACAAATATTCTGTTATCGGCACTATGGTAAAGACAGTGTTGCCTGTGATTGTGTTCATTTTTTTGTATAAATATATCTTGCTAGTACATTTCTTGTATTCATTTTGCCTATGTGAGTAGATTACATTGAAAACCCACATTTGATTATGAATATTTTTATGAAATAAAAAATAAGAATACATTTTATGTACATAATAATATACATATTATGTATTTTTCTTTCAAGAAAACTTATAATTTTTCGATCTATTGAGGGTTTGTCACACTTTCATATAACATCTAGATGAACATCTAGACTGTTATGCTCCATTATTATTTTGTTTTTCTTTTTGTTGATTTTTAGTCCAATATCAGCTGAGATATCAGTTTTATCATACATTTGTCGGTGGGTATCAGACACCAGTGCCAGATCATCTGCAAATCCCAGGTCCTTCACCTGTGCCCATGGTGTTCAATAAATTCCACTTCTTCTGTTGAAATCTTCATAATCCAGTCAATTACTAAAATGAAGAGGAATTATGAAAGAGGACAGTGTCAGAGATTATTTTTACTATTAAATATGATTTTCACTATTTGATTATATATTGATTATATTGAATGACTTATATTCTTTTTAACTGTTATCTTTGGTCCTTAGTACTCTTAGTAAGCATTTTAATTTAAGATTCTTAATCTGTGACCCAGTCCGACTGTTACTCTTGCACAAGGTCAAGTTTTTGATAAGAAAAGCAAGCACAAGCAAAACCAGAATGTCTGACTCCAAGGGTCTATTTATGAGTAACTTACAAGGACATTACAAATGCCCACTAATCCCACACTCCTGTAATTAACTGTGTATTTAGGATGTTTATTCAACAGGTGTAATTCAGTCAGGTCCTTCCTTGTACTGCAGTGACTGCATGTGCATGCTAATAAAGGTATTCTTCCCATCCTGAACTGACTTTATGAATTTGACTTTGACAGTAGCCTTGTTTAATTCTATGTTTTACTACAAAAGGATTAAATGATCTTCATGAAATATCTCTGTTCACTGTTCCATCATATAAGTTTTTGGTGATATTAACCAACTTGTTTAGGATTCCAAAATATCAAAGCAGCATCCAGATTGTTTCTCTGTTCAAGCTCCCAAATGCCTTTTTGTAGTTGAAGAAGTTGACATACAATGGAGAGTTTAATTCTTCTGACTGCTCTAGTATGATTCATAGCATTGCATGGTCCATGCATGATTGATGTCTTCCAAATCCAGCTTGTTTACCACACATGTTAGACTCCACCACATCTCTAATTCTATTCAGTATAATCCTATTCTGTACCTTTCCAGGGTTCCTCCTTTCATACTGTTTTTATCATTTGTTTTTTCCAAATTATTCCAAAGACAGGGTACAGTACTGTGGTCATGATCTCTGTATCTGCCTTTGATACTTCTACTAGGGTGTCATCAGAACCAGCAGCTTTGCCATTTTTGTCAAATGTTAAATAGCACTTTGAATTTCTTTTGTTGTTGGTACTCCACAATTAATAGGTAGGTTCATTCAAGAGCTCCTTAACCCATAAACTGCCACATACTTTGGCGACCAGGGTGCATTAACCCCCTAATACTTTTTTGCTTCATTTATTGAAGAAATGTCACAATTCACCAAGAAAAAGTGAAATTTTCATGCAAAGAGCATCACAATTACTGCAAAACTGGTCATTTTACACACTGCTAACTGATGCAATTGATGAAATTCAGTAAATCACTGAGCCAACTGCACTTGAACCAGCTGCAAGCAAGCACACAGAGGCTAACGCTGAAGCTTGCAGGGTAGTCTAGTGCATCGAAATCCCAGGGACAGTGATGCTGATTCGCGAGGGCGTGGCAGTGGTCATGATCTGGCTGCTCGACGAATGTACGGCACTGACTGATCAGCTCCAGCATGCTGGCAAATTGCACTGGGAACTGACTATAGATGGTTGCAGCGTTTTAACGAATGTACATCGCTGAAGAGACTTGACTCTGTCGTGCTGGGAAGTTGCCCTGGGAACCGACTATAGCCGGTTGCGGCATTCAATGAATGTAGTTGTCGAATATACTCGGCTCTGGCGTGCTTGCAAAATGAATTGGGAACTGACTATAGCCAGTTCCATCGGTTTAAGGGTTAAAATATTTTTTCATTCTATTTCTGTTAGAGCTCTAACTAATAGGATGTTTTTATCAACGATCTTATTAGTGATAAAAAAATATATTTTATTGCACTAAGTGAAACGTGGCTTAGCCCTGAAGGGGCGGCTGTTTTAATCGAATCTGCGCCTCCAGATTACAGTTTTACTCGTGCAGATCGTAAAGGAAAAAGAGGCGGGGGCCTGGCAAACATTTACTTGAGCCGGTTAAAATCTAAGGATGTCAGTTTTGGTAAGTTCAAGTCCTTTGAGTATCTCGCCGTTGTTATCAATGGAGATTCTCAAGTTCTAGTATTATCTGTATATAGACCTCCAAAATTCAACGCGTCTTTTTTTGAGGAATTCTCTGACTTAATGTCAATTTTAATTACGAACTATGACACACTCCTAATTGTTGGCGGGTTTAACTTTCATATAGCTAATCAGTGTGACCTAAAGGTAAAAGAATTTATGAACCTCCTGGACTCTTTTGATTTGAAACAGCTCGTTAATTAGCCTACACATAAAGCAGGTCATACGTTAGACTTAGTGATTGCTAAAGGACTAAAAGTTGATATAAAGCAGATCACTGATACGGGTCTATAAGACCATTTATTTTTTACTTTGTTATATAGAAATAATGATAGAAAACACCCATGAGAAGCATATTGTTAAAAAACGCTTCTTTGACTCAGCAGCAGCTTTAAAACTTACAAACATTCTAAGCAATCAGTCCGTTTATAGTGCCAACTATAATAGCGAGGATAATGTAAATAGTAAGGTGGAAAGATTTAATACTAAAGTGAGAGCTGCTGTTGACATAGTTGCACCTGAAAAGATAGTAAAAAAATCTTCTAGCATTGTTATACCATGGAAGACCCAAAGAGTGTATGATTTAAAGAGAACATGCCGCAGAGCTGAGCGTAAATGGAGGAAGACTAAACTAACTATCCACTATGAAATATTAAAAGTTAAAATAACAGAATACAATAACACAGTCCATCTTGAGAGGCGCTGCTATTTCTCTAAGATTATAAATAACAATGCTAGTAATCCCAGAGTCTTATTCTCTACGATCGATCGTCTGATAAACCCAGGTAACTCAAAGGAATGCCTCCTAAGTACTTCCAGTAAAACCTGTGAGGGTATTGCTGTATTTTTCAACCAAAAAATTAATGATATTAGAAATAACATAGTATATCCCTCCAACACTAAGGATCCTCCTAAACCCCAGCATTCCGTTATAAACAAATTAAACTCTTTCACTAGGATAGATTTACCTGATTTACAAAAAATAATATCTCAATTAAAACCCTCCACCTGCGTCCTTGACCCAATACCAACAAATTATTTCAAAGAAGTATCAGGCGTGCTAATTGATAATATTCTTGACATAGTAAATTCGTCATTAGATACGGGGGTCTTCCCAGACTGTCTTAAGACTGCTGTAGTTAAACCCCTACTTAAGAAACATAATCTTGACCCCTCAGCTCTTCAAAATTTTAGACCCATCTCTAACCTGCCTTTCTTAAGCAAAATTCTGGAGAAGGCAGTCATTATGCAGTTAAATGACCACATCAATAAACATGCTATTCTTGATAAATTTCAGTCAGGTTTTAGAACAAATCACAGCACAGAAACTGCACTAGTTAAAGTAGTAAATGATTTGCGGGTGAATGCAGACAGAGGCCATTTATCTGTTCTCATCCTCTTAGATCTGAGTGCCGCAGTTGACACCATTGATCATAATATTCTTAAAAATCGCCTTAGTCAATGGGTGGGCCACTCTGGCAGTGTCTTAAATTGGTTTGAATCCTACCTGGCAGGGAGAAAATTCTTTGTTAGTTGTGGTAATTACAACTCAAAGACACATGATATCCAATATGGTGTTCCACAAGGCTCTATCCTGGGTCCGCCGTTATTCTCAATCTACATGCTTCCGTTAGGTCAGATTATCTCAGGGCACAACGTGAACTACCACAGCTATGCTGATGACACACAGTTGTGCTTATCAATACCACCTGAGGACCCCAATTCTCTTGATTCACTAACACAATGTCTGACTTGTATCTCAGAATGGATGAATAGTAACTTTCTCAAGTTAAATAAAGAGAAAACTGAAATCTTAGTGATTGGCAATAATGGATACAATGAGGCTATTAGAAATAAACTGGATACATTAAGATTAAAAGTCAAGATGGAGGTAAAAAGCTTGGGGGTAATTGTTGACTGTAATCTGAATTTTAAATCGCATATTAATCAGGAGCTGGTGGATGTTGGAGACCTTGCGCTCCTCCACCTTCCGTTTGAGGATGCCCCACAGATGCTCAATAGGGTTTAGGTCTGGAGACATGCTTGGCCAGTCCAGTACCTTCACCCCAAGTTTCTTTAGCAAGGCAGTGGTCGTCTTGGAGGTGTGTTTGGGGTTGTTATCATGTTGAAATACTGCCCTGCGGCCCAGTTTCCGAAGGGAGGGGATCATGCTGTGCTTTAGTATGTCACAGTACATGTTGGCATTCATGGTTCCCTCAATGAACTGTAGCTCCCCAGTGCCGGCAGCACTCATGCAGCCCCAAACCATGACACTCCCACCACCATGCTTGACTGTAAGCAAGACACACTTGTCTTTGTACTCCTCACCTGGTTGCCGCCACACACGCTTGACACCATCTGAACCAAATAAGTTTATTTTGGTCTCATCAGACCACAGGACATGGTTCCAGTAATCCATATCCTTAGTCTGCTTGTCTTCAGCAAACTGTTTGCGGGCTTTCTTGTGCATCATCTTTAGAAGAGGCTTCCTTCTGGGACGACAGCCATGCAGACCCACTTGATGCAGTGTGCGGCGGGTGTATGGTCTGAGCACTGACAGGCTGACGCCCCAACATTTCAACCTCTGTAGCAATGCTGGCAGCACTCATACGTCTATTTTCAAAAGACAACCTCTGGATATGACACTGAGCATGTGCACTCAACTTCTTTGGTCGACCAAGGCGAGGCCTGTTCTGAGTGGAACCTGCCCTGTTAAACCGCTTTATGGTCTTGGTCACTGTGCTGCAGCTCAGTTTCAGGGTGTTGGCAATCTTCTTATAGCCTTGGCCATCTTTATATAGAGCAACAATTCTTTTTTTCAGATCCTCAGAGAGTTCTTTGCCGTGAGGTGCCATGTTGAACTTCCAGTGACCAGTATGAGAGAGTGTGAGAGCGATAACACCAAATTTAACACACCTGCTTCCCATTCACACCTGAGACCTTGTAACACTAACGAGTCACATGACACCGGGGAGGGAAAATGGCTAATTGGGCACAATTCGGACATTTTTCATACAGGGGTGTGCTCACTTTTTTTGCCAGAGGTTTAGACATTAATGGTTGTGTGTTGAATTATTTTGAGGGGATAGCAAATTTACACTGTTATGCAAACTGTACACTGACTACTTTACATTGTATTAAAGTGTCATATTTTCAGTGTTGTCCCATGAAAAGATATAATAAAATATTTACAAAAATGTGAGGGGTGTACTCACTTTTCTGAGATACTGTATGTGTGTGTGTGTATTTATCTGTTCTGATATTCTTCCTGACTCTCGTGTTGATTTCTGTTTTCCTACTGAGCTTTTGCTTCTTCAGCCCTTTTGCAGCTTTGTTTCATCATTACCTTCTTTTTTCTCTCATTTGGATCAGCTTTACAAAATCTGCTGTTACCCATTCGTTATGTTGATACTTCCTTGCTCTCAACACTTCTTGGTATGTGGTCTTTATTGCCTTCAGTACTCTCATCCCAGGCCTCCTTCATCATTTCCTCTATTGCCTGAAATCAATTTTTTATGCTCTTTCTGTAATTGTCTAGAATAGAGCCACTCCCTCAGCATATGTAGTCTTCCTTTTGTCCTGAAAAGAGTAGTTTTTCCCCTGAGCTTAATCTCTTTTTACCCATCTGCTTCCATCTTGTTTCTCCCATACTAAGCACATCTACAGTATCTTATATCTTTTCATTTTCTTTGCTATTTGGAATACTTCTCCAGCTTTGTTCATTGTTCAAATGTTTCAAGTTCCAATGTTGTTACTCCTGTTTGTGAGAAATGGTTTATGGTTTCCAGAGCCTTTTGGCTTTTTACCACACTGCTTTATATGTCCTTCTAGTGAAGATCCATCTCCTCCCAGGAAATCTTTCATGTCTTGGGTTCCACTTGAAATTTTTTCAGTAAGGGTTTTTTTTTCAGGGCAGTGTATCTAGCCCCGTGCCCAAATAAATTAAAATAATTAAATGGAAATTTCAGATGGTTAATGTAAGAACACAAACATAGCAAGTAAACAGATAAAGATTCATATAAATAAAACTCAAAATAAAAGATAAATAAAGTCAGCAACCTTACTGGGTCATACAGTTTTCAGTTCCCACCTACCAGGTAGCTTGACTCACCCTCTTGCCTACCTTAAAGCACCTTAAAGCACTCTCATAACTGAACTCCCATTTATCAAGCTCCTACTTTATGTCTGTCATTGTCTCTCTAGTTAAACCTTTGTCCTAATACACCTTCTGGTTTTCACCTCAGTGAACCCTTGTGCATGAGAAGGATGTAAACTCCATCTGTGGAGCACTTCCAGTCATGTTGCTGCAATTACTTCCAAGGTCAGGGAAGCTCTACTTTGGATAGAGAGGGTCCAGGCTAATGCTCTCACTGGTGTTCCCTGGTGTCTCTTCACTTTTCCTAAGTAAAACAGAGTATTTATATGATGCCATATCTTTTTCTCTGTCTAAAATCTTTCTTAGCAATTCTTACTTACTGTTTGTTCATGTGTCTTTCTTTCTAACAGGGCTTTTTCTAGGCTCTGCCATTGCCCTGTGCCAACTTTTATCTCCTACAAACCTCTTGTTTACAAGTTTACCCATTAATATATATTTATAAAATAATGGAATTAATAATATACACACTTAATAGAAATAAAAAGTATAAGATATATGTTACATCCAAGAAATAAAAAAAAAAAAATTTAATAGTTGGACTGGCTACTGTTGGGTATAACAAGGGCCAATGTATTAGAATAGTCATTAAGAGTGTGTAAAGGGCAATCACTGAAATAGTGTCTATTAATACATGTCTACCAAAGTCACTTAGCATCTGTAGGTCACATTATCTCATAATGGGTTTTATTGTTAGAGGGGTGAATAAATGTGACGTTGTCTGAAAATTCTCAGGAAAAAGTGTAGAAGTGTTCACTTAAGTTTCTTTGACTTTTCTGGACAGCAGGTGAATCATTATTTTCTTTGAAACACTGCTCTCCTGTTGAGTAGGAAAACTATAATTCAAAGAATAGCAGTGGTCCCCTTGTAGTTCATGCAGTTTATTGCATAGAAAGCGATACTTCATGCAGCTAAAAGCTCAAAAGGAGTCAATAAAAAGTATTCTGGCAAGAAGGGGCTGCTGTACAAGGCTATAATTTGTCCTATATAATATGCATGTAAGACGGATGTTTTAAATAATTTCATGAAGTAAAAGAAAGTGTACAGCTATGCACTGAGTCAAGAAAGAATTGAATTATTTAGGCCTAAAATATCTTAATGGTGCTTTCTAGTTGTTTATTTCACTGATATTTTTTTGTTTTTGAAATGTGTAAAATTATAAAGACTGTCCTTAGTGTGAGTACAATATATTCTTTAGAACATCTGAAAAACTGACATGTCAGTTTGTATCTTCTAGCATTTCCACAGGATTTCTAAGTTAATGAAAACAGATGCTAGGGCCTTGCATGGCTTGACCCTGCATAGTATTATTTTCTTAATTTCCTTCTTTTGTTAGGTACTGGTTCACATTCCTCTGTATTCTTCCTTTGCTGTTGCTTCATCAGAAAAATATTCTCTGACTCCAACAGTGCAATATTCAGATACTTCTTTGTTCTGTCATTTTTTTCTATCGTACTCTGAAAAACATTTTGTTCTGTAAGGCCTTCCTTTCCTGGCTCATAACATTACTTTTATAATTCTTTGAAGAGATTGATCAAAGCATTTTTAATTATGACAACTATCTAAAATATGGGTTATTAATGTTATATAGGTGGCACAGGAAAGATTTTTATTTTTAAGAAGAATGACAGTTTTCCAGCCAAACTCAAAAAAAGAAAAAAATAAGACAAGGGCAGAACATTTTACTTCTTTGTTGCTTGTTGAAAAATATTTTGTAGGTCTCAACTATGGGTGCATTTCTGTAATATAAAAATAGCAAGAGGGTTATAAACACCACCAACTGAAGTCTCCTTTCCTCAAAAGTCAGTAATTCATGTTTCTTTGTATTACTGTTTTTTGGCAAGAAATTGTTTTTTTCAAAAGTAGAAACAAAGATGAATTCTGTTGCGATCCAGATGTCATAATTTTTCTTCTGAATTTCCATTCACATTTCTTAATTTGGATTTTATTTTATTATTGCGACAATAATATCTCACTATGTTTTTTGGCATTGACGCCGTGCTTGTTTTTTGCTGGCAGCAATGAAGTGTTTCGGTCACACGATCTCTGTATGCAACAACACAATTTGGAGACTATTTAAGATAACAGCACACTCCACAATTATTGGCAGTACATTTATGTAAGAATTTAAATACTTTTAGGAAGCTAGGAACTTTGCATGTTTTTTAAGGAGCGACATTTGGTTAGTGATTTTAGTTTTAGTATTTGGCCTTGATTTTCGAACTTGTTTCCTGGACCTTTCCTTTAGAACACCAGATACCTCTGTGACAATGCCACACAAACTCCTACACCAGATCAACCTTCATTATAAACTGCAAGTACGTCTCCTTTCTTCTTACTTTCACTCGGGTCTTATTTAAAAAAAGTTTCAAATTATCATATTAAACGTTTTAAATAAATTTGGTATAATAATGGTTGTACTCAGAAAACCTTTGCTTTCTTGTTTTAATTTGTTTTTTGTCAGTTAGAAACAACTTCCAATTTACTAAGATCCATAAACAAACCTAAACTTGAAATTTCATGACCCAGAAAATCGGTGATATTTGCAGATGTTTGAGGAAGGTGCAGTTATTGAATGACTGAAATACTGTGGAAGCATGAATGAGTTCAAAATGCATAACTACTAGTAGTCATTTAAAGTGTCCAGTTGTGTTCCATGTGGATTTCTTTTGACCCTCCTTTTAAATACTTTTCAGATTAAGGGCACAAAATCATTTTTTGTAACAACAGATGATTGTCTAATGTTAAAGAAATGTATTCAAATAATAATGAATTAATTCATTCATTTCCCTAAGCTTGATTGATCCATTTAAGTAAGCAGCTGACTGTAAGTAGTTGACATATAAACTGAAAGGCAGAAACCAAATCAGGGTTAGATACCAAATATCACAGGGTCCACATTTACATATAATCATACAAACAAGGTGGGTCATTCATAATGGCAATTCCATAGATACAACTGAGCACCTAAAATTCCCAAACTTTTCTTTTCAACTAAATTTCAATTCATTTTCATCTAGACACTTCCAATTTTCTTATGAAAAAAGAAAACTAGTTTACACATGTATGAATACACAGCAGCCATTCCTAATGCTGAGGCATAGAATAGTACAATGTAATATGTTCCCATTTTTCAATCATTTTTAAGTTTTGTTTGCAGGTGTCACTGAATGTAATTCCAGAGCACACAGCTGTCCAATAACATCTGTCACCAGCATCTCAAGCAGCAGCCAGCTGTTTAGCTGAGTGACAGAACCCGCAGCTGCTTGTAAATCACAGCGTCCTTAGAACTCCAGCTTCGCTGTGCCATCCCAGGGAGTGACACTCCCGTAGCAAAAAACAGCACATGTCTGAGAATCTTAATTATTGGTGGATTTTAATTAACTACTTCAGATATTGTATTACTGTCAAAAACTGTAATATGTATAAGAATAGGCTTGACATGCACTATACACGTCTACTTGAGCTTAGTTTAAATTAGTTTACATTATTTGTGTTTTAAAGTACACTAATATTACTTATGTGTCATTGTATTACAAAGTTTGAAACATTTTCCTGTAAAATATGTAATAAAGCATTTTGCATTTTTCAGTGCAAGTTCACACTTACTCACAAAATCCAGTTAGAAATGTCCGTAACCTGAGACCCACCTCTATATTCACACTCATCTACACCAGGAAAGTTCAGAGTCTCTAACTGATTAAGCATGCAGCTCTTTGGTGTTTGAAAGAACGAAGTGTAATAATAATATGCCAAAGACATCATAAAGGTTTGGGGCAGCCACCCATATATTGTTTTTCCCAGCTGCAAAAGGGTTTTTTGTATCATAAATCTCAAGTGCATTTCACAGAGTCCAAAATAGAACTGGCTATAGTAGCCCAAGATGGAGGCTTTAAAGGCCTGGAGAGGAACTGATGTTATCAAAATGGCCGGAACCAGAAGTGACGTCAGCAAAGGGGCCGGCTTCGGAAGCGATATCAGCAAAGGGGCCCGGCTTCGGAAGTGACGTCAGCAAAGGGGCCGTCTTCGGAAGCGACATCAGCAAAGGGGCTGGCTTTGGAAGTGACGTCTTCTGAGGTGCCGGAACCTTGCAGGATTTCCCGGGAAAGGTCTGTAGGGAACTGAGAAAGACAGTCAGTGCACTCTGCCACCCCCTGGTCAGATGTTTCATTACACTTACTCAGGCCCTTTAGCTGCCTCCTACTCGCACGTGTGTGACACCAGATACGGAGAACATGCAAACAATACACAAACAATGTTGATGTATAATTTGCATATTGAAATGTAATGTCTAACCATTGACAAAGGACTATACAGATATATGACAATTTATCCGTTAAATGAATTTTTTTCTGTTTTCTATAAACTAGAGCTGTTTTTTATTTTGGATGTACCACAGTATTCTAAGATTTGTTTTTTTTTCTGTTTGACATGCCAGAATTCACCATCTTATTTCTTGACACCTTTATTAACTTTCTTTTGCATGTTTTCATGTTTTCCATAATTTTTCTGACTTGGATCAATTTTGTCATTTATTTTCCCATATATATTGTCCTAACAAACTTTATGAAAATAGCTTTTCTTTTTTGTATAAATTTTATTTCAAGAAAAACACAATAAAGTCAGCAGCCATACCAAATACAATTAAGAACAAGTCATCCACCTGGAGCTAAGCATGTGTGGGCCCAGCCAGTCAAATTAGGAGAAAAAAGTAAAAAAAAAGACAAAACTAAACAAAACAGAAGAGAGTAGAGCCATGAGCATTGGCAGAAATAGTTGGAAACAAAGTAAAAATGTATTTTTCCCCCCGATATGAATGCTTATTCTAACATTTTATTAGAGGAAAACAGCTTTTATACCAATGGTAATTTCCTCAATAACAAAATCAATGATCCCAATACATGTATTGAAACATGAAATTTGATGTTTTCTTTTTTAGATAATTTTTTTTCTTGTGTTTTTTAGACCTAAATTATAGTACAACAGTTTTGGTAATGTGAGTGTATTTTTGACTATTATGTATTATACAGTAATCCCTCCTCCATCGCGGGGGTTGCGTTCCAGACCCCCCGCGATAGGTGAAAATCCGCGAAGTAGAAACCATATGTTTGTATGGTTATTTTTATATATTTTAAGCCCTTATAAACTCTCCCACACTGTTAACATTATTAGAGCCCTCTAGACATGAAATAACACCCTTTAGTCAAAAGTTTAAACTGTGCTCCATGACAAAACAGAGATGACAGTTCTTTCTCACAGTTAAAAGAATGCAAATATATCTTTTCTTCAAATGAGTCTCTGCATCAGGAGCAGAGAATTTAAGAGAGAGAGCGCGCTCGCAAAGAAAAGCAAACAATCAAAAAATCAATACGTGTGCTTTTAAGTAAAGCGGCATTTTTCAGAGGAGCGTCAGTATCTTCTAAGCAAACATCCTCTGTTGAAACAGCCCCTCTGCTCAAATCTCCTCCGTCAGGCGCAGAGAACGTCAGAGAAAGAGCGCAAGATTAAAGCAAACAATCAAAAAATCAATATGTGTGCTTTTGTGCTTTTAAATATGCCGAGCACCGCAATAAAGCGGCATTTTTTAGAGGAGCGTCAGTATCTTTTAAGCAAACAGCTTCTGTGCAAACAGCACCTCTGCTCACACTCCCTCCGTCAGGCGCAGAGAATGTCAGAGAGGGTGAGATAGAGGCAGAGACAAGCAAACAAACACCGCGCGGGATGCATATCTTATAGCATTCAGGAGTTTTAGTTAATATGTAATACATGCTCTGATTGGGTAGCTTCTAAGCCATCTGCCAATAGCGTCCCTTGTATGAAATCAACTGGGCAAACAAACTGAGGAAGCATGTACCATAAATTAAAAGACCCATTGTCCGCAGAAATCCGCGAACCAGCGAAAAATCCGTGATATATATTTAGATATGCTTACATTTAAAATCCGCGGTAGAGTGAAGCCGCGAAAGTCGAAGCGCGATATAGCGAGGGATTACTGTATTCTTTTAAATAAAATTGAAAATAAATGCAAATGTAAAGTCATATCTAAAATATGTAAAGCCTGATACTCTTTTTTTATAAAATGGGATTAATGATAAAAAGATACAAAAAAATAGATGAAGATACAAAGATTGAAAGTGGAAGTCTGTGACATAAGTAGTCACACATAAACTATACAATGAAGACAAAGCAATAAGGATACGTTACTGGAAAGATGAAAAAGAAAAGTGGGCAAGAAAAATACTTATTTGTTTTGTTTAAGTTTATATTTTTATCTATATATTTTTTTCCAAATGAAAATACAATGAACTGGATTTTAAAGCAATTG
This sequence comes from Polypterus bichir lapradei, assembly GCA_026402145.1. Lineage (NCBI taxonomy): Eukaryota > Metazoa > Chordata > Cladistia > Polypteriformes > Polypteridae > Polypterus > Polypterus bichir. Next base: position 82,459,440 of record JANRMT010062792.1, on the reverse strand, counting down.
GTGGGCTGTAGAAATTACAGTATTAAATAAAGACTTAATTTACCAGTGTTTTCATGTCTTCAATTGTATTGCTTTTTGCATTGGTAGTATTATAATATGTTCCGTTTATGGTGTTTTACGACCTAAAGTTACTTTAATGTTTTACTTTGTATAAGTTCAGAAATACAAATAAAACAATCTGATATATTAAAATTGTCAATAAAGCAAACAAAGTTTCTCTGGCAATGTTTGAACTTGAATAAAATTTTAAATGCTTTCATATGGTATCAATGTGTCAAAAAATGTCAAAACAGTACTCAACTAAATATAAGTTTTAAGAAAAATGGCAATTTTAATCAGTCACTGATTAAGAAAAAGAAGCCAAGCCACTCCACCATTGTTACAGATCCGAAACCAGTCAGTCAGGCTTCATGTGATCTTTCACATACGTATAAACTGAATGCGCAGGATTACTGTTGGCTATATCAAAATTTAATATTATACATGTAAACCTGGTGAGCGTCTGAGTTAGAGGCAAAAAATTCCTGTTTAATCCTGTTCCAGTGGATTACTTGTGTCATCGGTTCATAGTTGTAAGGTATTATTGAGCTTTGGAAAAGACCTGGGGCCACATGTATAAAGAGTGCGTACACATAAAAATGTTGTGTACACCCATATCCATGCTCACATCATGATGTATAAATACTAAACTTGACATAAAGCCACACACATTTTCACGGCAGCTCAATCTCTTGATTTTTCAAACTGGCGGCACCCAGCGTCAAAGCACTGCCACTGTTCCTGTGTGGTTTCCTTTTATTTTTTAGATTCACATCCCTGACGCGGCTTTATCACATACACTGTAATTAACCACATGTCGTTTATTAGTTTAAGGCATCTCATTGCAATCAACCTGTAACCATATAATGGTGCACAAAATGGTCACACTATTTCAAATACTATAGCTGCTTTAGCGTTGTCACTGTCAGTGCACCACTCAGAGTATTTAACCCACTGTATCTGAGTATGGAATCACAGCTGTACAACAGCTGATTGGATTACTGGGATACAACATCTAGCACACGCTGCCTGTCATGTGCACAGTCTATTTGAAATTCTTCCATACAGTACGGCAAACGCTTTAGAGCCTTTCCTGTAGGGACCTTGTGCTTCAGAAATAGTTTCATCCCAAGAGCTCTAAATGCACTCAATCAGTCCATCAAGTGCTCCTGGTAGAACTGTTTGTACTAATAAGTACAATCACCTCACTGTAAACTTGCACTACAATTATAATATTGCACAACCTGAGCCACTTTATAAAGTGCATATTTACATATGATGGCAACTGGCTTCTAAGTTGATTTAGATTTCCAAGCACTATCTTCTTGGAGCTCTTGATATCACTTTTAAGATGAAATGCAGTAAAGCATATTTATTACATTACTAGCAAAATACCCGCGCTTCGCAGAGGCGAAGTACTGTCTTAAAATTTTTAAGAAGAAAATTAAACCGTTTTAAACTAAGGGAAAATATACCAATAATTATTTGTTAAGGATCTCTTTGTATACCACATTGTTAGTTCGGCCCTCCGGTTGTAATATGACCAAGCTGTGCGCTGAGCTTACTCTTGAGCATGCAACATACAGTTGGCCATGTGAAAAGTAATCTTGTCTGAAATCTCACAGCTTGGATTGCTGCTGTCATAATCGGTGTGAGTTTCATGGTTTGTTTCAATTACGTTAGTATTTGCAGGACTTGTTTTGAAGTGACATTCGGCATCTGTCAAGCATTGCAAGCATACAACCAGTTTCATCGATAACTTCACATCCAGCTTTTGAGAGTATAAACATTCATAAACATCAAAGTGTCCACTACTCAAATCGTCACCTGTGAATCTAAGATGTTTAAGAGGCATTGGCGGTTGTTGAAAGGTGTAAAATATTTGGCCATTTCGGTACACTTGAAAGCGACAACTGAACAATTCAGCGGCAGCCACCAACTCACATGCAGAACCATAGGTGAAGGGCTTAAGCATTTCACTCTTATAGTGCTCCTGTGTAGTATAGTTATCTCCTGTACCGTCATCAGTCCACACCTTGAACCTGTCCCAATCATTCAATACATAAGACACAATGTTCCTCCGGATATCAAGAGTGAGCCTGCAATATGTAACAAAGAGAATGGAAAAGGTAGGTGCTATCTCCGGGCATGGAAACCACTCGGTAAGTGACAGTTTTTTGATCGATGGTGATCACCTCAATAGACATGTTAATGGGGGTATGGTTGGAATGATAAAGGAAATGGGTACCTGAACAATGTAAAGTAAGTCTAAAATATCTACACAATAACTATAATCGTAATAAATGAACAATAAAACAACAGAGAAGCCGTGGATTAAATAAATAGGCTGTAGTTATCAGCAGGTAGACGTGAATCCCGTGGCGAAGCAAGGAAGGGAATGTAGAGACCGGAGCGACAGACAGCCTTATATAGGCAGGCAGCCAACAATGTGGGAGGCGTTGGGATGGGGGAACCCAATGCCGCCTCACACGGTGACCGAGCTGCAGGCTATGGACGTATATACGTACGTAAGTAGGATTCAGTTAGCGTTAGGAACCCGTGTACCAAATTTTTTGAAGATGGGCCCATAAGTAACAAAGACTGTTGAAAAGTTCAATATGGCAGCCGACAGTGGCATCTTACCACCAAAATAAGTACGTACATTGGTTTCGGTGAGCGCAGGGAAGCCGCCTACCAAATTTCATGAAGATGGGGCCGTAAATAAGAAAGTTCAACATGGCGGACGTTGTTGACCGTTATGACTGTTACACGTAGAATTTCGAAATGAAACCTCCTTAACTTTTGTAAGTAAGCTGTAAGGAATGAGCCTGCCAAATTTCAGCCTTCTACCTGCACAGGAAGTTGGAGAATTAGTGACGTTGGAAAGTTCAATATGGCGGCCGACAGTGGCATCATATCATCGAAATAAGTACATACATCGGTTTCGGTTAGTGCAGGGAAGCCGCCTACAAAATTTCGTGAAGATGGGGTCAGCCTTCTACCCACACGGGAAGTTGGAGAATTAGTGACGTTGGAAAGTTCAATATGGCGGCCGACAGTGGCGTCATACCACCGAAATAAGTACATACATCAGTTTCGGTTAGCGCAGGGAAGCCACCTACCAAATTTCATGAAGATGGGGCCATAAATAAGAAAGTTCAACATGGCGGACGTTGTCGACCATTATGACCGCTACGTGTAGAATTTTGAAATGAAACCTGCTTAACTTTTGTAAGTAAGTTGTAAGGAATAAGTCTGCCAAATTTCAGCCTTCTACCTACACGGGAAGTTGGAAAATTAGTGATGAGTGAGTGAGTGAGTGAGGGCTTTGCCTTTTATTAGTATAGATACAGATAAGTTTTAAACTTCATTAAAATAATGTATATTGTTAATAATTAAACATGGGAGGACACGGTGGACAGCGATAGCAATGAGCTGGCGCCCCGTTCAGGGATTATTTCTGTCTCGCGATGTATGTTTGCTGGGATTGGTGCGACCCTGGATGGATAGATGGATGGAATAATTAAACATGTACTACGAAGATGTTTCAATGTTCCATAAAAGTTTTGAAGAATCGGTGTTCTAAGTTTACAGATGGCTCGGCATCTATTACAGAGCTGATCGTGTGGCGATTGGTTACTTGGAGAAAGAAAAGTAAGGACAGGAATTGGGGGTTAATATGTTTGAGAGAGACCGTACTGCTGCAATAAATTATTTAATCGAAGGTCTCGCATGGCACAGCAAGCATCTTGAGGGAGGCAGGAACAATCTCTGGATGAGGCACCAACTCATCGTTAATACTGCTCCACCGTGTCCCCATGTTTAATACCTGTACATGCTTTAATTCTTATCATTGTGAAAATTATATCAAGTATACATCCTAATATTTAAATTGTTCAGGGAGCTGTAATATCATGAATGTAAGGTATTCTGTGTCCTGTTGGCGGAAGAGAAAGCCCGTTTAAGAAGCACGTACTGATTCACAAACATAGACTATACAGAAGAACATATACAATACAAAGCATTTAACGGGCTACTTTAGTTATGATGGGATTTGAGAAACTAGTAAATTAAGAGATTTTAGGATGAAGATCATGGCTTTCTACTTTAATGATAAAATATACTATGTGATTAGTGTGGAAATTTCAAGATTAAAGTTGACTTTTCGTGCTTTTCTTCCTATTTGACATTTGGACATTTTTTTTTTTTCAACTGTGTCCCTATTTTGTTTTTCTTTTCTCTGTACCCTAAATACGCTTCCATATGACACTCAGACGGTGGACTGCGACTTGCCTTTTCACAGCAACTTTGATACCTGACCACTTCTTATTTATTTCTGGCACTGTGCGACTTTCTAAATTAGAACTTTTGAGTTTCTCCGCCACTCTGTCACTAAATCAGCTTCCTTTTGTTGTTTATATCACTGCTTAAACCAACAAATAGTACGTTTTTCCTTGCCTCTACTTGGTATTCCCTGAAATTCTTCTTTTTCCCCATGCTTTTGCCATTGTCTTTTCACAGAACAGAGAATGTAAGGGGCTATTTATGTTGATTTGCATATTCAAAGAGACGTAATTCTGAGAGAAGGTGGGTTGGAGCGACAGGCGTGTTTACGAGCATTACTTTTCACTCTGACTAGGATATATGGAGTGGAAGAACGTGGAAGTTGCCGTACACACAGATTTATGCATCCGGATTTTTTTTGTGCGTACCACATCTCCGCTTTTTTCCATATGCCATGTTTTGTTGTGAATTCTATGCATGGCCTTATGCATGAGGCCCCTGGATTTTAAATTTAAAAATGTGACTCTCACATGAGCCTGTGGCTTGCATTAATAAGAGTCATACTGACATCTTCCAAAGGCCGGATTGACACCTACTTTCAGCAAGATAACTGTTTGTTTTATGCAGCAAAGGTGATCACCTAATTTAAGACCACAGCTGGATGTAATTAGGGGAAACTTTGTGGATGAGAGCATGAGGATGCAAGCTTAATTGTTTGTATTGGGGCTCTCTCTCTGGTTATTGTTCTACACATCTTTGGCACCATAAACTACAGACTTTTAAAGTTTTTAAAGTAAATACTCATGCTCTCTGTGTCACACCAATAATACTATTAAATGATCAGATCATAAATGCAAATACACAACTAGGTACATTTTTATGTACTAACATAGCTAATGTTTATTGGATAGGAAAGAAAATAGATAGTTGCTTAACACACAGGGACACTATGATTTTGATCAAACAGTTGTTGACAATAACTTATCATCATACTTAGAAGTTATGAGAATGTGGGACACAAGTCTGGGATTTATAAAGGACAGAATCTAATTTCTAATTATTAAGATGAAGAAAAAGAACCTTGATACATGTTATTGTTTGAATTTGAATTTTCGTATTCACTCTTTTTAATTTATGTGATTATCTTAAGGATTAATGATGTACTGTACACTGATTATAGTTAATTCCCCAAATTTAGTTATCCAGGGATCTAACCCTTTTAGTCCCAAAGGGGGAGCCTATTTAGTATACACACATGTTCTGTACAGATCAGAAATAGAATTAAAGTAGGAGACTAGACCTTGTAGTTTTAGTGGGACTTTAAGAAGTCCGAAAGGGGGAAAATATATAGAATTTCAATGAAATATTTTTAATCAATACATGGTAATTTTTACAATTGAATACAAGTATATATTTAAATGAAGTTGGATAAATGGAGTAAAAGTATAATGAAAAAGACTGAAAGTAACTAAAGGGTTAACTAAACGCAATTTAAGGGCTCATTTATACTTCACTCCTAGAATGCATATGTGCATGCATCATGGCTGCCACATGTTCCCAGTGTTCATTTGATGTGTCCTCTGAGCAGGTCCTCAGAAATTAATGCCACGGGGGCGCAGTGTGATAAAACTTGGAATGTGACGGCAGAGTCTGTGTTTACTATCTACATGTGACAGAAAGCCTCTATGCAGACCTACGGGATCGATGTGTGTGCTCCAATATTTGATGAATGGTTCGATGTGATAAAGCAAAATGCCGACATACAGTTGCATTCGTGGTGCTTTTATATTCAAGCGTCACATATTCCCGATCGTAATGACATATTTTAAAAGTCTTACATACCATCTTTTGTGCTGTCTTTTTTTTCTGTGGCTTCCTCCTGACCTGACAGCAGCGGCAAACAGCAATAGATCACCACACAGATCACATTAAATTTATGATATTCCAACTCTCTGCACATTTAGAATCCTTTGATTTATACCTGATATCACTTTCATTATGAAATGCATTAAAGTATGTATGTTACATTTTACAGATAAATCATTAATTTTGTTTAAATAATGAATGCTGTTAATAATTACACACATGGGGGTGACATGGTGGCGGAGCGGTAGCACTGCTGTCTTGTAGGGAGTCACATTGCTGGTATTCCCTGCCTGGAACTTACATGTTTTCCTGCTGGGTTTCCACAGAGTGCTCCGGTTTCCTTCCAAAGATATGTAGATTTGGTGACACTAAAATAACGCTAGTATATGTGAGTGCTTGTATTTACCTTGAAATGAGCTGATGCCCCATCTAGAGATTGTTTCTGCCTCATGCCCAATGCTTACTGGAATGGACACATTTCTGGATTGATGGATTTAATCATTAAACATCCTTTTCAGAGATATTGCGGTAAGGTGTCAATGAAATTGTTCCAGGCAATTCACAACACAGCGAAGCCGAACCTGTTATCACCGTGATATTATCTCGCACTGCCAACTGGTGGATTCTTGCAGATTTACGTAAAGTACGCACACAAGTATAAACAGTAAAATGCTTGCGTACCAGGAGCATGCGTCGCATTGCGTGAAGTATAAAACCTGGCCTAAAGCTTGAGCACGTGAAGATTGCCTCTTCTTAAGAGGAACCATCAAGATAATTACTAAGGTTAAAATGAAGTAAATGAGCAATAAGGATCCCCTTAAAAAGTGAGAACAAACTAGCGAGAAAGCCCAAACACCCTCATTATGAAACTATAATATAATCAATGAGGAAAACCCATCGGACACTCCTATTAACAAATCCTTTATATATAATACTCTACCGTGGCTGTTCGTTGGTCTGTCCAGGATTTTAAATCACCTGTAGCTCTCAAACTGTTTGACCAATTGACCAGAAATTTGGTACGCATATACTACGTGACGTCTACTATCTGCTTATGGGGTGATGATTGACCTCCAAGTTTATTCCTCTTTTATTTGTATTACATTTTATTGTAAAATCAACTCTCGGCAGTGGGCAGCAGTGCAGGCACCATTCTCATGTCTACCACCTTCGCCATCACTTCCTCTACCTCTTCATATCCTAAATCATTCTTGAGGCAAATTGATGACTTTAAAAGAAAATGTACCAAGTAAATGCAACACAAACACTGACTAATTCAGCTTTAATGTGAAAAGATGCCAACAAAAGAAGAGAAGAAGCAGATTGCTAGGGTAGAGAAAGGAAGAGCTGCTCAGGAAGCAGCAAACGCATCAACCTCTGAGCAAACGAATGCTAAACGTACAGAGAAAAAGTAGGAAAACTATGAAAGCTTAAGTCAAGTGTATTCACTGCACGTTATCGTGCAGTGCACCGTTACTGGTTTAGAATAATGAAAGAGTCGACATGTATACGGCTGTACTTGATTGGCTAAGATGATACAACTCTGCATATTAAGAGTCAGATGACATGATGTGTTAGATAAGGTAATGGTAATAGAAAAGTGTAAAAGGGAATTGATTCCATGGTCTGAGACATTGGTGCATATCTATTTGCAAATAAAGAATTGTTCTCCATATTCATCTGGTCACCAAGAATGACTTCTTTGAAAATAGAGGGAAGTTTTTTCCACAACAGCTGACGTGTAATATTCTTATTTAAGTAAATCTGCAGAGCATGCACAGTATTTGTAACAGCTTTTGGGCTTACTTTCTGGGCATATGCAACTGCTGCAAAGCCATCACTTATTGGGCGTTCAGAAATTCTTTTTTAACTCTGCCTTGAATTGGTCTTAGGCTATTTAGACAGAAATGATGAAGCAGTTTATGTACTCTGTTTTAACAAGATTTTAATTGTCTAATCAGGTTTAGATTTTATTAAAGATTTTAACAAATTCCCATGGACAGTGTTACAGTTTAGAAAATAGTAAATCCTCCAGTATTGCTGTCTACTGTCCCACTGGATAAATGCTTGATTTTATCGTGGCAGGCTAGTGGTATTTCCCTTGTGTTAGCCTGTCTAGCTTTTGATAGTTAATAGACATTTGGATAGACACACAAGTCTACAAGGGTTGTGCTGTATAGATATGCTGACAGTTTTAGCACCAGTCAAGTATCTTGTTTTTGTCTTTTAATCATTTAGGTATAGATATATAGTAATTTGTAATTAATGCACAAGGCAGGTATCAAAAATATTATTGTTAGCTTACGATTTCTTGTTTGATATATTTCAACTTTAATGCTGAACAAGGAGACAAATAAACTAAATGACTGATATATAATTTAATTTTCCTCATGTAATTTCAGTAATATGAACAGAAGGCAAATAAAAAATACAAACACTATTAAAAATACTGTGATCAGGTAGCCATCTTCCTCTTCAAATTCACTGACTAACCAGAATTGTAAAGAATTCACAAAACATTTGCACATAATTAATTAGAACTATACAGGAATTAAAATTTAAAGATTTTATGAAGAAGAAGACATGTGACAAAACCAGTGGTCAAGGCACTGTGACTATTAAATACAGAAATAAATCAATTGAATGAACAGTTAATTGTGATTAGGCCACTATTGTCAGCAGCTGCCAAACAACATTATGCTCAACTATGTTCTTTATTCACTGCATAATGGAATTTGATTGAAGACAGTTCAATTCTAAAATGATAATTTAAAGATATTTTTTTTCCCTCAAAAATTGCCTTTTAACAACTGAAATGATTTTGCATATCACATCTCATCTCCCAAAGAATTCATTTAAGAATTTAATTGTGAATAAAAGTTAAACAAACATATTGCAGAAGTGTTAGTATACATTGTGAGGAAAACATACACATATGTGTAGTGCTAGAATATTTTCCAGATGTCAGAAACCTTTAGGATTTAATAGCATTCATTTTTAATAAACCAGTATATGAATCTGAGAGTGAGAAATCAATGCTGTGAATTGGTGCAACTGTGTTAATATAATTAGCCACTTGATCTCATTATAAGTGAAAGCAATTTACTAAGCATTTTATCACTTGCAATACACTTAAACATCATAAAGAAGCTCTAGTTAAATAATGTAGCGATAATAAAATTATTAAAGGAAAATATAAACTACTAGCCAACCCGCGGCGTACCATACGCTGCATAATCAGGCTGGTTTTTTAATGATTTTTAAGCACAGGGAGAAAATTAACATTTGAAAAATCGGTAATGCAATAAATCAGCAAGAAAAGCAACATTGTAACAATGCACGGAACGAACCAACACACAATCGTCTGTGACTGAAAACTGGTGGACCGCTATCGCGCCTTCTCCTGCCAAACGGAGGGATGGGGGTGGATGGCGCTCAGGCGCGGAGGGTGGAACGGGAGGAGAGGAGAAGGACGTCCATTCTGCTCCCTCCGTCAAGCTAGTCTGCTGATTTTTTGTTTAGTATGCACTGCCTGCTCATGTGCCCACCTCCAACTCGTCACTTGAGTCGTTGTCGTCTTTGCACAGTCCAGATGCACCTGTGACTCACGTAGACTTTTCATTGCTCTGTGCAGTTTTGGCTGCTTTTCTATATATAATTCACCAACACACCCGACCACGGTAGTAGCGAGGTGGGAGGAGGGTATGTACAAAGGGTAGGGACGTAATCAGTGGGCAGGGAAATGTCTTCCGTGTTCCTGCAGGAGCATCTAAGAAGACGCATGTTTGTCGCGGATGCGAATTGCTGTATGTAGCGTGTAAAACAGTTTGCTATGGTTCACGCAGTCGTGCGTCGTAACCTAAAACTCGGTTTTTAAAGACTGCTTACTTCATTGTGTTTTAACCTCAGTTGTAAAGGATTGTTTTAAGGATCCCATGGGACACGCCTCGCAAACCGTTTTACACGCTGCATATGGCGATTCACCTCCGCGAGAAACATGCCTCTATGAACAGTCAATGTGGCTCGGAGGTGCATGTGGCCTCTACGACAGACGAATATAAATGATGTCGTTTTTTCTGTGTCGTCGAGTCCGAGTTGGTGGGCGTGGCTCTGCGAGTTGTCATCGTATCCAATGGTCTTGGAGTTGGAGGGTATGGTTCCTTCCTACGTGCGCCATAGGTGTCTTACTTGTCGGCGGCTTAATGAATCCACGCCCCTTCCGGCGTGCTTTCCATGGGTGTCTTGCCTTAGTGAATTATATATATAGATTGTAGTAACCCTTACAGGGAACACACAGGATGCACTGATGTACTACTTTATTGTTGTGAATCACCTTATCAGCCCAAAGTTTTAAGTACATGGGTACCCAACTTAAGCAACAAAACCCTGACATCCATAGTCTTGCACCCTGCTCTAGCCGTCACTGTTCTGCTGTCTGTCTCATACTCTTTGGCTGCTCATGGTTTTTGCTCCTGTGGCAATGGTTCCTCTCTTTTGTTCTTTTTTGACATCTTTCTATTTCAGTTGTGCCCTCCTCAACTTCTGCTGTAGCGTTGGGAAACCAGATCCTCATTACACTTCCCCCTTTGAAGCTCTTCAATCCATCAATGGCACAAAGTAAAGGATGGGCATAGATTTCTCCTCTTACCCCCAAGTTGACAGAGTTCCAGTTTCTATGGATTCCAGAGACCTGCAAATAGTTGTGTTTGCAAGCTGACTTATGATCTGCTTTTGCCAATTTGGTGGTGGTGCTATGCAAAGGTTGGGACTGAGTAAGAGAAAGAGAGTTTAGTTGACGTCATCAAGAAGCACTCTGTGCGCAGTGCTTACAGGCAGTCAGTGCAATTCTGATGATACAGGTTCTCTTGTTGCTTCCACAGTAGAGGAAACTGCTTTTCATTACCTTTGTAATTCAGATGTTAAGGCTTGCAGCTGACCACAGTGTAAAATGTGTGACCTTTGATGGATCATAGTATGATTCCATTATAACACACTTTTAGTAGTAGGCAGCATTTGCACTGTGGACAGGTGGAGTGTAGTGGCAGTTTTGGGCATCACGCCCCATTTTCAATTCTGATCTTAGACACACACAGATTGTCCTCCCTGAAGTATCACTTTCAAGTATGGAGGTCTGTGATGCTTCATACTACTGCACCTTTGCATATAGCTCAGACGGAGGACAACTGTAATTGTACCCAAATAACAAAAGTGAGAGGATGGAGAAATGCAGACACAACAGTTTCATAAGAAAAATACAAAATCAGTGTATTATATGTTTGCCAATTCCAATATATATATATATATATATATATATATATATATATATATA
>JANRMT010062792.1:82374521-82443092 GCA_026402145.1 Polypterus bichir lapradei | reverse complement strand
AGATAGATAGATAGATAGATAGATAGATAGATAGATAGATAGATAGATATTTTTTCTTTTGGCTTCTAAAATATGTATTTAGTTTTGACCACAGTAAGTATCTAGGCAGTAGACCAAATCATAAGAAAATACAAAACAGAGTAGCAAATCCTTAGGGAAGCAATCAAAATTCAGAGTCAAGCTCTAAAGATCTAGCCAGAATGGGAAATTAAGGTCTGTAGCTTAAATAAGTGAAATTAAGAACTGTCAAAACAGTTTCTATTTTTGCAAGTTTCCAGAACAGGCAGATGACTTGACCTGAATGGAGCACAGATTCTATTTAGTGCACCATAGGTTGATTTGTCATGTACACAAAAACAAAAAACAAAATGAAAGTGGAAATCATTATTTCTTGAAAACTTTGGACAAGGTATTCTCTTTATTTTTTGTCTGTCTGGTGGGCTGTGTAACACAACAAGCCCAAACCTCCCTCCTTTCTCTCTCATTCTTTAGCATCATCAGTTCCCTGCTGAGTAGTGACTGTTTGGTTCCATGTTTAACTGATCCAGGTTGTTGTCTTGTATGGTCGCTGCAGGCTATTTGGTGTTTTTTTTTTTTTTTATTTGTCTGCTAATATGTAGCACAGCAGTGCTCATACACCTTCTTTTAAATCTGCTTGTTTTAAAAGCTGTCCAAGTGTTGTTCTTGTTTATTATTATGTACTCAAAAATAGCACTAACTAAACACAACTATCAAACACACTTTGACAGAAGCTAATGATTTCTTAACTTGAGTTTCATAGCAATATGATTTTTAAATGCATATAGGAGTTTTCTATTTAATAGCACTTTCATACTAATAAACATGCATATCTAGCAGGTATAAGTACAGCATATCTTGTTGGTTATATTTATGTTACAGTAGGAGTCAATCTTGAGCCATCCCTGAGAACAGAATAAAGTTATATACTTGGGTAGTTTTAGTCACAAAACTAAAAACTACACAGAATGGTAACACAAGAATTAACAAGGCATAAATAACAAGGTATAATGTATAAACAAACAGTAAAAAACTGTGGCTGCCCCATTTCCCTAACAATACAAGATTTGCACCCCTTCCTTTCGTGCCTTATTAGCTTACCCAACTTCAAGTTTTCTTATTTGCTGACTAGAATTGGCATCCAAGCAAACACCCTAAATGCTCTTTCCAGTAGTGTTTTTTTCCTCTAGATAAAAGACGGATTTAGTGGCAAAAATGCACACTGAAAAATTGAGAAATATATTATAAAAATTAATTTCCAGCTGGGTCACTTCAATTTATTGTTATACATTTACAGGGTGTGTCACCATTCTGTTGGGCAACTAAAAAAAAAAAACTGGAAAATTTTGGAAAATTTACCAAAAACAATAACTTTTTCCCTAATCCCAGCAGATCACTGATGGCAAAGGTTGGTCACCTAACTACTAGACAGGTGAAGAATTAAGTCAGAAGGTTGTACACACTCAAACAACTCTTAATTATACATAAATGGACAGGCAAAAGTACTTCTTTCTTATTTCAGTACTAGCTAAAGTACCTGGTGATGTCCTGGTATATATGTATAACATAAGAAACATATTTATGCATTTTTTAAATGTTGACCCTTTGGTCATTGCTGGCAGAAATGCAAGTGTCCCAGCTATCATTTGCACTGTCTCTCCATCATGCTCTAATGAGTTAAGAATTTATTCTTTTTGTATATCAGAACTCCATAATTGCAGTAACTCCTTGCTGGGGTGGAATCATGAATGCTACTGCTTTGTACTTCCTGAGTTACTGTGGTTTCATGAAGAGATGTTTATTCTCACATAAATGAACTAGATATTTTCTTGAGAAATTTGCTCATTGATACAGCTTATAAGTTGGGTGAAGTAGGGTGTTTTTATATTGTGTCCATTGTTTTACTCCTATTCATGATGAAACGTTTAAAACTCGATGAACTCTATATGTGAAGTTGGGCTAACCGTAGTATGTGTGCAAAGCTTCATGATCATCCGCTGTCCCATTTTGGAGTAATGCATAAGTTTTGTCATATTTGTCTTCCCATTATGCCTACGCAAAAAAATTCTTGAAACTCCACAAAGCCTGTATTTTAAGTTGCTTGAACAAAAATGAAAATACCAAATTTTGCAAAAGTAGACATAATTGTTTTTGAGTGATTCATTTTTGAGTTTACACCACATAAACCCCCTTGCCGCATCATTTCCATTGAATCACTGACGTGGATGTAGCCTGCCTGCACTATAAGTAAGACCATACTTAAATAATATGCCAAATTCATGGTCATTCACTGAACTGTTTTGGTGTGATGACGCGGTTTTGGTTTTGCAGCCCTCCCGTTACAGTTGTGTCTCTTGAAGGAACTTTTGAAAGTCTAGATTTTAAGTTGTATCAACTGTAATATACATAGAAAAATTAGCTCTTTTGTTTTTGTTTTAATACTCCCAATTCCTGACCTTTGCTGGTGTTCTTTAAAAACTGAGTGAAACATGTAAACAAATTGGGAAAATGCAACTAAGTACACTAAAGTTTGTCCCCTCTTTTAGTATTTGATGACCCTTGCAATTATAATATCCTCTGTTAATAAGATAATATTAAAGAGTTTAAACCGTTCTCAAAATAAGCTGCTAATTAATGAATTGCATTTAAATTGGTATTTTTGCAGTATTGATTTATAAAGCTAAGACTTTCCAAAATCTTTTGAAGGTCCAAGTCTAGAAGTTATACATATTTATTTTTAAATTAATTTAGTAGATGCTCCAATCCTTGATGATTTCTTATCTATTTTTATTGTGCCATATTTACTTGTATTTTTCTTAAAAATTAAAAAATCAGCATTAGAATTCCATGTCAGAATAGAATAGAATAAGGGAAAAGCATAAGACATATATGTGAAAATTGTCCAGGATATATATGAGTGAGGACCTGGTTGAAAAACAAAGTTGGGTTAACAGACAAGATTACAGGTAGAGCAGGTCTGCTGGAATCATCTTGAAGCCCTTATCACTTTCATCTGGTTATGTGTTAACTTATAGGACAATGCGTGAAACTGTGTTGTGTACAACCAGAAAGGAGGAAGTAGAGAGGAAGTTAGAGAAATGGAGAAAGCTTTAGAAGATAGAGGACTGAAAATAAATAGGAAGAAGAAGGAATATTTGAGGTTTAATTATGACCAGAGTTCAGAAGTTTGCCTTAATGGCCAGCTATTGAAAAGAGTGGATAGGTTTACATACCTAGGATCAATGGTATTCTAATATGGAGAATAAAGCAGGGGTGATGGATAGAGTAATGGAAGACTTGAAGGAAAAGGGTCTGACTGGGGAGGGGGGAGGTGCATGAACAAGGTGTATAGAGAAGGCTGATCAAGCACATTTACTCTAGATTGAAGTGGGAAAAGATGAAGAGAAAGTAGAAGACGATTAGAAGTAACAATACTAATGCTCCTGGAAAATATTAATTCTTTAAACTACTTTATATATGAAATACAAACTATAACTTGTACAATTTCTTATCTAATATATTCAAATGCAAAATATTCCTAAGCTGTTATGTACTTAACGTGTGGCTTTTTAGACAATCATCCACAAAATTCCATTGCATAGACTCTTGGATGATGCTGTACTGAAAGCTCTGTTCTGAAATGCCTCAGTATATGGTACTTATTGAATTGTTTCTAATATTCTTGAAGGTTACAGGATAGCCCTCCTTGGTTCTTTCTAAAGTGCAACTCTAGATGTAAGTCCTCTGGACACATGTTTTTTTTAAGCACTGTTTACTGCTTTTCAGAGATGTCATTCAAAAATCTTACTATTCACTTTTATGTAGATGCATAAAACACTCATCTACCCTTCAATTGTGTCATTAACTTTCTCAGTGAGTTTAAACACTGCATGAATGATACTTGCTTGTTCCTAAACTCAGTTTGTGGTATTAAGAAAGTTTTGTTGATTCATACATTTCAGGGAGAGCTAACTACTGCAACTCTTCTTCAATGCTGTGGTTAATTCAAATACACAGACAAACTAGAACTATAAATTACCATAAGGTTCAACTGTATAATTCCACTTAAACTTCTCTGTGCTAGCTACCAGTTAAGTCTGGAGCCATTTCTAAAAACCTGCTAATATGAAGGATACTCAAGCAATATGTGTTTCTAATATTATGTCAGTGGAAAAATAACTATACCTTTGTTTTGTTTTGGAGTTGCATGCTGCCATGGTTCTCTGCATTGTCATTCCCAGCATTGAATTTGCATATTTTCTCCTTATATAAGTGGGTTTCCTCCAGGTTCTATGATTTCCTCCCACAGTCCAAAGACATGCAGGTTGGATGGATTGCCAGCCCAAGTGTGTATGTGAGGTGTGTTTCCATGTGAATGTGTGATGCACTGGTGCCCTGCCCAGGGATCATTTCTCTGTTGCACCTGTGCTTGCTTCAGCTCCCCCAAGACTCATCTCAGGAAGAAGCAGGTTAGAAATGGATGGCTCGATGGACAGACAAAAGAAGAAGGACAAAAACAAATTCCAAATATCAAATAAACACTTTCACAAAAGGTACAAATATAACAGACCAAATGCGCTTCTATTCAAGAATATAAATGCAGAAAAAGAACCTGTGTTAGGGTGCGACATTGACACACATTTACTACAACCGCTTCGGTGGTGCAACAGTATCAACTATTGACTGGTAATCAAAACTTCATAGGTTCAACCCCAGACGAGTCAGTTTTGAGAAGTGAGCTGCTCTTATTCTTACTATTTTAGAATAAAAACATACATTTGATTTCAGTCTGTAACTGCCGGTGTGAATTTATGATACTTGGAAAGGTTAGCTTTGTTTTTTTTTTTTCCAGTTTTATTCTCACAGTCGCGTTCACGATACCACATCCCCCCCACTAAGTGGGATGCTACAAAGCAGCTTTAACCACACTTTTCAAAAAGGAAATGCATAAAGAACCGAAGAATAAGATGGCCATTAATAATGTACAGAAGAATCTGAAATGAATAATTCAGCTCAATTTAAAAGTTTGATGTCTGACAAGCTGGGCATAGTGGGATGAAGAAATCTGTTAAAAATGCGTACCAAGAACACTAAGGTGCTCATTACTGTTGGAAAAATCTTTTCTGAAGGCCCACAGATGACTTGTTTTAAAAATAATTGCCACAAGATTTAGGTAACTAGCAATAAGAGTTTCATATACTGTTCCTTCAGCTTTAACAGCAAATAGTAAGTGGTTAAAGTAGGAGGGGCGGCACAGTGGCGCAGTGGTAGTGCTGCTGCCTCGCAGTTAGGAGTCCTGGGTTTGCTTCCTGGGCCCTCCCTGTGTGGAGTTTGCATGTTCTCCCCATGTCTGCGTGGGTTTCTTCCGGGTGCTCCGGTTTCCTCCCACAGTCCAAAGACATGCAGGTTAGGTGCATTGGCAATCCTAAATTGTGCTTGGTCTGTGGGTGTGTGTGTGTGTGCCCTGCGGTGGGCTGGCGCCCTGCCTGAGGTTTATTCCTGCCTTGACCCCTGTGTTGGCTGGGATTGGCTCCAGCAGACTCCTGTGACTCTGTTAGGATAAAGCAGGTTGGACAATGACTGACTAAAATAGGAGCTTTTATGAATTTAGGAGAAACAACGTGGACTAGTACACAATTAGTGGTTCTATTTAGTGAATAAAATCTGTGCATGATGGGGTAAAATGATTTATGTGGGGCTAATCAGTATTTGTAATGAGAAGCAGTGCACTAATGTCATCTTGCTGGTACGTTATCTTTTTGTTTCATTAATTATATATTATTTCAAATAATCAAACTAAACAATGTAACAGATTGAGCAAATCTAAATTAGTTAGTGGTCTACAGCAAAATATTTTAACATGCCATATCACTAAAGTAAAGAGAAACACTTATGACTTCAGAAAAAAAGCAGACTATTTATTCAGGATGTTTACTGTGAATTTGCACATTTCTCTCTATTATATAAAAAAATCCTGGGACAAGACAAGACTTTCCGAGAGATCATTTCCAGTCCCG
Organism: Polypterus bichir lapradei; assembly: GCA_026402145.1. Classification (NCBI taxonomy): domain Eukaryota; kingdom Metazoa; phylum Chordata; class Cladistia; order Polypteriformes; family Polypteridae; genus Polypterus; species Polypterus bichir. Next base: position 82,437,057 of record JANRMT010062792.1, on the reverse strand, counting down.
CGAGACAAGAATTTCTGCCAAGAGATTTAACCATGCCCATGGTCCACTCACCTCTCATTCCTGTGAATGCTATTGTCAGACACAGTTCCTGTGCTCTCAGCTGTTATAAATTTTTACATTTTCCTCATTTTAATACAAGACATACAATCTATTTGTTTCCTTCAATGTAGTCCCTTTCTGGACAATAATTTTATACATTCTACATGAAACATCAACAACTATTCTAAGAAGAAAGGGCAGCATGTTGAAAAGAGGCCCAAAAGTGTTGGAGAGAAAAGAATTCAAAAAAGAACAATAATAATCTAAGTGCAAATTCGGAAAATAAGGAAAGTTATAATCAGCCAAGTGAAATTGAAAACCTACAGGTCCAAGTGGGAGCAGAAACACATGCAGAGCAGGTTAGAGATTATGAAAGTAATAAAATTCAAAAGACTCAAAAAACTGATAGTAAAGATCACATTAGCACTTACAAACGGAAATTACTACTCGGTGAAATAATGGAACAGCGAAAAGAGTTTAAATATATGGACATAAGTGATATGATAGAAGTATGTAGATAATTGTTTGGCTTTAAAGTTTAAGTCGGAGACTTACAGATTGTCTAATTTGTGTTGCCATCAGTGAAAAGTAATGTTTCTTCCCAATAAAGAGGCATATCCGTGAGAAATAAAAGATTTGTTATTTGGTGAACATGAAATCCATAAAAACTACAGGTAAAATATCCAAATCTACAATAATCTGTTCATGTTCGCATCATTCAAAGCTCAAAACGTAGATTTACACGATTCAGGACTATATGCTATGAGAATTTGTGGTCCTACAACAATTAAAGCTTCTACAAGTTTAATTTCAAAGAAACCACAATTTGATCAGGTTTATATTTATGATAATGGAGAAGAGATGCAGCATAGAATCGAAAGAGTTAAACGATCGGACATATTAGAAATTGTACAGGCAATAATGGATACAAATCTAAAAGTATCGCACTTTACATGAAATATATCTGAAAAACACAGACAAAGAAGTTTTCTTGGATTTCTATATGAATCTGAAAGATCACGCTCACATATATAATAAACCAACATGTGACGAATTGTCAGCGAAATGACGGAGATTTTAAAGACAGAGTTGATATTCATGTTTATCCAAAAGCAAAGCACAGTTTGTCGCAAGCGGCAGATCCAGGAAATGACTAGTGCGTAGGGGGTTGGCAAGCGAAGCGAGCAGGGGGCAGAGCACTCTAGTGTTCATTAAAAAAATATTTTCTTCAGATATTTAATTGAATATGATGTTGGTGTTCTACAGCCAGTTTTTGATGAATTCCAGGGACTGCAGCAGACATCTGCAGTTTATATACAATCTGTTGTTTGTACAATTTTGGACTTGACTTCTGAAACAAAACTCCAAAATAGACTAGACTACAGGATTTTATTGTTTTGGAAAAAATGATTTAACAAGTAATTGTTTAAGATGCTCGAATGCTGAGTAAGTTGCCCTTAGCCTACAATTCCTTCGTGTTAGAAAACAAGCATGATTCACTCTGCTTCCACATAACACCTTGATTATGATATTTAGGTTTTGCTAGGTATCCCTCAGCCCAAGGGCCAAACATGGAGATTTATATTAGAATGAAAAAAAAAACTTGCTAATTTATTTTTATGGCATTAAAACTCTGAACAGTGCTTGGCTTTTCTCCAATAAAAAGCAGGAAAGCTCACTCAGGACCCTGACTACAGGGGGTCTGCCGGAGCCAATCCCAGCCAACACAGGGCGCAAGGCAGGAAACAAACTCCAGGCAGGGCGCCAGCCCACCGCAGTTAGTATAGCTACTGTTCATTAAAAAAGAGCTATCCACGCTCCCTTATCTCACTCCTCTAGAATCAGGTTTTTACAGAATTTACAAAGTGAATCAAATCTGAGTAACAGTGAAGAAGTGCACAAGTGGAAAAAGGCAGCTTCAGTGCCATGAATATTCTTATGAGCTGGCTAATACTGTCTTTTTCTAATAACATTTTCAAAACCACCAAACAACTTACCCATTAAAAACACCCATTAAAGTGTCTTTGTAAAACCATCCATTGATTGATTATCAATCTCTTGATAATGTAACCTTAAAAATGAACTTAACGGAAAACAAAAATGTTCTGATGGATAAATATACAGTGACACGGCAAACCATAAAATGGAGAATGAGACAAGTTTTGAAATAGAAGCAAAAAGTGGGTGGTCTTAAAATATAAATGGAAATGCAAATTATTTTTCTTCCAAGATATTCAGAAAACCATGTTCTTTTGAAATAATGTTGTTCACAGTTTTTTATAAAATGATGTTAAGTACTAATTACCAATATTTTCTTTGCACTTGCTTAAGTGTATTTAGGCATTTCAGCAAAATGTTTTGTTTGTGAAATCTTGCTTCTAAATATTTGCTTCTGTAATAGCCACAAAATCTAAAAAATTTGACTTTAAAATTAAAATACTTTTCATGTGCTATCTTTTATCCTTTCTTTCTTTAGTATATAGCAATTCTAGAAATTCTCCATTTTATATTTTTTCCTTTTTCAAATAATATTCTTCTTCTTTTGATATGGGAATAAAGTAATTGACACTTATTATATTTTATATTTCTTTACAGCTCCACTGTTGTGTTGGTATGAATTTTACTACTGTAAATGGCTCAGAGATTGATGGGAGGTTGCTGAGCAACAATGCACCATGGGGCTAAGCTCTGCTGTGCAGCGTAAATAATTAGTAAAGGTTTGACTGTTGGAAAGTGAAGTTTGTCTGTGTGCTCAATTTTGCTTGATTTTTGACACTTATAATAGACTTTTCATTGCCATCTCTTACATTGTCCCGAGCTATCCTGGGTGGCTTCCCAATACAATGAATAAAGTCTCATAATATTTATCAACTGTATTTTAATGTTTTCTTTTAAAAATAATTATTTTCTGTCATTCACAAACGCATTAAATGTGCTATCCAAGCCCCTGCCATAAGGCTGATATTGCTTAGGATGCTTCAGAGATCCACCTACAGTACCAGGGGAGTCAGCATGCCACACTAACATCTTTTCTGCTCTTTTGATGGTTAGACAGGATAAAACCGAACAAGTGAAAAGATTGCATTACTGCATTATGTGAGCATGAACTGGGTAGAGGTGCTCTTTTTCTAGGTAAATAACTGGTTTTATGTGTCCAGCTTGCTCTAAATAACACATTTCATAACTTTTGGTTGATTCTCCTACAAATCATTTGTATAACCGGGATTATTGGGTGGTGGTGAGCGAACCCCACAGAGTTCACTTTGCCTTGGATTTGGCAAAATCGCGTAATTGTTTAGGAACTTTGTTGGTAATACATTGAAATCAATGCAGAAGGAGAAACTGAATGAGTTTTGAGTGGATTATAATGATGCAATTGTCTTTCAAGCATCCCTGAGGGATAGAGAAGTTTCTGCTGGACTGATTATGGTTGCTAAAAATGTGACCTGAGCTGTGAGTCAGCAGTGCTAACCACTCCATCACCCTGCCTCAAATAACAATATACTGTATGTGGATGGAACTCATGATGCTCAGAGGTCCATGCTAGGAAGTGGGCAGTGGAAACCAATCTTCAAATCCCAGCTGGAGCCACAGCCCACTTGCCTCCTGAAAAACAAGTTTGTTTAATACCGATATGATGTCACATGCCCACAGCCTTGGGCACAACCCTGAAGTTGCAGGACAATAATAGTCATGAACCGAGGATGGAATCTGGCTTGAGCAGACAAGATAGATGTTTTGATCAGAAGCAAAGCAAAGCTAATTAAAAGAATGATAATGAAAGTAGAAAAGTGCCGTATACAGTGCAGTCATTAAATAAATTATTAAATATTCTTTAAAATCCATTTCAGAAAAACAGATGGTGCTCTTGAGTGCCAATAAATACCGTATATACTCGTGGATAATTTCTCCCACAGATAAGTTGGGACTTAATTTTACAGGATAATTTCTGGTATTTTACAATGTCGGTTGTATAAGTCAAATGCGGAAAACTCACGCTATTGATACAAGGGATTATGATATGCTAACACCCATCTGACAGAGTAACCACGGAGCACACTGCCTTTTTTTCTTTGTGGGTGCGGCAATGCACTGTATCAATGCATGCTCCTAACCTCTCTCTCTCTCTGTCTCACTCACGCTCTTGCTCTCTATTGTGCCTACGTGACCACATGGTAATACCCGAACTATTCTGAAGTAACGTTTGCACGGATTTGTGTTTTTTGTATCTCACACCCTCATACACCTTTATTGTGAGAGCATCCCTTATCTACGATGGAGCGTTCGATCAGAAGAAAATATGATGCTGGTTTTAAATTAAACATTGTTGAAGTAGCGAAAGAAATTGGTAACTGTGCTGCTGCAAAAAAATTTGATGTGTCTAAGAAACTAAAGCAAGATCAGAGGAGGCAAGAAGATGTAAAAAAAAAAATAAATTTAAGTATTGCATTTTTGAACGGGTGTATAAGTCGGGGTATGATTTTATAATCACTTTTCTGGGTTTCAAGACCTGACAGTTGAGAGGTAATCAGTTTTTGTTTTGCCATTCAGATCCAAAGTGCCACCTCTTTTAGTTATGCTTAATTCCCATGATGCCTTGCAACTTTTAAGAACCTGCGCATCTTGATCCTTCCACCTTCTACATTTTCCAATGGTCTCTCTCACATGTGCTATGCAACTCAGCAGACAAGATGACAGCCACCTCACGGAATCACAAATGAACCCTCGATCTTTAAACTGTCAGCACCCTGAAGCTGCCCATCCCATCCTCCTCTCTCCTACCAACAACCACTCTCCTCCATTATTATATCTTACTAACAAAAAACATCTCTAGGGGAAACTTTTACCCCTTACTGCACAAACGCACTCCTTTTATCGTTTGCAATCCCAGCTGGTGCCTGCTGATTACTGTGCTGCTGCTGCTAAACAGTAATTATTAAACTAGCGCATGCACTCATGTGAGCCTCCCCCTCTACTACGAGTGAAGCTGCTGACTTGTGCAGAAATATCAATTAAAACCACTAATAAGTGAAATCATTAAAACAACCCTTGGGCTTGTCTTACCACAGCCACCCATGCAGGAAATTTCCAGGAAAATATTTTGCGAACAAGGTTAATCGTGAACACAGCATATTTGCTGCAAAAAATATTTTGGTGAATTTCACCAGTCAACACAGTTATTGAGTTAAAGTACAACTCACAGAGGATTGCCAACAACCACAGATTTTTGACCTGGATCACTCTGTAAGTGTGTATGTAATTTGATGTTCACCATGCATACAGTAGTTACACAATTAGCGCTGTAGAATGAGCATTCATTCTTTAAGTAACCTTTTTTTCTTCCATCATTAATTATGTGTATGAATGAGCCATGCAAAGAATTGACACATTATACAAGTATGCTGTCAAAATAGCAGATTCAGAAAGTAGATTGATGATATTTTAATTATAAAAACTATTTTATTGCAAAGTTAAGGAGATTGCAAATTTATAAATTGTTGTTTTTTAAATATGTCCACTTACCCTTTTCTGTTCTTTCTGATTAACATAAAATTCATGTTAAAACTGTACAGAACACATACATAACACTTGTTCCAAAAGGTCATAAAAAACTCCTATAAAGTAAAATTCTTTCAAGATGTAATTAATATCATAAAAGAGCAATGTCCAAGCTGTGAGCCTATTCACAATGCTCAGTCTCAAGTCAAGAGTTGGGAAACAAAATGGCTAAATTACATAACAACTTCAATAAGACACACATAGGCTTTTCTTTAAAAGACTGTTTATGAGACAAGCCTGCATCCCCTGTGGTCCTACGGTACATGGTTTGAGTTAAGTAACCTGGACCTAGAGACCTGAAATCAAGGCATAAAGTGCTTCCTTATCTCAGTGAAAATTACTCTCCAGAAAGAGTTCAGAGATTCACGGTGATACCGTTATGATTTTGTTAAGAAAAACTCCTTTTTTGGATTTGTTTTTGTATGCCTATTTATAATTCAGAAATGCTGTCATCAGAGCCTTTAGAAACATGCAAGCACTTCTGAAGCATGAAGCTTGACTGTGACTGCATCTACCCATCATTTTGCTGACAATCATTAAAATAATCATTCATTTATTCATTTTAAAAAACCCACTTATTCTAATTCATCTATGATTTCCTCATACAAATTCAGAGTTGCAAACGAACCTAAATTGAGGACACAGATGAAAGTTGTAAAAATGAGAAGAACATGGAATCTCCACACAGACAGGATTTGAACTGAGAACTTTCAAGCAGTATGGCAGAAGCAATGAACTCTGCACCGCTATGCTGCTCTCCATTAAAAGAAAAAAAAATGTAAAATTGTTTTTTTCTTCCAAAGTGCACATTAACAGGTGTAAAAATATATTTCCAGCAATTCTACCCTAAAATTACACCTTGTAATGTTTTTCCTAATCACATTTATTACCAAGACTTAAAAAGCTTACTTTCTGAAGTTTACAGTTGCTATTATGCTATTGATTACAGTATCAGTATTTTAACAAACTGAATACAAGTTCATTGCTGGTAATATGTGAAAGTTGGTTTTGAAATATTCAAATAAAATACTCCTTATATTGACATTTTAGCATTATGTGAGTGTAGAAATACCCGGAGCCTGCAAAGCTTTTTGAATAGTGAGAAAAGCGCTATGTAAATGTCAAGAATTTTTATTATTTTTTTTTTCTTTAGTGTTTTTCCCTGCAATAAACTCGATTCTGATACATCACTATATATATACTACACATGACCTGGAAAGGTCTTCTTATTACACAAACATGGAGTTGCCTTTAAGTACTAGGCACATTTTTTCACAATATTGCATCTTCTATTAGCAAACCGTCAATGTGAAAATTCAATTCAGAGTTTTCTAATTGCCAAGATAGTTGTGAACATTATTATGGTACATCTGTCATCTAAAAGTATTTTAAAAGAATGGTTTCTTTCTAAGGCTGTAGTGTTAATGTATTTTTTTCTACAAAACATGTAAAAATCAAGGTTTACCATACTATTTTAGAATAATAACACCCAGCTGGGATGCCCAGGAGGACTGTAGGAGGGCTTGTACCTCCTTCAGACCACGACGGGGCAACCTCCCTGGTGGCTTTGGGGACCACGGGTACAGAGCTTTGAAGCTCAGCCCTGTAGGGGCCCGTGGTCACCGCCAGGGGGCACCCCAATGCCTGAGGAGCCCTGGACCTCAGCACTTCCGCCACACCCAGAAGTGCTGAGGGGAAGAGAATCAGGGACACCTGGAGTGCATACGGATCGGATGCAGAGCCGGTACTTCCGTCACACTGGGGAGTGCCGGTGAAAGATTGCTGGGAGGTACCTGGAGCACATCTGGGTGTGTATAAAAGGGGCCACTTACCTTCACTCCAGGCTGGTGTCGGGTGGAAGAGGACAGAGCTCGGGAGGAGAGGAAAGAGGCGGCCTAAAGAGTAAAAGCATTGTGAAGAGAGGCCTGGACTTTGGGGTGATTGGTGCTGTGGCACTGGGTTTGTGCGTGTCTTTACTGTATATAGTCTGTAAATAAACGTGTGTTGGGTGACAGAACGATGGCTGCCTGTCTGTGTCCGGCCTGTTTCCCACAATGGCATCCCAGATGGGACTCTCTGCCTGCTACAAGGCAGGGACCCAGACATACTAATTTTGTGGGCAGTCCGGCGCAGCAGGTAAGCCCACACATGCACAACCCTGCGATTCACCTTACAGACCGCCACCGGTTTGCAGAAGGGCCGTTTCCCCCTGGTGCGGGAAGAAAACAATGGTTGTAGCCGGAGTGCAGCAGGCTCCTGTGAGTGCGGTGCTGCAGAAGGCACCTGGGACGGCATGTCACCTAGCGAGGCCACGCCAAGGACATATCCTCGAGCAGACGGGACCCAGGAGGTAAGTTCCCTGCTCACTGGCAGCAGGCCCTGGGGGGCCGGGCATGTTTTGTGTGTTGCAGGCAGGGGCTGCCTGGATCTGCGTCGATGGCAGGCACGTGTTGATCCACAGAGCTTCGTTGATGCAGTGGCAGCTGGGGGAGCTGCCAAGGAGGAGACGCTGCACCGCAGAAAGCCGGCTCGTCGCCGCACCAGGTGGAGGGGAATCAAGATGGCCGTGGACCGGAAGTCCCTCCCTGAGACAGGCACGGGATTGGAAGGTGTGTCTTGCGTGCCCGCTGATGGGATGTCCATCTCGTGTCGGGGAAGGAACCCGATTGGGCCAGAGGAAAGGGACCACAGGAAGCGGCCAGCGTGTGTCGCTGACGGACAGGTAAACCCATCGTCAACTGACTTTCTGTCCTTGTCAGCGGCTTTGCGTGGGCCGGAGGTCTGCCTTCAGCTCGCAGAGTCGCTTCCATAGGTGCTACGTGCCCTCCGTGCGGAGTTACAGAAGCTGGAGGGGAAGACAGTCGTATCAGTGCAGTCGCTACGTACATGGACAGAACGGTGCGACGCTGGATCCTTCGGCCGGAGTGGTACGGCAGGGATGGTGAGTAGCAGCGACCCCGTAAAGGATAAGGGAGATCCCACCAAAAAGGCCCAAGATGTGAATGAGTGGAACCAAGTAGGGGGTTCTCCGATAGTGGACGCGGCAGCGAGTGCTGATCGCGTGGTAAGGGGGGAGACAGCGAGAGGGCTGGCAGGACGCAGGCAGATGTGTGCCCCAGGTCCTAACGCTCTACAATGACAGGACAGAACCTGTGTGTTTGCCATGTGCAGACCCAAACCGTTACAACGTCCCAGAGGAAAAGGAGGAATCGAGGGAAGAGAGCCGGTTCCTCCAATAAGGGAGGATGTGAGGCAGGAAGCTCACGTCCAGAGAAGGGCCGCCCTCTGCAGAGGCAGAGGGAAACCTCTGATTCAGTGGAGATGGCAGGAGTGCAAGCAGTCCCATCTGTTGACTCAACAAGAGTGGCACGGAACCCACAGAGGGGGTGCCGAAGAGGCAAGTCCCAGGGTGCTGGTTGGAGGAGGGAGCGCTGCCTGTGTGCGGCACAGAAGGACGCCAGGTGGTGATGTCCAGGCAGCGTCTCTGCCCCTGTGTCTGTGTTGCAGGACCGGACCCTGGACGCGCAGTAGGACCTGCTTTGTTGGGGACCTGGCCTCGCGGGACAGGCCACTTTGCCGGACCAGTCTTCGCTGGCAATGGGGCACTGTGGAGAGTGGCTGGGGCTGCTACCCAACCGGGATGCCCAGGAGGATCAGAGAGGGCTTGTGCCTCCTCCAGACCACGAGGGGGGGACCGCCCTTGTGGCTTTGGGGACCATGGGTACCGAGCTTTGAAGCTCAGCCCTGTAGGGGTCCGTGGTCGCTGCCAGGGGGCGCCCCGATGCCTGTGGTGCCCTGGACCTCAGCACTTGCGCCACACCCGGAAGTGTTGGGGGAAGGAGAATCAGGGACACCCGGAGTGCTTACGGATGCAGAGCCAGTGCTTACGTCACACTCTGGAGTACCAGTGGAAGATTGCCGGGAGGCACCTGGAGCACAAAAAAGGGGCCGCCTCCCTCCATTCGAGGCTGGAGTCGGGTGGAAGAGGACAGAGCTTGGGAGGAGAGGAAAGAGGCAGCCTGAAGAGTAAAGGCATTGTGACGGGCTCAGTGAATACTAATGTTCAGCTAGATCTTCTTTGAGAGTGGTAAAAAAATGTCCCAGTATTTTGAAGTTATGGGCAGATTAATGGAGCTAAGAATTATTATGAATTTTAGGCAGTAGTGATTATAAACATCAGAATTTCATAAGAAAGGTTGACATCAGCACTGAGTCAGCAGCAGTATGAGCTGACATTTGTTTTGTAAAAGTAAGTTTTCTTTACACATTACAAATCCATTACTCTATACAATTAAAACAGTTTTGTTAAGGAACATATATGTTAAGGAACAGTCACTTTTCCATTTCCTTAAGTGAAGACCATCATCCCTCCAAAGCATTGTACCAAACATCTATACTACACACTTATTTTTTGGATTTAATATCAATTCCCATTAAAATTCTATTTCCCATTCCCCAAAATCCACACCCTTTCCATTTCTTCATTGCTGCTGTGAAATCCCACTTCTCAATATCTCTCTTTATTTTCCTTTTTAACTCCTTTTCCAAATTTTTTTTTCTTTTTTACCAACTGCTCGTCTCTGGTCACTTCTTTGCCAGGCGAATAATAAGCCATATCAAGAAAGGCTTCCCTTGAACTTCTGTCATTTACAGCTAGACCACCCTTCTTTGAAAATTAAACCGAATAACAAAATAACCAAATCTTTTACCATTTTCAATCATCCTTCCACAATCACCCACATTCCTTGTATCCAACTGCCCTCCAAAAACACGTCTTTTTATTGTCTCCACCTGGGCACAGTATTTTAGACACATTCTTGTCTGTGTCAAACCTTGTCTATACATCATCTCCATCACACATAATCTTCAACACATCATCATCCAGTTCAATTCCTTGATGGTATTTTACAGCCCTTTTTACTGTAGCACTGTCCATACCTCCACTTTAAACTTTCTTGTCAAACCAAACTCTGCCTCTCCGCCAATGTCAGCTGCATCAGAGCCTATAACAAGTGTGAGCCTGCCACAGTCACACAGTCATCATTCCAGTGTGGCTTGCCTGAGTGGTACAGCATTCCAATAGTAATAGTAAATAATCCATTGGGTCAGCACTGGCAAGTGTCACTCAGCACTAGATTACCTTTACTTCTTAAATTGTTAGTTTCTTCTTGAATTACAACGGTGGGCATCACATGTATTATGCAAATTCTGGTGATTTTTTTAAAAATCTGTGTCAGTTTGTATTATGTGGACAATTAAAAAAAATCTGAGAAAAACGTTTTACTTCATTCATTTGCCCTTATTAGCCCTATGAAAAAAAGATTTGGCAATGGTACAGAGTGTATTATTTATTAATAAATTAAAAAGTGAATTCTGTTTAATTAAAGATTCAAAAGCCAGAAGATAGAGTATTGTAAAAACTACAAAACTTCATCCTCTCTTATTGCAATTTTCTTGACATTGAAATGTTTTGCTGTAAACCTGTTACCAAAGTCTAATGTTAAAACAAAGCCACCTGAATGAACAAATAATACAGTTCTTTTTCACTTTCTGAAACAACAGAATGAATGTTTCTTCATTCATTTTTATGGTATTACTGCAGGTCATAAAGGTCCTGAGACAACAAAGCATCCCCACACCACCTTGCTAATGGTACCATATTTGATTGTTTGTTGTATGATGTTCTTAATGTGGAACCAGACATAATGGGTCACATATCTCTTACGTTGAACATTCTCTTAAGGGGATGAGGGTTCACCAGTGTTCTTCCTGGTCAACAGGAGATAAGTATTTATGTTCGTCTTGGTTAGCAGTGGTTTCTGTTGTGCTACTCTCCAATGAATGCCATTTTTGCTCAGTATCTTTCTTAATGTGGAATTTGGTGATTATGGCTCTCCCTGTGGCTTAATGGAGTTCAAGAACACTACAAATGACTTTGTGGCACTTATACTGTGTTAAGAGTTGTAATGGCGCTCTGTGCCTGCATTTAGTGAGGAGCGATGTACAAGAACAAAGTATTTTGTACTATTTTATTGTATTTTTCAGGTGGCAGTGAAAGATTGGCTATCTAAACTATGTGACGAGGATTACTTGTATTCTGCTTTGTGTGTTGTATTTACCCCATTTTTTGACACCCATTGCACGTCCAACCACCCTGGAAAGGGGGTCTCTCTCTGAATTCCCTTCCCTAAGATTAGTTCTGTTAATTTCTCTTACAAGGGTTTTCTTAGGGATTTGTGTTCTTGTCTATAGGGTGGTCCAGATCTAATTATGCAACTTTTAATGCAATGCAGGAAAACAATATAAGACAAAAGAATTGTTTGAAATATCTTGTAATAAACGAAAATGGACTTACATTGAATTAATTCACTGATTTTCCATGTAATGTCCCACTTGTCCTCTATTCAGTTGGATACAGGCTCGGAGTAATAAACTTAATAAGTTATAGCATAATGAAAATTGCATAATTAGATCTGGAACACCCTGTACTTAGGGAGTCAAGGCTGGGCATGCCATCAAAAAACTGAGCCTGTTAAAGTCCATTGAGGCATTCCTGGTGTGATTTTGGGCTATACAATAAATAAATTGTTGTTGTTGAAATATAGACCTTTTTTCTTCTCATCAGGGATTTTTTTTTTGATTGTGGCATTAAGTGCTTTCTGAATCTTTATGCAGCCAACTTGACTCTGATGAAGGTCACAATAAAAGAGGTTTATATTGACCTGGACTGGTCTTAATCAAGTTTGGCTGTATTAAATTAATGTTTTCTAATTATCACGTTGTACTGGTTTAACTTAGGGGGCAAATATTTTCCACCTTGTGCCAATTAGAATTGTATTCATTTGTTCATTAGAAAACCTGATGTTTAGAAGCATGGTACATCCTAATGATGCTGCTTGTATTTAAGATGGCAGTGCACTATTGATAGTGTCCCAGTTTCTGGATATTTAAAACAAATAGTGTGTAGAGTAAAAGAATTCAAGGCAAGGTTTTTCGGACTTTGATTGCTGGTTCATGTACTGTGTTTGGCATTTTTAATTTATTTTGAATTTCTGGTTACAACCCACCATCTTTTTGACCATGGTTACTGTATTATCACCTGGTCCTGCTTCATTATTTGGCATAACATTAATAGAGAAAATTTTGAAGATAGCAAACTTTTTTACAGCACTATAATTTACCTTACATTTGATAACTTATATTTCAATTTTAACTGTGAATGGTGTATTATTTGGGGAATGTCATGCAAATTAAACATTAATACTCACATGCAATATAATGATAACAGTAGCGATTATTTCCCAACAGCCCCAGAACAACCAATTTAACAAAGAAAAACATATAGACATATTCATCAAATTAGCTTACAATTCTTAAAGTCAAGATGTTAAGCTCGTGCATTGCACTGCCATTACAGTAAATGTGATTGTCATGGACTTAATTTACCTAATCCAAATATAAACTAGAAGGAGAGGGAAGTGTGCATGGATTCATAGGTCAGAGGTAATGTAGAATCCTAATGGCTGTATGAATCAGTCTGGAAGAGGTGACTGAATCCACAGAGGGCAGATAGGATCAAATGATTTTATGAGTGGTAAACACCAGTTTCTGTAGCTGACCTGTGCCAAGACAAAATGTTGCGATATGAAGATTGTCGTAATGAGAAAACATATTGCCATAACAAACATGCAATAAAAAACAATAAATACGGCAAACAATTATGTAAAATACCGAAGAGGCATAGACAAGTGTAGTAGATATTTTGTGATGCAGGGAAAGCAAAAACATTTAGCAAAACAAAAGTTTAAAACTTCCAAAATGTCAAAAATTACTTTTAAACAGAAATGTGCCAAGTAAAATAAGGCAAATTTATCAAGTAAATAAACAGAAGCATAATTTAATTAAATAAATAAATCCACAAATTATCAATAAATTAATGGCATCTACTTTAAAGTGTAAAATATCATTCATTTAATGTATTTTGAAACATGTTCTTTTATGTTTATATCACAAGATGAAACCTTTGACTCTTATCACTACTCAATCTTACTGTTTAGTGCCATCTTTAATAATAATAACAATTCTTTACATTATAGCACCTTTCTTGCTACTCAAAGCACTTTTCACAGTGAGTGGGGAGCCATTTCAACCACCACTAATGTGCAACATCCACCTGGATGATGAGATTGTGGCCATTTTGCATCAGTATGCTCACCACACATTAGCTGTTAGGTGATTAACAGATGAGAGATAGTTAGCCAATAAGAAATGGGGGATGATTAGGAGGCCAGAATGACTAGGCTGGGATAGGCAATTTCACCAGGACATCGTGATACACCTTACTCTTTTAGAAAGTTGCCCTGTGATCTTTTATGACCACAGAGAGTCATGACCTCAGTTTTATATCTCATCCAAAGGATGGCAGCATTTTAAAAGAACATTTCCCCCATCACAGCAATGGGGCATTGGGATCCACACACAGATCACAGGGTAAGCACTCTCTGCTGGCCATGCCATCACCTCTTCCAGCAGCAAACCAAGCATTTTCCTGGTTGGTTTCACATCCAAGTACTGGCCAGGCCTGAACAGGCTTAGTTTCAGGTGAATGACCTCTTCTGAAGTGCATGTGATGTCTTTGAAATGTGTTACCTTTATGCTGCAATTACTGTGTTTTAAAAGGAATTGGCTATGTAGTTACCATGTCACACACTCATTTTAATTGAATGAGGATCACTATGTATATCTTAAAATATTTATATAGTGTTCAGATCTTTAAAAATGTGTTGCACTTATGCTTGTTGTTAGGTGGTTAGTGAGGTCAAAAATCTACTGGCTATGTCCATATTGTCCACCTTTTCCCTTAATACATCAATAATATACAAACTTTACAGGTAAAACTTACCTTTATTTTTTAATCACTAGTGTTAAATGAAATCCTAGGTTGCAGTACACAAATTCTTTATGCACACCTTCACTTTTTACACAACTATATGTTAATTTAGTTTAATTTATCGTTCAGTTACAGAATCAGAGCTACATAGGAAACACATGGGGCTGGAAATGAGGCAAAACATAACAAGAAAAATTACAAAACACACTATGTATGCATCTTTGGATGAAATTAAAGGCAATACAGCCTTAAAAAAATAACATGGCAGAGAAGACATGGAGTCTGTTTTATGCAGGCAAATCCAGAGGTGTATCTGAGTGTTAGTTATGAGGTTAGAGGTTTTAAACTGTTTAAACAGTATGTTCTGAGGTGCATATATAAAAAGGAGTTAAGTTGTTGTGCTGGCATGATTTTTTTTTTTTGCAATAACAGCCCAGTAGTTATTTGTGTTATTACAAACATTCAATGTCCTTGGTTGTAGCCCCCTTCCCAGTCACTGTCTGTTCTGATTTCCCATGTTCTCTCTGTATCTCTGCAGGTTTTTCTCCAAAATAAAAGTGAGAATTGGGTTAATTGTAGTAAAAGTTGTCCGTGGGTGAGTTTGAGTATCTGCATAAATGGAATGGTTGTGGTTTGTCAAGGGTTGGTTCCTGCTTGATTTCCAATACTGCCGGGGTAGACTCCATATTTTGCAGCCCTAAATCAGATTAAGTGTGTTTACGAGTTTTTTGTTGTATTATTTTTGTAGTTAAAATCCAATACAACACACAGTACTAGAAATCCTACAAGTCTCCAGTAGTTGCCTGGGGTATGCAGCTAAAGAACAAAAACCCTGATTTTGACTCTAGAAGGATTCTTTATCATCAGATTGAGAGCTGCTTCCAAAAACAAGCTCTTACTAAGTAAAAAAATCTAGTCTCCTGAAAGGAAACAACGAAAATAAACAGAAAAAGGCTTGCTTTTAACATGCAGAAATAACACATGCTAAATTAAAGAGATTTGATAAGACAATAGTTATTTTCTGGAAAAAAAATAGATTTGGCACTGTTGTTCTTGTTTCAGCAAGGGAGTGAGAGATTTATTTGACTTTTGGTCTCATCCTAAGGGTGTCACAAACATGACAAAAAATATGTTACAACATTAAATCTACTTAGCAATTCAGATCAATTCTAATATAAAAACTATAATATATATTATAGAAGTCACTTTGAAATTAAAAAAGGCACGCGGTGATAGCATAACTAGACAACATCACTACATGACTATTCCCACACATGCTATCCTGCCAAAAAATTGGTAAGCACAAAGCAAAAAACATGACAAGAAAGTGCTCTCTTTCATTCAACTCTGGTTCCATTCACACATTTTTTTCTTTTTTGGTTCATGTGAGCAAAATGATGAGGGGGAGAGCAATGGATCAACAGACAAAGAAAATTAGTGCGTAAAACAAAGAGAGAAAGTAGGACAGCTCTAATAATGAGCACAATTGACCAAAAAAAAAAAAGTAACATTAAAATGGATGCAGATGAAA
The DNA here is from genome assembly GCA_026402145.1 of Polypterus bichir lapradei. NCBI lineage: Eukaryota > Metazoa > Chordata > Cladistia > Polypteriformes > Polypteridae > Polypterus > Polypterus bichir. The sequence continues at coordinate 82,421,038 of JANRMT010062792.1, read as the reverse complement.
ATTATAATAATGAGAGAGATGAATATGCAGTAATTGATGAAAATGACAGACTCAGTGGCCCATTACAATTTACTTAGCACCCTTGTTTAGTCTTAACACTTAGAAAAAACTATTCTACTAATCTTCAGTGGTTCCAAAGCCAGACATTTGTCCCTGATTTTATAAGAGCTTTTACTTAATGTACCTTATACTTTATGTCTGTTTTATACTCAGAGTGCTTTAGGGGGATCCAGTACCAATTATTTCCTTCGATTTAAAAGCCTTGCTCTCCACTGCTGCTATACAATGTTTGTGCAAAGGGTTTCCACAGGTCAGCCAGTAATCCAAACAAAAAGACAAGTAAATCAGACAAAAGCATAACTTGAGGCTTTTTATGTGTTTTACTTGTACTTAATTATTTGTGCTATTTTAGATTCAGCTCACCTTATATTCTCACTATTCTCCTCTTTTGTGGACCATTAATAGTGCTTCTGGTGCTTATTAGGTCATTGAGCAACAGCTGTTGAGTGATAAATATGATATATAATCTTACACCATTTTTTACTCCAGTATTACTCAATAATACCTTAAGCTTTGAATATCATACATTGTGGCAGCATTCAAAAATTCAATTTGCCTTCTACGACATTAGTGTTGTAGCTAGCCTTTCATGAGCCCCAGTGGAGACAAATCTTTTGGGTAATATAGTGTAATTGAAGCTATAACTTAGAGTTTACCCTTGCTAGAGTACTGCTGGTAAATAATTAAACAATTAAATAATATATACTAGAGTACACATTTACTCATATGCTATGTGTCCTGCTTACACAGCACTTCAGCTGTGTAAGCAGATTGATACAAGCTTCATTTTGCTGTTTCCTTTTTATTTCAAAAATAAAAGTCACATCAATTTTGTGAAAACAACTGAGAATAGCCTGTCACCAATACAGGCCATAGAAAGAGAGGCAACAACACTTAAATACCAGTATTGGGCTGCAAAGGACTGGTATGCAATTTCATTGTGAATGTCAAGTGTTTCACAGGAGAAAACTTGCAATCTTCTCCCTAGGAGGCAATCCAACTCATGCTAAGGGTCATTTCAAAAGACTGAAACCATGCAGGAATGGATGGAGGCCAATACAAGTTGACCAGACCAGCCAAGAAGCAGGCAGGCCCAGCACTTGCTTTGACTTGCATTTAAGGAGTAGGGGCCTCATGTATAAACATTGCGTTCGCACAAAAATGTTATGTATGAACATTTCCACGCTCAAATCGCGATGTATAAAACCTAAACTTGGCGTATAGCCACACACATTTCCACGGTAGCTCATACCCTGGTGTACGCAAGTTCCGCACTCGGTTTTGTAGACTGGCAGCACCCAGCATCAAAGCAGTGCTACTGTTCCTGTGTGGTTTTCCTTTCTTTTTTAGATCCACATCCCTGACGCGGCTTTATAAATACACTGAAATTAACCGCATATTGTTTATTAGTTTAATGCATCTGATTGTAATTAACCTGTAACAATATAATGGTCCACAGAATGGTCAAACTATTCTAAATACAATAGCTGCTTTAGCGTTGTTACTCTCACTGCACCTTCTTCTTCTTCTTTCAGCTGTTCCCGTTAGGGGTTGCCACAGTGGATCATCTTTTTCCATATTACTCTCACTGCACCACTTATTATACTCAGTACTCAGAGCATTTATATTACTGTATCTGAGTGTGGAATCACAGCTCAGCAGCTGATTGGAAAGAGAATTATCGGTATACAGCATCAAGCACACGCTGCCTCAACCATGCTGTCTATTGAACTTCTCTCATACGGCAAACGCTTCAGAGCCTTTCCTTGTGGCTCAGAAACAGTTCCATCCCAAGAACTATAAACGCACTCAATCAGTCCATCAAGTGCTCCTTGTAGAACTGTTTGTACTTATAAGTACAATTACCTCACTGTAAACTTGCGATACAGTTATAATATTGCACAACTTGAGCCACTTTATAAAGCGCGTATTTACATATGATGATGGTGTCATTTTTAAGATGAAATGCAGCAAAATAAAACTTTAACTTAATTTAAATAATCTATATTGTTAATAAATGAACATGTGAGGACATGGTGTCGCAGCACTAGCAAGGAGCTGGCGCTCCGTTCGTGGATTGTTCCTGCCTCGTGCTGTATTCTTGCTGGGACTGACGCAACACTGGATGGATAGAATAATTTAACATGTACTACGAAGATATTTCAATGTTCCTTAAAAGTTTTGAAGAATCGGCGTTCTAAGCTTACAGATGGCTTAACGTCTCTTACAGAGCTGATTGTGTGGCGATTGGGTATTTGGAGAAAGAAAAGTAAGGACAGGAATTGGGGGTTAGTACATTTGAAAGAGACAGTACTCCTGTAATAAATTATTTCATCGAAGGTAGCACACAGCGCAGCAAGCATCTTGCGTGAGGCATGAACATTTACTGTGCTACCGTGTTCCCATGTTTAATAACATGCTGTATCATCATGAAAATGATATCAAGTATACATCTCAGTATTTTAATTATTCAGAGAGCTGTAATATCACAAAAGTAATGGATTCTGTGTCCTGTCGGAGGAAGAGAGAGCCGGTTTAAGAAGCACATAGTGATTCACACACATAGAGCACAAAGAACATCAAATACAAAACAAAGCATTTAACGTGCTACTTTAGTTATGATGGGATTTAAGAAACTAGTAAATTAAACGATTTTAAGATGAAGTTTATGATGTTCTACTTTAAAGACAAAATAAACTATGTGATTAAAGTGGAAATTTAGAGATTAAAGTTGACATTTTGTGCTTTTTTCCCACTCTGTGCGTATTTTTTTCTCTATACCCTAATAAGCTTTCATATGACACTCAGACGGTGAGCTATGACTCGCCTTTTCACAGCGACTTTGATATCTGACATCTTTTTTATTTCGTCACTGTGTGAGTTTGTGAACTTGAGCTTTCGAGTTTCTCCGACACTCTATGTCACTCAATCAAATTCCTTTTGTTGTTTATACCACTGTTTAAACCAACAAATAGTATGTTTTTCCTTGCCTCCACTTGGTATTTGCTGAAATTCTTTTCTTTTTCCCCCATGCATTTCCCATTGCCTTTTCACAGAACGCTGAACTTAAGGGCTATTTATATTGATTTGCATATTCAAAGAGGCGTAATTCTGAGAGGAGACGGGGTGGGACAGCAGGCGCGTGCACGTGCGTTACTTTTCACGCTGACCGGGATTTATGTAGTGGAAGAACGTGGAAGTTGGCGTTTGCACAGATTTATGCATCTGGATTTTTTTGTGTGTAAACACATTTCCACTTTTGTCCATACGCTATGTTAGACAAACAACCTAGGGCTAGAGAAGAATTTAACTTTCAGAGATGAAAAACTTAGAAAAAATCCCTCCTGATAGCAACTGAAAATTGTGTGCATATCCATGATAATAATAATAATAGTAATAATAAAAGTTTCTTGACATACATTTTAAACCAGTTGGTTATAACTGAGAACATGTATCTAAAAGCTTGTAGACAGTCTTCAGTGCCACTTTCTTCCATCTTGTGCTCCTTTTTCACTTGATACAAGAAGGCAACACATGTCCATTTCCATGGGACTGAGACTCTTAAACTGTTTTCACACAACCTATTCCCTGCTATATGTGTTATTCCATGCAGAGTAGACTGTTTTGCATTGTGGTTGGAATACATTTTTAATAGCAGATGCAATTTGTATTTTTACACATTGCTTTTTAATATAATTTCTGTGCTGTCGTTAAATTTGAATTTTAAACTTTCAGGTGTATGCTTTACATTTTTTCTCTTTCTTTGTAAGCTGGTTATACTGTAAACTGAAGAGACACATTGTATATTGATTGTTCTCACACTTGTAAACATGGTCCAATTCTAATGGGATAGTGAATATATTGTACTGTATTGTAAGGTTTTACTTGTTTACAGCACCATAAGGATACATTACAAACTCAATTCATTGCCATAAATCACTGTCGATATAATGAACATGGCAAGATATTTCCAAAATAACTTCCAAGTAAATGAGTCAAGGAATTCCACCGTAACATCAAATTAAAACAGACAATCATCCACAAGTTGTTTCGTGCTAATCATGTAGTGTAATCTAGATAAGGACGCTTAAACATGAAAAGACTTTTTTTACTTTTATTGACAAGAAAATATCATCACACTCTCTTTTTTAATCAGGTTGTGTTTTTGCTTAACAGATTGTTAAATAACAGGAACAGACTGTCACTTTCTTCAAAGCATATATTTATCATGTATTTGTTTCCATTCATACAATGTTAGCTTTGAGAACACAGCTTGAGCTTTGCTTCCCAGAGATTGCCAGGAACAGCTTTTTTGCTTCTGGAATCTTTGGAATTTACAGATGTGACCCATGTTCACCACTAAGTTTCAAAAGTCACAAATTTGTGAGTTAGTTAGTCTTGATGCATCAGTGCCCCTATTTCCAAAGCCCCTTTCTCCAAAGGCAAAATAGTAAAGCTACTGAAACAAAATTTAAACAATTTAAATTTATTCACAGTTTTGTTTGTTTATTTTTTATTTTGAAAAGTATCCTTACTTTTTGTACAGCAGAAAATTCCACACAAAACTATAAAATATACTGTAACTTGTGATTTTGTAGGTGCGAAACAATGGGTGCTTATGGCAATAGCTTATGTGTGTTCAGTCCTTGGCGTTTCACATTAATCTACTACGTTGTTGTGTAAATCAAATGTTTATTTTCCATGTTATATAATTCAACATTTATAAATGAAACTCAAGACAGACATGATAAGAAAACAATGTGTTTCCACAGCCCAATTAATCTACGCACAAAACTTACAATAACTTCCTAGTTCCCATTAACCACTGCAACCTAGCACTGCTTCTTAAAGAAACAATACCCCATAAACAGTATCTTTATCTAGTTCTAGTCGTAATGCATAAAGTAATCTTGAACTACACAATTAAATTTAACATAGATTAAAAATACCAGAACATAAAAAATGTTAATACAAAACTTGGCTCCCACAGATTTATTCACAGGCCTTGCATTTTTTTGTGAACATTTCTGATTTTAATACAAGTTGCAAGTCTATAATGTTAAAAACAGAAAACACCACAAAACAAAATGTATCTGTTCTTTCATAAGACACATTTTGCTTGTCTTATACTTGGTCTAAGGCCCATAAAATTGTATGCACCTCACATTTAAAAGTGACCTGACTTCTGCATAATAATGCTTGTTGATTCTGTTGTAAAAATGACAAATAGTTTCAACTATATTTTAACAACAGTGTGTTTTGTTTTCTATCCACTTATCTGTATTCCAGAACCATTTAAGTTCAGCATAAAATATATGATGGTGTGAAGGATAGTCTGGTGTGTGGGACCTTTGTAGAAAGTGTGCCAGAAGGGTGCAGAGATCTGATATAGCAAGTTTAAATTTAGATATTGGCAATGAATTTGTTTTAGAGAAAGTAGGGAAGTGACTCAAGGTGACATGATGAGTTCAAACAGTGGTAGGTACAGGCACAGCAGTGATAGCAAGTAGTGTTTGAAGTGTTAAATCAACGGACAATTTATCAGTCTTGGATACAATTTATGCATGCCAGGATTTTTGAATCTGAATCTTTTTATCCTGTATAAAAAATTGCAAAAGGCATGGAGAGCATAGTCAGATTTATATTGCAAATGTTCATAACATTTACATTTATTTCCTTAGCAGATCATTTTATACAAAGCAACTAAAAAAAAAGAGGTCAACATAATCGAATAAACATCAGTCTGAGGAATGTATGGGAACAAATGTTACAGGACAAATGTGCAAAATTGATTACCACAAGTGATGAGCTCTGAACTAAAAATATGCTAGTTAAAATTCCCAATTAAAATCATAAGAAGAATTTTTTCATGGTTTTTTCATTTAAAATTATTAAAATATTTTTGTGCACTGTTGATTTTTTGTGAATATATGTCTTCTTTTTCACTCAGATTTGCCGACTAGCTCAGTCTGCACCACTACGGTAGAAAAAACACTAAGTCCATTCATTTGACAGTTTAAGTCATTGGCTAAGTAGATAGGCCAAGCAAATTCAGTGACATATTGTACATATGCTGCATCCCAATATACAATAATGATCTAAGAGCCAGTCATGATTTTTAGAAATAATCAGACTGCTTCTTTTTCCAGCATTCAGAATTATTGCCTTGCTCAGATGACACATCTTCTTTGTTGTGGCATTCAGAATTTTTTGCATCCATACCTTGATAAACAGAGCGAGTGAGATAAAGGATTTCTGGGGTGTGTGGTAGTATTACAGTTTGGTTGTCCTTCTATCCTCTTGTGTTTTTTCAACCATGAAAGCATAGTTCTCCATGTAGAAGCCTGAGAATAAGAACACTGAAAAACATATTAAGCTTGAAATCATCAAAACATTCCTAAAATTATTATCTTATGGAAGTAATTAAATAAAATACAAAACGCATTTCCACAATAGACAATTTGGACCATATAGACAAGGAACAAATTATCCAGTTTTACTTCCAATCTACTGTTTATGTAACCAGAACAATGGGGAACAAAGTAAAAACTTAAAATTAATTACAAGGAAAATTGCTCACAATACCTCTGTGTTTGCCATGAATCATATTGCTGTCTGTTTAAAACAACATTTTTTGCTCTCCCATAATGATACACACCACAAAATCCTTGAAATTTAAAATCATTTATGTGAAGTGGCTATGCCATATTACTGAGTTGAATCTGCCCTTTCCATTTATGTCCTCCATCCATCTATTATCCAACCCGCTATATCCTATCTACAGGGTCACAGGGGTCTGCTGAAGCCAATCCCAGCCAACACAGAGCACAAGGCAAGAAATAAACCCGGGCAGGGCGCCAGCCCACCTCAGGGCACCAGCCCACCTCAGGACATGCACACACACACACACACACACACACACCAGGGACAATTTAGGATCGCCAATGCACCTAACCTGCATGTCTTTGGACTATGGGAGGAAACCAGAGTACCCAGAGGAAACCCACGCAGACTCGGGGAGAACATGTGTAAAGTTATGTTGTCACTTAAGCATTCAATTAGAGAAGTAAATGTTTATTATATTAGAATGGGAATAGGAATATACCTACATTTAGATCTTCAATGTTCATTTCACTGTTAAGTTGTAATGTGTTAGGATGTTAGGAAGTAGTGTTTATAAAGTTAAGCATTCAAGATCTGGGAGGTTATGTGAGAGGAAGTAAGATTGTTATTGTTTTGTTTTGGCCTGACCATGTGCTAGCAGCTGCAGAGAATACAGCTTGTATTTGGAACAGAAATCTGCCTCCATCCGTTCTTTTTCTTCCCAAAAAGGATTCCATCCATCTTAGAAGAGAAACCTTATTACACATGCAAACTCCATGCAGGGAGGACCCAGGAAACGAACCTGGGTCTCCTAACTGTGAGGCAGCAGTGCTACCTACTGTACCACCGTGTCACCATTTATGTCCTTTCAAATTAAAAAAAAAAATGTTGGCACTCATCCAATGATTTTTCTGGTTTAGCTCCCAACCTGAAATCAATAGCTCGGTGTGTGGAGTACAAGTCCAAGGAGATTATGCTCAGCCTTTATAATGTACTGGCGAGGCCTCATCTGGAGTACTGTGTGCAGTTTTGGTCTCCAGGCTACAAAAAGGACTTAGCAGCGCTAGAAAAGGTACAGAGAAGAGCAACTAGGCTCATTTCAGTACTGCAGAGCATTAGTTATGAGGAAAGATGAAATGAGCAGAGCCTTCTCAGTTTAACCGAAAGGAGATTAAGAGGAGACATGATTTAAGTGTTTAAAATTATGAAGGGAATTAGTACAGTGGATCGAGACTGTTATTTTGAAATGAGTTCATCAAGAACACAAAGACACCGTTGGAAACTTGTTTAGGGTAATTTTCACACAAACATTAGGAAGTTTTTCTTTACACAAAGAACAATAGACACTCGAAATAAGCTACCAAGTAGTGTGGTAGACAGTAAAACTTTAGGGACTTTCAAAACTCGACTTGATGTTTTTTGGAAGAAATAAGCGGATAGGACTGGCGAGCTTTGTTGGGCTGAATGGCCTGTTCTCATCTAAAGTGTTCTAATGTTCTAATATTTAACCCCTGTAAGCTGTAAATGAAATGACGTAAATCAAACAAGGAGAGTGTAATTCTTCAGTTGAATGGCCGATTCTGGAATATAACCAGTTCCATTTTCAAAACTAACATTTTTTTTCCTGTACCGAATATACATTGAGCCCAAGCACTGACATATAATCTAAAAAAAATGTTTCACACTTTTTAAAGCTTCCATATTTGATCTCGGGAACCCTGTTTCCATCCATCCATTATTCAGCCGCGCTACATCCCAACCACAGGGTCACGGGGGTCTGCTGAAACAAACCCCGGGCAGGGCGCCAGCCTACTGCAGGGCATATATATATATATATATATATATATATGGCCATTAATTTTGTAAATAAACTTAGCACTACTGTAATAAAACCAGAATTTCTATTTTTACAACCATTTTGATCTGTGTTTCAATCTCTCACCAACTGGTCATTTGATGATGACTCAAGATGCCTCCTGGAGTCTGAGTCTGTGCATGGTGCCATTACATGGAACTACTTTAAGACGCACTTAAGTAACAGCACATGCTAAAAGAAATGTGAACTTAGGAGCATCCCAGCCTGGTGTTTTCTAGCGGATTTAGTGTTGCCTAAGGACAATGGGCAGCAGGTGTGTTACAGGCAAGAACTGGCATGTTTTGGGGTCATTAACAATGTCTGACTGCAGAGCAACTACTTTGAGAAAAAAGCTTTCAGTCAAGGTCCCATGTAGGGCCTTTAGGACACTAGCTGTGTTCGTGTTCCAGTTCATTTCCCCAGCACATACAGTGGGATGTTGGAATATGCTTAAAAGTACAGAATCCTAAGATGCATCCAAACTGTATCCCAGCATGGTGAGTATTTTCCTCTTTCTCCACTCACTGGGCATAAGCAGGGCCACTCTTGCAAATCTGTAAGAGTAAATGATGGTTTAAAATGCTTTCGTCTAATCTTATCAGTTTCATCCACTTAACAATATAAAACTATGGCATGTACTCGGCAGTAAAGTATCTTATGATCCCCCAGGGAAAATTTTGATGAAGTTACTGGCAATTGCTTGGTAAATCGTTTGAAGTCATTGGGGTCCTATTCTTTTGAAATAGCCTCATAAGAAGAATGTTGTAGACACAGGCATTTTTTTTTCTTCTGAGAAACAGGCATTTAATAAAGTTAATGGCTTTAACATTCTGAAGCCGCAGTAAAGTAGCATCAAAGTGCCTTGTAAACATTTTATTGCAAAAGACTTTATCTGATTTAAGAGATACTCTTTTGTTTAAAGTTTATTATGGGATTTATCATCTAACCTGTCAAATAAATGATTTTTCATTTTCTTAAAGTCTTTTGCTGAAGGAGAAGAAAAATTGTGGTTTGTTAATATTCTGGGAATTAATTCTTCTATGAGACTAAATGAATAATTTTAACGAACATTATTAATAGTAAATCAATCATTTTTAATATTAATAAATAATATTCACACATAGTAATATGTAATAATTTAATATATTTTCATTTTTAAATTAATAAAAAATACATTTTTATTAATGATTTTGAAAAGATATATTCAATTAGAAAATAAACTAATAAATGAGAAAATAAATAAATAAACTAGACATGCCCACATTCAATCCCAAATGATGATGAGAACATGACACTTCTCTAAAAAAGCTGCTGCTTGCACAGCAACTTAACATCAGCAAAACCAAGGAACTGTTTATTGACTTTTACTGCACTAACGGCCTGTATGTCCAGTCCTTATTCAAGGAGTGGATGTAGAGGTGGTGCACTCCTACAACTACTTGAGGGTCCACATCAATGACAGGTTGGACTGGTCTTGGAACACAGAGGAAGTATATAAGAAAATGAAGAGCAGGCCCTTTTCTTAGGATACTGCACTCCTTTAATGTGGGAAGTGACATCATTCACATCTTCTTCAAAACTGCAATGGACAGTTCAATTGTCTACGCTGAGGTGTACTGGGCTGATAACATCACCTTTAAGAGAGGCCCACCGAATTAACAACCTAATTAAAAGGGCAAGCTCAGTTATGGGATGCACTTTGGCTCCCCTGGAGTTCATAGCAAAGGAGAAAATAAAAATAAAACAAAGTGGCATTATAAACAGTGCTGCACATCCTCTCTCTGACACACTAATGCAGCGTACTTTGAGCCAACAAATTATTCAGCAGAAGTGTGCCAGGAAACACTGCGGGGGCTCCTTCAAACCAATAGCAATACACCTGCATGACGCCTCACTGGGACTGTGACAGCCAAGTCATAACTTTTCCTTCTTTACAATTTTCTTTCTTTTTAGTTATTCTGCCATTTGTTCAGACAATAGTATTCATCAATCTATCTGTCTATCTGTCATTTATTTATTTATGTATTTCATGGGCTTCTGTAAAAAGCCAAATTTCCCCCTGGAGATGAATAAAGTTCTATTTGTCAATCTATGATTTTTAACCTTTGTGGGTAAATAGTCTTTTAACCTTTTCTTTTTCTTCTGTCTAACCACAAATTGTTCTCTGCAGTGGACTCTTGCAAAGGACAATTCTGCCTGAGACATATTTACAGATAACTGTCATAATGATGTGTTTTGATGATCGGCCTTTCACTCTCATCGATTGATTAAGAATTCCATCTTCAAGTCAGACGCACATTATTCCAACAATTACATCTTTCCTGTTGACATTCAGTGTTTAGTTTTCAGTAAGTAACTGTTAATAATATTTTAGTAAAAGATGCACACATCTAGTATGTTTTGACCATATGAATAGTGTGAAAAGATAAGCCTCATCACAAGACAAAGGTTTGAGGCAGCCATCCGTGTACTTGACCTTGGCTGCAAAAGTTTAATACAGTTGTGTATAGATCTGAGTCCAAAACAGAACTGCTCAACGGAGGAAGGAAGTTGGGTTTCATAGGAAGTTTTTAGGAAATTATATCGTCCTTAGTGCCGGGACAGGAAGTGATGTCATCCTCAGAGCCGAGGTGGAAGTGACGTCTTCGCACTCAGGCAGAAGTTCCCTTGTCTGGTCTGCGGTGACAAAATAAGAGGGTTGAGTGCATCCCACCAACCCCTGGCTGGGCATGGGATTCCCTTCTTTTGGTCGCTGTGGCTGGCTCCCATGCACATGTGTCTGACAATGGATAAAGGACATATAGATTATGCACCACAAGTCACTTGAGAATTGTTTTTCTTTTTACCTTGGATGTTTTTAACATTGTTTGCCATTGTGGAGAACTGGTCATCATGTGGTTCCATTAAATTTGAATATGTAATTTCCTCACCACTACAAATTGTATGTGGTAAGTAACATATAAAAAATGATACTTTTTGGGTGGACTATTCCTTGATACCTCATGAGGTATTAATGGGAAGACTAATGCAACAATTGTCATTTTCTCCCTCCCCTATTGGATTCCTCAGCACTTTCAGCAATCTCTGATTGAATGTTGTAATTTTAATAATGAGCAAAATCTTTCAGTCTTTCTGCCTGCAACTAGACACTAGTCTTCCTAGTGCATTGCAGGTAACAACACATGAGTCTGAACTTAGACACTGGGCTGCGGTGAATTAACTAAATGGTCCCAAGGTGGAAAAAACACCATATCAGATAAACTTTACCACTACCATAGCACTGAAACCAGAAGGGAGACCAAATTTGGGTCACACCTCCTTTTGCTGAAAAGTTCCATCTCTGGATGATAAGACAGCAGTAAAACAGCTGAAAACATAACTCGTATCTGCTAATGAGGCAGTGAGTGATGAGAAACCCCAGTGATAAATTGATAGTCATTATCGTCTAGTACTTGAAATTTCTTTTTTTTTTTAATCAAAAACTGTGGTTACTTACCAGTTCACAGGGGAAGGAGTTGTAGTCGTTAGGGGTCAGCATTAGAATAAGCATCCTGTTTGACTGTGTTTAAATGTGAGATGCAGGTGCGATTGTTATTAAGTCTATGCAAGTCTTTGTTCTAGAGCAGGGGTCTCCAAACTACGGCCCACGGGCCGAGGCCCTCTCATCCGGCCCGTGGAGACTTTTTTATCTACGGAAAAAAATTACGAAATTTACGTGTATCCTGCCAAGATCAGCCGCCGCATACGTGGACGTTACGTTACGTAACATTACGTGTTATGTTTTTCAACCGATCACTACATTGCAAAACCTTATTCGCTGCTTACTTTTTCTACTTCTGTTCACAGTCAATGAGATGATATAATGCCATCTAGTGGCAGAGTTTTTAAATGGTTTGCTGCTTGTTCAATACTTGATTATTTTGATCACAGTTTGCTAGTTGCGGTTGACTGCTGCGATGAGGAGGTGTTGGTGTCAGTTAGCGTCTAATTGCAAAACATGTTGCACTCTATTTTATTTAGTGATAATTTCCTACGCATAATTACTTATCAGTGTGTATAAAGTATTGGGAATGTCATTAGTTTAACAAGAATTTTCCGAATATTCTGAAGAGAAAACATTAAAAGCAACAATCTCTCTACCATAAGTGGATCTATTGCAGACTATATTCAGGTAAGTTTAACTTAAGAAATCATAAGAATTTTTAAAAATTATTTCGGGTCATTTGCAGCTATAATTGTGCCGAAATTAGTTCGCATAATCAGGTTTTTTGAGCGATATTGTGTGCAAGATACTTTCAGTTTCACTATTTATTCATGTTGATGTCACTTTATTTTAGTGCCCAATGGTGGCCGAGAAGAGAAAAAGAAAAACAGACGATGAGTGTCGGCAATTTCAAGAAGAATGGAGTTTGAAATACTTCTTCATCAAATCCAGCGAGAAAGCATTGTGTGTGATTTGCAACGAAACCATGACTGTGATGAAAGAATACAACCTGTGCCATCATCATCGAAGCAAACATCAGGAGAAATATGCACAGTTGGAGGGTAAAATTCGTGCCGAAAAATTTTCTAAATTACAAAATCAAGTCACATCTCAGAGGGCATTGTTCAGTAAATCCTCAAATGAAAATGAATCCTTAACTAAGGCCAGTTATAAAGTTGTCTACGTCCTGGCTAAAAGTGGCAAACCGTTTACAGATGGTGAAGTAGTGAAGGAATGTTTGTTGGAGGTGGCTGAGGAACTTTGCCCAGAAAAGTCGAAACAATTTAAAAATGTAGCTTTGGGTGCAAATACCATTGCCTGCCGTGTTGCAGACATGGGTGAAAACATTGTGACTCAAATAGTGAAAAATGCAAGCAAGTTTCACCATTTTTCAATTGCAATGGATGAGTCGCTGGACAGCTGTTCCACCTCTCAACTGCTTGTGTTCATTAGAGGTGTGGATGAAGACATGAACATAACACAAGAGCTGGCTTCCCTACATAGCATGTATGGCACTGTTACCGGAGAGGATATATTCAATGAATTGAAAAAAAACATTTGCTGATTATAACTTGGACTGGACTAACCTCAGTTGCCTGACTGTTGATGGAGGAAAGAAGATGAGTGGCATAAAGAAAGGCTTGGTTGGACAAGTGAAGCAGATGTGTAATGAGAAAAACATTCCACAACCAATGTTCCTGCACTATATTATTCACCAGCAAGCTTTGTGTGCTAAATATGTGGACATTAGCAGTGTACTGAATCATGTGGTGAAGATGGTGAATTTAATAAGGTCACATGGGCTCAACCATAGACAGTTCAGAAACATGTTGAAAGATACTGACACAGAATCGCAAGATTTACCATATTACACCTCAGTAAGATGGCTAAGTTGTGAGAAAGTTATGAGCAGAGTATTTGAATTAAGAAAGGAAATAGGTGACTTCCTGGAAAGTAAAGGCAAGCCACAGCCATTACTATCTGATGAAGAGTGGGTATGGAAATTGGCCTTTGCTGCAGACATAACTAGTCATTTAAATTTTCTGAACCTAAAACTACAAGGAGAGAAAAATCTAGTTTCTGATCTATACACCCACCTAAAGGCCTTCAGATCTAAACTTGTCTTGTTTTTGGAACAAGTACAGGCCAACAACTTGACGCACTTTCAGTAGTGCAAGGTCTTCATGGCTGAAGCAACAGCTGAGTTCCCCACGTCATTTGCATGCGAGATTATCAAAGACCTCCAGCTGCAGTTTCAGGAGTGGTTTTCTGACATGGATTCAAAGGCAGAAGAAGTGAGACTGTTTCAAAACCTATTTGAAGCAGATGTGGCCAGTTGCCCAGATGAACTGCAGCTGGAGGTCATTGAGTTGCAAGCAAATGACTTCCTTAGGGACAAGTTCAAAGAAGGACTGTTGTTACCAGTTTTTGCCCAAGGAAGACTTCATAAAGGTACCTTTCCATCTTTGGAACAACATACTTGTGTGAACAAACATTTTCAAGAATGAAATACGTGAAGAACAATTTGAGAACAAACTTGTCTGATGATAATCTCAGGTCTCTGTTGATGTTAGGGACATCAAATCTAAAGCCAGAAATGTCTGCTATTTTGGCATCCAGGAAACAATTTCACCATTCCCACTAATACAGGTGTTCATGTGTAGTGTATCAATGTGTTATTAAATAATAACTGAATAAAATAATATTAAATAAATAATTAAAAACAACATCTATGTTTTGATTCTTTTTTATTTGGACCTTGAGTGTGTACTCGGCCCCCAAACTGCTGTTTGATAGTTAATGTGGCCCTCGGGCTGAAAAGTTTGGAGACCCCTGTTGTAGAGCACCATTGCCAGTCAGAAACACACCTGATAGTTGCAGGTGGCTATGAGATGTTTGCTTTCCTGTAAATGGTGTGAGTACATACACCTGTATATGATACGGGAGGAGATAGCTTCACACCAGAGTCAGGTGGCATATATTGGTTAGTTTAAAAGCCATCATTGCTTGCCAAAAGAAGAGACATATTTGGGATCAGTTTAGTGTGCGACAGGTTGTCAACAGCTCTGTTTTGTGGACAGCTCTGGAAAAGATAAGCAATAAGTCTACAAGGACTTTCTAGTTGAGGAGAGCCGTTTATCACCCTAGATAAGCTGGGAGGGAAGGAGAGACCAGTTGAACTGGGTCTGATTTTTTTTTTTGAGCCACAAAAGTCAAATGATTTTTATTGTATCTTTTAATTTTTTTTTGGAAAAGGTGCAGTAATACATAAAGGCTGCATGTTTTTATTTTTGCTGTGCTTTTATTCATTTAATTTTTATTTTACTATTTATTATTCATATTTAACAGAGTACACTTACAACTGCCTTTAAAACTGTTTTTAGATTTTTATTGCACAATAAAGGCATTTTGATTATTATTTGCACTTTTAGACTTCCTTCATTACTATTACACAGGCCCTCAGTCCCTATCATAGCATTGCTTGATCAAGCCAAAACTTTTGAAATTTCTGGGGAGTGACACGGTGGCAACGACAGCCTGCCAATGGTGTGTCATGTGCTAATAACCTCTGACACCAAAGGACAGAAGTAGATGTAAGACTACCTGTAGACAATGCCCTTAAACACTGTTCTTAACCTTCATGGCTTTCGAATCCTAGAAGGCATGTGTCCCTGCCAGTTCGAGAGTTTCAAATCATGCTCAATTAATATCCTTTGGTTTGGGGTATTGGATCCTAAAGCCTGATCATTAAGCAGATATAGCTTCTTTACACCAGTGCCAGTCAAAACCCATATGGACACCTAGGCAAGGAGGATCTTCCTGGGTTTCTGGAGCACATGCCCATTGAGTTACCAAAACGGTGCCCCTCAGTGTCTATAGCACCAGGTGGGGGAGGGGGTTGTGTGGGTGATTCCAGTACTGCCCCTTGGTATACGGACAGTGTTACCCCTTAACATTTATAAACAGTGCCCTATGTCGTCTTATGGATTGACCAGCCCTGTTTTATACCATATTAGATCCTCCGATTTTTCACAAGCATATATATAGGGAGCAGATCAATAATAACACCAAACTATGTCTTCACTTTCAGAAATGTTTTCTTTTTGTTTTCTCCTAATCCTATCCACATGTCCCAGCACGACATTTTTTCTATTTCTTAAGCTTTACCTAGGCAATACCACTCAACAAAGTTTGACTTCCTGCAGTCAATTTCACTTGTTGATCCTATCTCATGTTTTGCTAGTCGTGTGTAGTGAATCAAGCTATTCATATGTAGCCTCCCTCACTGTTGAACTAAAGGACATCCATCCCTTACCATTTTTACTGGAAATTAAGAGACTTTCCCTAACACTGACTAAGGCTTAAAAAAAGAATGTGGAAAGGGTCAGCATCTTCTAGGCTGCAGTGATGCCAGGTAATCCTTTCAGTTTATTATGAGCTATTGTTCGCTCTAGTTCACTGAAGCAAAAAATACCCTGAAGACAGTAACAATATCCTCCTACAAAATACAGGTAAAATTCCGTTACAACAAATATTTTTTCAACTAAATTTTCATTACAAAGAAGTATTGTTATGGTCCCGACAGTTTCCCGATATGACGTGCGTCTATGGAAATCTCGTTACTACAAAGTACATTCAGCAGATACTTTCATTACAACAAAGTGCTCAAAAGACCTTGAAATGCCTGAATGAATCATCCACAGAGCAGTTAGTTCTGTGGCCGCAGCTCAGTTGTGTACAACGATCACCAAAAAGAAAGAGTGTAATTTTTTTTCTTTCTTCGAACTTTCCTCGTACTTTTTTTTTTTTGCCTTTTTTCTTTCCTGCGGTTTTCAGTGATACCTTTTGCTTATTGCTCGTCAACATTTGAAAAACATCCATTGGAATTTAACTCATTGTCACCATCCTATAGAAACGGCAGACACAAAAAAACAATAACAATTCATATTAGAAAAAAAAAAGTTCTTGATTGCGGCAAAAAGATAAAAGACGTTGCCAGTGAATTCAGAATTTCGCCGTTTACGCTGTCAACTTTCTTGAAAGACTAAACAAAAAAAGAAGAAAAATCTCAGGTAGCAAATGTATGTGAACTGCTGCATTTGAAGACGTCGAAAAAGCAGTTTTTATGTAGTTCAGTGATGCTCGTTCAAGAAACATTAATGCGGCACTCATTCAAGAAAATGTGAGGTTTGTAAACTCTCTTAGGACCTCCCCCAACTAGACAGCACACCGAAGAGTGTCCCGAAGTCCGATCTCCGCATCTATGGAAGACTTTATTTGTTGCCGGGGCAACAGCAGGCTCAAAGCTATGCTGCATCTCTCAGCTATGCTGCGTCTCTCCACCAAAGGAAACAGAAAAAATATAGATGGGTGATGCAAGGTAAATTGTAAATGCAGATAACAGAATTACTTGATCACTGATCTGGCCACGATCCTGCCTGACTGCTGTGTCTGTGTATAGTGGAGTGGCAGATCACACTACAATAAATAACTGTGCCATTCCTGTTTCAAGTTGAATAAAGCTGGTTTTGCTAAAGTACTGAGACTCAGCCTTGTGTTTTGGGGTGCAAGACTGGGACTTATATCGCAACCTCGATCTTTAATGATTTGCTTCTGTGTCGCTTCACTGCACCGCTGTGAGCCTGCTGTTGCCCTGCCCCAGCAACGGACAAATAATTATCCACAGATGCTGCAATTGCGTTTCAGCGTGTCATTCCCATTGGGTGGGGAGGGGAGGGGCCTGAAAAGAGTTCAGAAACCTCACAATATGAAGAAGAAAAGGATGATTCGGCTCCTGATTGATAACTGTTCTGCCCACAGCATGCTTCCACATTTAGATAATGTTCGCGTTGAATTCCTCCCACCCAATTGCACAGCAGTGCTTCAGCCATTGGTTTTGGGCATCATTCGCACCCTGACAGTAAATTATCACAAGGAAATGCTGAGAAAAATTCTTGTCAGCATAACTTGTAGGCAGGAGGAGATTAAAATTAACGTGAAAGAAGATATTGAAATAATTGCAAACGCCTGGGCGCAAGTTAAAGAAAGCACTATAGCTACAAATACAGAATTTCATTACAACAAAATTTTCATTACAATGAAATATTTTTTAGGTCCCTGGGAGATCGTTGTAACGGAATTCTACCTGTATTTTAACACTGAGGCTGACTCACCTACAACATAAGATTAAAAAAAGATAAGAAGATTAGATGATGTTAATTAGGGAAATGTTACACAAAGTTTTAATTTTGAATAACTTTTGAAGAGTGATTTGCTAACTTTGACCTCTGCAGCGAAAATAATGGGTGAATACCCGAATAAAGGGTTGGATTACAAAAGACATATTTGAATACATTTTTTCCAAAGTTTTTTCAACATTTGATGTACTATAGTTATTTAAATAAAATGATAGGGCCAAATCCTATTTTACATTCCTTTAAAACAGGTTTAACAGTTTATAGATACATGCTAAGCTAAAGATTATTATATTTAAAAGATGAAAAAACTGCAAAGTATTGAAATATCAACACAATACTGCTAAATATTCAATCTCAAATTTCCATCTTTTTTGCTGGTGAGCATCATGTTGGTAGCAGACAACAATAACAATAAACCAATATGTTTGCGTATATAGTATATACCGTTTTTACTCATGTACCACGCGCCCTCATGTAAGACGCGCACTCTAATTTTTACAAAGAAAATCACGAAAATCGTTTTGCCCCATGTACGATGTGCGTTGTGATTATATAGGAAGCATTTAGAGGAAGAGAGAGCGCGATTGAGAGAGAGAGAGTGCTAGTGAGAGAGAGAGAGAGCGCGAGCGAGAGAGAGAGCGTCAACAAGCGAGCAAGCAAGAGAGAGAGAGAGAGAGAGTTCGCTCGCATGCAAGAGAGAGAGCGCGAGCAAGCAAGCGAGAGAGAGCGCGAGCGAGCAAGCCCAAGCAGAAGTAAACATTACAGAATTACATTTCCTCCTGTATGACACGCACCTGATTTTCTAATGCAAATTTTCTGGAAAAAATGTGCATGTGGTACACGCATAAATACGGTATAATGTATTTTTTTATTTCAGCATCTTTATATTTATATAACCCTATATATAACCCTTTATATAACCCTAGCCCTGAGACATCTGAGGAAGTAAAAATAAGTAAATACTTTACACTTTGGAAGGGGACGTGCACATGTTGCTGCCGTTCTTCCCTGTTAACAAAGCTTTTCATTAAAATCTGTGTTAAATTTGCACTTCTTACACTTTTACTTTTTTTTATTGTACATATGGTTTATGGATGGATCTGAGTCAAACTGTTCTGATTTGGATTTATTTTCATAGACTTTATGGACTTTGCTTTGACTGGGTTCACCTACTCTGGCACAACTGAATCTTTCTGTGGATTATCGGACGAGTCTTATGAACATTTCTTTGCACCATGGCGATCTAGAAGCCGGGGTAGTCTGTCTTCTTGATTATAATGGATATACTGGATTGCTCTTGATTACTTCTATATGTGCTTATGACTGAGAAATTATCTGATTTTACACCCACCTGGCTTGCAGCTCTGGGGTAATCACGCCTGTAATACCTAGCATTATATGTATGTGGCGGTATATTAGAACCTACGAATTCTGGTATCTTCATGTGCATCCTGTAATATCTCCTAATATGCTTCTTCTGCTGCTTGCTATTTCCACTCATCTGCACCACCCCACCCTGCCCATTTGACCTTCTTACCTGTGCTGCTTCTCTGCTACTATCAGATTAAGCATCACTCTGTACTATGCTAAAATACTCTTGTGACAAATTCCTTCATGTTAAACAGTTTGTCCAGGGCAGATGGTCAGACTGGAATGTCCTATAACATACTGGTATTGCGTGGCACCCAAAATTTTTACAATTGTGGGTTAGGTCGCCGCCACCACTGGGCTGCGAATGAAAAGTTCAATGATACTATTTGTTCAGGAATATACCATCTTATTCGTGGCTTTGGAAATAGGAGTGTCAGTGCGTCAAATCTGCAGGTTGTTAAAATAAACTCTGATCCTGGACCTGTGCACCAAGACCATCACAATTACTGCAACACTGATCATTTTACACACTGCCATTGAACTTTAATAAAAACTACTGCAACAATCTATTATTATATGTACAAGGTGCAACTGACGCCATTGATGAAATTCAGTAAATCACCGAGCCAACTGTGCTTGAACTGGCTGCACACAAGCACACAGAGGCCAACGCTGATGCTTGTAGGCTAGTCTAGTGCAGCGGCTGAATCCCAGGGATAGTGATGCTGATTTCCCTAGGGCGCGGGAGTGGTCACGAGCTGGCTGCTAATAATGAAATCTGGTCCTGTTCTACTCATTGTTTTCTATTATCCCCCAAAATACAAAGTGTCTTTTTTATCTGATCTGACTGAATTATTAATCCACTTAAGTTCCCTTTTGCAGAGAGTCATTCTTGTTGACGATTTCATCATTCATATTGACATTACTACATGTAAGCTGAAAAATTAATTCCTATCCTTTCTGGACTGTTTTGACTTGGTGCAACATGTTGATTAACCTGCTCACTTATAGCAGTGATTTGGGACTCTCTGATTATAAAGCAGTACTTTCATTGTCTCATTACCTTTCCCTCATCTTACCTGTAAATGTCAAATTTCTTTCAGAAACCTTAAAAACATCGGTCCCTCTATCCTTGCTAGTTCTATTTCTGAACTTTTCCTGTCTTCACCTATTCCATCAACACTAGATAATCTAATTGACCACTATAATACAGCCCTTCTTTCAGCACTAGATAAAACATCTCCTTTAAAGCATAAGGGGGGTTTCCTTTAAGCGCTCAGCTCCATGGTACAATTCAGTTATGGTCTATGAAAGCAGCAGGCTGATGCCTTGAGAGAATATCACTTAAGACTGGTCTCACTGTACACATCCAGGCTTTCTCTGACCATCAAAGGGCTTATAAGGATGCACTAAGTGCAGCCAAGAACACACATCGTGGCAGAATAATAGAAAATGGCTATGACAACCTAAGGGTTTTGTTCTATTTATTAATAAACTACTTCAACCTGCATCTGGCCCAATTTTTGTAAAAAGTCTGTGAAAAATTCCTTCACTTTTTTCACAATAAAATTAAATATCTAAATAATTAAACTAACGTGAATCCATCATCCACTTATATCTTTCCCTGTCTTCCCACTCCATTAATCTCTTTTTCTAAATTTTCAACAGTCATATTAGCAATTGTTAAAAACCTGCTTTGTAAGATGAGGCCAACTAATTGTGTCCTAGATGCCATCCCCCACCACACTTCTTCAATCCTGTCTACATGCAATAATCCTGATGGTGGCGACAATAATAAATACATCTCTTGAAACTAGCTTTGTGACATCTACTTTTAAAATTGCTTCTGTAACCCCAATGTTAAAAACATCTGGTCTTGATACTGACAATCTTATCAATTTTCAGCCCAATCTTACCTTTTCTGTCAAAAGTTCTTGAGCATGTTATAGCCTTACAACTCACCAATTAATCAATTTCTAATAATTTCATGGAACAATTTCAGTCCGGATTCAGGGCGCAGCACAGCTTGAAACTGCTGTACTTCGGTTAACCAATGATTTGCTTATAGCAGCAGACTCTGGACAAACCAGCATATTAATTCTGTTAGATCTTAGTGCAGCATTTGACACCGTCAGACATGACATTCTACTGTCCAGAATAGAGAACATGCTGGGTATCTCTGGCACTGCCTCCAGTGGTTCAAGTCCTATCTGACTGATAGGCAAGAGTTTGTTAATCTTGGCAACAGCAGATCCAGCTCAGCACCAGTCACAAAAGGGGTTCCCTCAGGGCTCTGCCCTTGGCCCTCTGCTTGTCTGTATCTATATGCTTCCCCTTGGCCATATCATTCAGAACTATGGACTGGGTTATCATTTTTATGCAGATGATACTCAACTCTATTTCAATGTAAAAAGTGAAAATTCATCAGGGCTTTCTCATCAGAGCTCACAACTTGCCCCCTGTGAAATTAAAACCTGGATGGAGCAGAACTCTTTAAAATTAAATAGAAACAAAACTGAACTCCAGCAAATTGACACTAAATGAGCTCCTTTTCAGTTACACTTGACGGTGATTGCATCAGACCATCTTCTGATGCAAGGAATCTTGGTGTAATTTTTGATTCCTCCCTTTCTTATTCTGTCCACATTAACCACATTAAGAAACGTTCTTAATTTCACTTCAGCAACATATCCTGTGTTCGCTCATTCCTCCCCTTTTCTAATGCTAAGAAACCTGTCCATGTTTTTATCACCTCCTGAATTGATTATAACCGACTGGCAAATGCCGCTTCTAATCTTATATCACGGCTCCAGCTGATTCTAAACTCTGCTGCAAGAGTTCTAACATGAACCAGCAGCAGTGAGCACATCACACCCATCCTGGTTCGCCTCCACTGGCTCCCTGAGTCTTACAAGATTGAATATAAAATTTAAATGGCCTCGCAAAAGAGTACATTAGTGACATTCTCCATCACTATGCTCCTGTTTGCCCACTAAGGTCCTCCGATTCTGGCAATCTTATTGTGCCCTACACTAACATGCACTCTGTGGGTGACAGGATCTTTAGCTGTTATAGATCCCAGACTTTGGAATGACCTCCCTAAATTAATTAGATCAGCTGACTCCATTCATTCTTTTAAAAAACAACTTAAAACTCATCTGATCAGGAAGGCATTTAACTTAACCTGACTTAACGCCTCCTCTTTCAGTCTTCCACTCTGTGCAGATGCTCAGTATAATCTGTGTGTGTGCATTATATCACAAATGATGTTATTTGCTACGTTTTTCATTTAGTATTGAATTCAAAATGTTATTCTGTTTTAGTGTTTTAATCCATTCAATGCTTTTGTATATCCTGTATTTTGTATATTCTATATCTAGCTGAACAGTGATCAATAACTTTTTAAACCTTTCCTTAAAACCATGAACAAATAATTGGCGCAGTATAATTTGGGGTAGACCAGAATGTTAAAGAACTGCATAAGCAAACAAAATGAAACAATTCCCTACATAATACTCATAAAATATTAAGTTGGGGATTAAAATCCTGTTCTAGAATTGTAAGTGAAATAAGTGATTGAGGGTGGCACGGTGGTGCAATGGTAGCGCTGCTGCCTCACAGTAAGCAGACCTGGGTTCACTTCCTGGGTCCTCTCAGCGTGGAGTTTGCATTTTCTCCCTGTGTCTGCATGGGTTTCCTCCGGGTGCTCTGGTTTCCTTCCACAGTCCAAAGACATGCAGGTTAGGTGCAGTGGCGATCCTAAATTGTCCCTACCGTGTGCTTGGTGTGTGGGTGTGTGTGTGTGTGTGCCCTGCGGTGGGCTGGTGCCCTGCCTGGGGTTTGTTTCCTGCCTTGCGCCCTGTGTTGACTGGGATTGGCTCCAGCAGACCCCCGTGACCTTGTAGTTAGGATACAGCGGGTTGGATAATGGATGGATGGATAAGTGATTGATATAGTTAAAGTATGTGAGCTAAAATGAGACCAGTTCTTTTTATCTGTACAAAGTTTTATTTAAGAAAAGGTTGGTTTAGCTCTTCAGTATTCAGAAAAGGGCTTTTCAGATACTAGAAATCAAAAAGCAGAGAGAAGTTCTTCTCATAGACTAGGTAATTTGTAAAATGAATTGCATAAATATGCTCTTCTAGAGACTCTGAAGTTTCTTAATAAGAAGTAGGATCTCAATTTAAATTAGCTCCAGGAACTCTTGGTTTTTCTTTGTTTTTTTTTTTTTTACAATGATGATATTGTAATGGAAGGGCTCTCTGATAAAATTACATTAACAAACTTTACAAAAAGTCTCTTATTGTTTTTTGGAGAGAAATGAGAAATGAGATTTTTCACTTCGGCTGCTAGGTATCAAATCTCATTTTGAGCTTTTTCTAAGTGAAAGGAAGAATATGAGGTATATATAATCATATGGCTTTATGAAAATCTGCTTAACTACTGCCAGGAATGAGAGAAGGACAGCAAAGTCAATTATGTTACTATTTTTAACTTTTAACTTACCAGGAGAACAATAAGGTAGTTTATTAAAAGTGTGAAAATAAACCACAGTGTCATTACAGGATTAGATAAAAATAATAAGCTGCTCACTCGATAGCACACTTAACATTGCAAGATCTGAAGTCTTTTCGGATAACATGGATTCCATTGTGTATATGTGTGTGGTTTTTTTCCCCTGTTTGGCCATTGTTTTAATCATTAGCAAATGTTCTGAAACCTAATCTGCACTTGTATTCGGTTTTTCAGCTTACCTAGTGTGATGGACGGCTGGGTTCATGCCCGGCCGGGAAGCCCTGCTATGTATGATCTGGGGGAGCAATTTTGGACAGCTCAATACCTCCCCCGGGACGCTTGGTGGCAGCCTCCTGGGCCGATGATGATTCCCCAGCCTCCCACCTGGCTCCATGGGAGATGGAGTCTTCCACAGCCTGGTTGGGAGCTTGGATGGCCGCTTGGGGGTGCTGCCGAGTCTCAAGAACCCGGCTGGACGAGTCATCAGCCCCACCCAGAGGTGCAATTGGGACCAGATGGTCAAACACCTGGAACACTTCCGGGTGGGCTATAAAATGGGTCAGCCTCCACCACTCGAGGGCCAGAATTGGGAGGAAGAGGATGAGGTTGCCTGGGAGGAGTTGTGGTGCCAGAGGAAGGGTTGTTTGTGCTCTGTTTAAAGTGCTTTGGGACTGTGTTGTGGCTGGAGGGATTACGGGGAAGACGTGCCCTCCAGCTGAAGAAAATAAAAACCTGTGTGTTTTTACATGTACCTCTGCATCAGTCTGTGCCGGGTCGGGCACTATATAGCACCTTTATCACACTAGATATGCAGCTAAGTTTACATTTACATTTATTTGCCAGGCAGACACTTTTATCCAAAATGACTTACAAAAGAGGTAAACATAATCATGTAAAATTAGACTAGGGCTTGTTTGTTCAGCAAGTGTTGTAGGACAGGTAACAAAAAGTTGATTGTCATAAGTGAAAAAGATGTAATAACTAATAAATATACTTCATGAATTACAATCAATAAAGCAATTAAACTTAGTCTAACAACAAATTAACCAATAATATAAAATATCATAGAGAAAAGTTTTTTTTCAATCAATTCAGCATATATTCACAGAACAGATGGTTTTTCAATCACTTACTGAATACAATGAGGGAGTAAGCAGTACGGATGGGGATGGGGCTTTACCAGACGCTGTTCTCTGGCAGACCTGAGTGGGCAAGAAGGAATATAAGACTTCACCAGTGTCTACATATACTCATGTGCTGACCCATTGATTTGAAATTGTTGCATGCTTCTACAGGGAGCCAAGGTAGCGACCTGAAAAGAGGAGTGACATGTGCCTGTCTCGGGTGGTTAAATACAAGACAGACCACTGTGCTGCTTTCTGGACCATCTGCCATGGCTTGATAGCACATGCTGGTACTTCTGCCAGAAACAAGTTGCAGTAGTCCAGACGCAACAAGACCAAAGCTTGGACCAGAAATTGTGCTGCATACTCTGTCAGATAAGGACTGATCTTGTGGCTGTTGAACAGCATGAACCTGCATGAACAAAAAACAGTAGAAATGTGGTCAGAAAAAGATAGCTGCTCATGAATCACCACCCCAAGGTTGCGTACTGACTTGGCAGGCGTTAGTGACAGTACGTCAAGGTGTACAGAGATGGGGAGTTGTGCAGATTGGCTGGCTGGAATGACATTAAGCTCAGTTTTTGCCAGGTTGAGCTGTAGATGGTGGTCCTTCATCTAAGTTGAGATAGCAGTAAGACATGCAGAGACTCTAGCTGGTACCGTATTGTCTTTCAGAGGGAATGACAGGTATATCTGTGTATCATCAGCATAGCACTGATAGGAGAAACCATGGGATTGGATGATGGAGCCCAGCAAGCTGGTGTACAGACCATGAATTATCATTCATTCATTGTATAACCTGCTCAGTCATTTAAATATCAAAGAAAAAGAGTTAGTGTATGCCTATCCCTGCATCGCTATGTGCAAGCTGTTGCAGACAATAAATAAATAAATAAAGAAGAGTCTTGAGCCATCGTTATATGTGAAAATCATACTTATCGGTGGACACTTTAAAGCCATACGTGGTCCGGTACTGGGCTGGCATGGGTTCAAAAAATGTTTTGAAACACTTTTTTGACGCATCATACAGATGAACTACGCCACACACAGACACAAACAATATCTCGTTTGAAAGCCATAGGTGTCTACTACACACTCATAGTGATCACTATGAGTATGTACATCCATCCATCCATTATCCAACCCGCTATAATCTAACTACAGGGTCACGGGGGTCTGCTGGAGCCAATCCCAGCCAACACAGGGCGCAAGGAAGGAAAAAAAACCCCAGGCAGGGTGGCAGCCCACCGCAGGGCACACACACACACACCCGCACACCAAGCACACACTAGGGACAATTTAGAATCGCCAATACACCTAACCTGCATGTCTTTGGACTGTGGGAGGAAACCCACGCAGACACAGGGAGAACATGCTAACTCCATGCAGGGAGGACCCGGGAAGCGAACCCCGGTCTCCTAACTGCGAGGCAGCTGCGCTACCCACTGCACGGCACCACCATGCCACCCTGAGTATGTACAGTTGATTTTTAATCTGGCATGAAATCATACTCATGCCTGCATTGTCATGTGCATATAATTCCACAAAGCATCAGTAATAATATTCAAATAATGCATCAATACGTACAGCAGGTTGTCCTGAGCAAAATGAGCCATGACACGTGTATCTGCAGTGAACCAGTCTTGAAAAATTACATTTTCCATAAACGCATCCGCCATTATGGGACTGAACCAATTCTGGCAGGGTGGCTCTTGCTGAGTGGGTTATACCATCGCAAAACTCACACCATTGAATAGCTGACACTGTCACGTTTCCAACATCACCAAATATGGCCATGTGTGAACAATGGGGTTGCCCAGAGGGTGCTCAATGACTCACTAGGCTGAACTGAACAATGCAAGCAATGTACCTCATTTGGGACTCTGTGAGCAACCGCTCCTTCTACACAAAGTCCAACCAGCCGTACCCAAAGATTCTCCAAGGAGACACAATTTTCTTCTTTCACAAATTTCTTTAAATTAATAAAAATTGTATCATAAAAATGAAAAAACACACTAAAAAACTAAGTTTACAGGAAAGATAGCTTAGTAAAGCAGTTTGTAGATTTTCAGGTGTTGACTACAAGGAAAATAAATGATAACTGTACTTTCTGTTATATTTATGTTCTAATTGTTCTTGTTATATTTTCAGATGGTGGAGGCTAGTGATTTTACTTGATTGACTTGATTTGAAAATCAGAAATGTCAATTTTAAGGTGTTTCTGGGTAATTTATCCATCCTACACATGTGTTTACATTTTAAAATAATCTTGATTTTCCAAACAGGAGAAATGAGCAAGGAGACATCTGATAAAAGCAGAAATGCTGAATTTCCCAACCTTCCTTCAGAGTACCCTATGAACCAAAGCCCAGTTGGTGAATGCTAAAATCAAGTAGTTAACATATAGATTAGTCTGTCAATGCAATATGATTGAATTATATATGTTTTGCTTCACTGAGACATGGTTTACTCTGAAATCTCTGACATTCAACGAAATAGATTTTCTCCTCAATTCCTGGAACTGTTTATGAAATCACTGTTAAGAGAAAATGCAGTGGCACATGTATCCTGATAAACCCAGCATGGTGCTCAGTTGTGTTTCTTGTTTATATATTGATGTACTATACAATGAACTTTCAGTTATTATAGCGGCAGATGCCAAAGCAGCACAGAATAAATACTAGGACATCGTTACCAATTTTGCTATGAAAGTAAGAAAGTACACCCCATGAAAAGATTGTGTTCTTCAACATATTTTGCTTGTGTGGATATTCGATCTTCATTTCAACAATACTGAAAGATATAGATGATCTAATTTAACAAATAAAAATGAAATGTATTATTTGCATTCGGTCAAAAAGCTTGTCTTTTGTGAAATAATAAATTAACTCTTAGCTTTATGTAAACAGCTGACATTTTCCCTATGTTGGCAAAAATAACTTCTGGTAGGCATTTCTTGTAATTGTCTGTCGGTCTCCTCCATCGACTTGGATAAATTTTTGCCCACACTTCCTTAAAGAACTCTTGCAACTTTGTGATGCTTTAAGGCTTTTTTGCATGAATAGCCATATTCAAGTATCTCCACAGCATTTTTATCATATTAAGACATATGCTTATCAGGTTAAGACCTATGCCATTTTGTTCAAATTATTTAAAATTAAAGGAAAGGAAAAAAAATACAAAGGGAAAACAATAGCAGAAAAAAAGATAAAAAAAAAGATTCAATCTTCACCCAAAAGAAAGTGAAAATTGGAAAAAAGGAGACAAAAACCCCTCTATGTTTTTTTTAAAGATGATAACACAGTTAATGACTTGAGTGAGTCATTAACAGGCCCAGTATGCTTACTTTAAAATAGTATTAATTAATCTGTAGTTAGGATATAATGGGTTGGATAATGGATGGATGGATAATTCTTACCATATTTTAAAAAGAGTTTCTGTTTTTTTATAATTTGAGACAATATAGAATATTGCTTACTCACTAAGTTACAGAATGTGAGTTGGGATTCTTCCAGTTGAGCAGAATAAGTCTGCATGCTAGTAGTGCAATGTAGGCTATTTCAATCAAGATCTTCCTATGCACTTTAAAACCATTAGGAAGTACACCAAATGACACTGTTAATGGATTTGGAGTGACTGTTAATACCAAGGCTGTTTGAGAAGATTTGTGATGATTTTTCTCCATAGTTATGGTAATTTGAATGAGGTCAGTAGACGGATTGGGAAAGCATGGGCGGGGTCATGGGGTCGCTGTAAAGGGGTGTGTGGCGCTCCCGATATTTATGCAAAAGAATGAAGGTCCAAGTCTTTAGAGTTCTGGTGCTTCCTGTCTTGCTATATGATTGTGAGACATAGACGCTATCCAGTGACCTGAGATGAAGACTGGACTCCTTTGGTACTGTGTCTCTTTGGAGAATCTTTGGGTACTGCCAATTTGACTTTGTGTCAAATGAGCAGTTGCTCTTGAAGTCCCTAATGAGTCACATTACCTGAATTGTAAAGGGGTGTCAGTTACATCACAATGACCATGTGCTGCAATTCCCTGAGGATGATCCGGCTCACAGGATCCTCGTTGTTGACGACCCAAGTGGCTGGACCAGGCCAAGGGGACGCCCACGTAACACCTTGCTGCAGCAGAAAGAGGGTCAATGTCTCCATAGGTTGGGTCTGGACTGCGTGTCTGCCTTGGGAGTTGCCAACCAGGATCCCAAGCTGTTTCAAAGTGTGGTTGGTGCAGCAACGTTCTGTACCAGGGCATGCTCCCAAACCTGACCTAACTTGACCTGACCTGTTATGGTAATTTAGTGCATACCTAAAAGATGGCCTAGATATGAAGATAGATGGCAGCGTTCACAGGTTGAGTCTTGCTCTGTGTATATTTTGGACAATTTTAAGGGAGGAAAATGTGATTGATGAAAGACCTTTGAATTATACAATGGTAGGCACAAATAGAACTGGAGGGTTTTTTGTGCATGGCCAAGTTCTAGGACCCTTTCCCACCTTTCACTTGAATCTTTGAGAGGTAGATTCTTTTAAATATTTTTACATACTTTTGAGATACTGTCTGAGTCCTCATCAAGAATATTCAATATGGCCTCTAAGATGGATAAAGAGTATGAGATGGGAAAAGTTGAAAAGGTTTCTTTTAGCAAAATTTCTAATTTGCATACAGGAAAAAAATGTAATTGTGAGGTTTAATTTGGAATGTAATTGTTCATAAGATGTATTGCCTATATGAAGATCTCTAAGAGTCTTAATCCCTAGTGGTTTCAATGATTTAAATACCGTGTGTGTCTGAGAAGGTTGAAACAGATGATTATTACAGAGAGTTTTGACACGTCATTGTTGTTATTGTTTACATCCCTCCTCGGGAGGACAGGGACATAGCGGATGACATCATCCATTCCGCTGTTGCTAAATTACAAACACAGCACCCTGAGGCGCTTGTGCTAATCGCTGGAGATTTTAACCATGTGACGCTGGACAAAACATTACCTGCCTTCTCCCAGTATGTGGATTGTAATACCCGGGGAAATAGGACTATTGACCTACTGTATGCAAACGTTAAAGACGCATACATCGCCACCCGGCTGCCTGTGCTTTTGGAAAGCAGATCATAACCTGGTTCTGCTTCAGCCTCACTACAAACCAAGAGTGAGGAAGCTACCTACAAACACACGCTCATTCAGGAAGTGGTCCCCTGAGGCAGAGCAGGCTCTGAGAGACTACTTTGAAACTACGGACTGGGATATCCTGCAGGGATCATATAGTGAGAACATTGAGGAGGTTGTTGACTGCACTACTGACTACATCAACTTCTGTATGGACATTGTAGTTCCAGTAAGAACAGTACTGTATGGTACTATGCTAACAACAAGCCATGGATTATAAGTGACATCAAGGGCCTTTTGAACCAGAAGAAAAGGGCTTTTAAAGGCGGTGATCAGCATGAGCTCATGTGTGTGCAGAAGGAACTCCGAGTCCAGCTCAGGGCGGCAAAAGAGCAGTACAGGAGAAAGCTGGAGCAGAAGTTGCAGAATAACAGCATGAAGAAAGTGTGGGATGGGATGAAGATCATCACTGGCTGCAGCTCGAAGCAGGGTACCACCATCGAGAGAGTACTGCACCCTCCACCCATCCTTCTGCTGATATCAGCATAGGAGAGACATCCCCCCCCCACAATTAGGTGAGCAGAGAGCTGAGGAGACTTCGTGCCAGCAAAGCAGTGGGTCCAGATGGAGTATCACCACAACTGTTGAAGGCCTGTGCGCTGGAGCTGGGGAGTCCTCTACAGCGCATCTTCAACCTGAACCTAGAACAAGGGAGAGTCCCGAGGCTTTGGAAAACATCTTGCATAACCCCATCCCAAAGGTATCACGTCCTAGTGAGCTGAATGACTTTCGGCATGTTGCTCTGATGTCCAAGGTGATGAAGACCATGGAGCGGCTGCTGCTTCACCACCTGAGGCCACAGGTCTGCCACGCCCTTGACCCTCTGCAGTTTGCATACCAGGAGAAGGTGGGAGCAGAGGATGCCATCATCTGTATGCTACACCGATCCCTCTCCCACTTGGACAGAGGTAGTGGTGCAGTAAGAATTATGATTCTGGACTTCTCTTGCGCCTTCAACACCATCCACCTCTGCTCCTTAGGAACAAGCTGACAGAGATGGGAGTAGATTCATACCTGGTGACATGGATGGTGGACTATTTTACAGACAAACCTCAGTATCTTGGGAACTGCAGGTCTGACATTGTGGTCAGCAACACAGGAGCGCCACAGGGGACTGTACTTTCTCCGCTCCTGTTCAGCCTATATACATTGGACTTCCAATACAACTCGGAGTCCTGCCACGTGCAAAAGTTCACTGATGACACTGCTATCGTGGGCTGCATCAGGAGTGGGCAGGAGGAGTATAGGAACCTAATCAAGGACTTTGTTAAATGGTGCAACTCAAACCACTTACACCTGAACACCAGCAAAACCAAGGAGCTGGTGGTGGATTTTAGGAGACCCAGGCCCCTCCTGGACCCCGTCAGGGCCGTTCTTAGGCATGGGCAAGCAGGGCAGTTGCCCGGGGCCCCATCATTTGAGGTATTTTTTTTTTTATTTAAGATTGATGCAAGCTACGTATCTGTACTGCGAAGTTTAATGCTAATCTTACCGCCCTTTCCCGGGGCAGGGATGCAGCCACAGGGAACTGGGGCTTGGGGCGTTCACTATGGCCAGGGCTCTGCTTTTCTAAGCTAAAGATAATCAAGAATTACCTCAGGACAACCATGTTACATGAACGATTGAATGCTTTAGCATTAATGTCCATTGAGCGAGACGTTGTCCAATCACTTGATTACTCGGCATTGATTAAAGATTTCTGTGACTATGTGCAGAGGGTACAGATCTATAAATACCTGGGAGTGCAGCTGGATGATAAATTGGACTGGACTGCCAATACTGATGCTCTGTGCAGGAGAGGACAGAGCCGACTATACTTCCTTAGAAGACTGGCATCCTTCAACATCTGCAATAAGATGCTGCAGATGCTCTATCAGACGGTTGTGGCGAGTGCCCTCTACTACGTGATGGTGTGCTGGGGAGGCACCATAAAGAAGTAGGAGGCCTCACGCCTGGTGAGGAAGGCAGACTCTATTGTAGGCATTGAGCTGGACAGTTTGACATCTGTGGCAGAGCGATGGGTGCTGAGCAGGCTCCTGTCAATCATCTCCAGACAGAGGCTTCAGCGACAGACTGCTGTCACTGTCCTGCTCCACTGGCAGACTGAGGAGATCATTCCTCCCCCACACTATGCGACTCTTCAATTCCACCCGGGGGGGGGTAAACGTTAACATTATACAAAGTTAGTGTCTGTTTTACCTGCATTTTTATCACTCTTTAATATTGTTTTTTATCAGTATGCCGCTGCTGAAGTATGTGAATTTCCCCCTGGGATTAATAAAGTATCTACCTATCTAACTACAGTATCTATTGTATATAGGAGCAACAGATAAGAGCTCCTCTGCTTTGAAATTTATTCTGCATTGGTTTCATACATTACTTAATTAGAGGACAATTGGATTATTTGTGTACTGACGATAGTTAGTATTCAGCAAAGCACAAAGCAACGCACAAAAGGAAGATTTAGAACAGGGTTTGTTTTCCATTGCATTCCAGACTGGTGTGAATTTGTGCATCCTTACTGATTTCCATGGTTTTCTTATGCCTATAATTTTCTGCCATGTAGTAAAACAGAAAGTTAGGTAGTACCATACTACACTATGCTTTAGATCTTTGTAAAGTCACATTTTGAATGTATGGATGTTTCAACTTGCAGATGAGTGTTATTATTATTGAGTGTAACTTCTTGAAGAACAATCTGTTTATGTAATTCAATCTAGTATGATATGCTAAAGAATTCACTGGGAAAAGCAAACTTTTATTCAGGTTCATTTTACATACAGAAATCTTATGAAATTCTTCCAACATGTTTAAGATTGGTAAAGATAATTATGGGTCTGATATATAAAGCATCATAGCATTTGCATATAGCAATGTTTTCTGATCGAGTCCTACTCTGATAATACCCTTTATCACTGGTTTCCTCCGGAAATGAATAGCCAGTGGCTCAATGGCTAGTGCAAAAAGCATTGGAGAAAGTGGTCACCTTTTTTGAGTACCTGCTTCTAATCTGAAGTATTCAGAGTTTGTGTTATTAATGTGTAGTGAGGCATCTGCAGTGGTATAGGATTTTAATTCTTACAGATATATAAGGGCCAAAACCAAATCTGTGTATTGAAGTAAACAGATAATTACTTTTAACTCTATCAAAGACCTTTTCTGTGTCCAAAGATAATAAGACTTCTCATGAGTTCAATTTCGTGGGAGAGTATATTACATTAAACAGGTGCCAAAGGTTTGAGGCTGAGAGTCTGCCTTTAGTAAATCCAGCTTGATCTTGTGATATTACCAAGAGGTACAATTTCTAAAGTCTTTAAGCTTGCAATTTTGATAATAGCTTAATATGATTATTCAGGAGTGAAATTGGTCTATATGATGCACATTGTGATGTCTTTATTTTTCTTTGGAAAAGAAGGCGTATACTGTGACGAACCTTTTCTAAAACGTGGAATAGAGTGTGGAGTTTTGTTAAATTAACTACTCATGGATTTCTCTTACTTCTGGCTCCCCAAATTCAAAAAAGGTACTTTGAGAAAAGAAAAAGTTTGGCTCAGTAATCAAGATCAACCAGTTTTAAGAATTCTAGTGCACAGTGCACATATACATCATAATTAAACATTTCCAAGCTTACCTAATCCAGTTCAATATCACAGGAAGGAAAATATGAGCACATATGAACATGAATTCTGGCATCTAAATACTGACAGCATGTTGCTGAACTACAAACAACAAAGATGTTCAATTAATCTTCCTATGTCTCTTCTTAAGTTGTTACTGTTTGATTTGCACAAATGTATGAACAACTGTAGTGTGTTGTTTATTAATTTAAAGATCACTTTTTATCACTTTCATCACTTTCAACTGGGATAGGTAATACAGTTTTATTTCTTTGCCATCTTAAAAATGTATACTGTCAAAAAAAGAGTGAGTACCTTACACAGACTGGTTGGAGAAGGCAGCAGGGTGAAGAAAAGAATTGCACAGATGTTAATATTCTCTATTATTCCTACTCCAGTTTCTAGGCAGGGGAAAGTCTTATTGAAGGATCAGTGACATCACATCCATTCCTACCTCACTCCATTTTTCTGGTTCTTGGACTATAAAGACACACAAAGCAGAGAGAGTGCTTCACAGAGACTGGTTTGAGAGGGCACCAGGGGGATGAAAAGAATTACTCTGAGCTTAACATTCTCTGTTGTTCTTACTCCTGTTCATAGGCATGGGAAAATTCCAACCAATATTTGGTGACATCACTTCCATCCCTACCAGACTCCATTTTTTGGATTATAAAGGTACTTCAAGCAATTCTAACTTTAAGACAACCTAGAAGGATTATTCTTTCCGCTTGTTTTTTTTTTCTTCTATAATCAATTCTATAACTATTAAATAGGGATTCCCCACTGGGACCCCAATTCTCCTCACATTTCAGTTTTATTTTATTGCATAGTACATTTACAAAAAGGCCACCAATATCACCTATTTGCAGAACAGTGTTATTCATTTTAAGTGTGTTCTTTCAGAATGGAAAATCC
Organism: Polypterus bichir lapradei; assembly: GCA_026402145.1. Taxonomy (NCBI): domain Eukaryota; kingdom Metazoa; phylum Chordata; class Cladistia; order Polypteriformes; family Polypteridae; genus Polypterus; species Polypterus bichir. Next base: position 82,386,126 of record JANRMT010062792.1, on the reverse strand, counting down.
AGTACTGTCATGGAATGTGACATCTGCTAAAATGTCAGTTGACAGAATTTGTTGCTTGATGAAGTGTTGGATAGCACAGTTTTTACTGTACTAACTTCTAAAAAGATTTCTATACCTGCAACATCACTTTCTCAAAAAAGCGCTCTTTTCTCATTTACATACTTGGAAATCCACAAATTTTCTATGTAACACATCCATTGATTTGCTGACATAAGTTGCACTTAATGAATAAACTGTAATCACCTACACAATTTTGTATCCAATAATGTTATTTGTTTTTGAATAATACAGTAAATATTTCCTAATAACATACAATTGACAAATTAAAAGTAGTGTAAATTACTGTTAAAAATCACAGTTTATGTAAGGAAAGAATTTACTGTATGAATTTGCAAAGTGCTTGAAACTGTCTGCCTGTTTAATTATAGGCCAGTCTGACATTATTTGTATCAGTACATTAAGGTTAGAAATGAAATCATATAATACTTTAACTTTTTATTTTTTATCTATGATAACAATTTGCATATAAGAAGTCTCATTCTATGAACCAGATATTTACTCAAGATGTTTAATCTGTTTAAATATTTTGGGACCTTTAAATACTATTAGGGATATTGTTAGGATATACAATTTATCGGTTCGCTAATTGTTTTAAATTAAATTATATTTAAGTATGTTATGTAAATGAACCCTAACTAATAAAAGAAGCTATTCTGTTAGCCATATTGCACTAAACAAGAGTACATGATGGGCGACCAATTTGGTGTAAATAAAGGATATCCATCTATGGATCTATTTGTAATAATAACTCACAACTTTGCAGAGTATTTTCCTAACAGATACTAGAATAACTACTCCGATCTTTTTACAGGCATGCAAATATTTTTCTAATTTTCAGACCTCCTAGTTACCTTAATACATAATGATAAGTGTCAAAATGTAACACTGACTGTAATGCTAACAATTTGTGCATATGATGCTCTCTAATTAAGACCTAAAAAAAAACTGGGTTATGAATATGTCAGCATCATAAGTATGTGTATATCAGACTGTATTTAGAATATGAAAACTTTACACTGAATTGTAAGTACAAATTACCATACTTAATAGTGAACAATTTATGACTTATTAAACCAGGTATTCCACATTTCTCAGCCTGCAGCAAATTTACAAAGTTCTTACTAGCAACATTGTTGTCCACATTAGTGGACTAACCTAACTAACTAAACATTTTTCATTGCATTTCAAAAGGAAAAGTAAGTAACATTTCTAAGGCAGTTTCTCAAGCTGTTTTATTATCCTAGAGAACTATCTAATTCTTTCCTTCACAAAGACAACATAAAATAAATTCCCAGGGGAATCAGAGACAAAAAAGGTGATTCTGTCATTTGTTATTGTGCTAGGAACTGTCACACCACTTGAGCGTGTAACCCAGGTCTCAGCCTTTTCACTTGACATGCTTTCAGCAGAAACAAATAAATGAAGAGGTCATTACAGCTAAATGTGAGGTCGCTATTGTTAATGGCTTTGCACAACTTTGCTGACCTATTGCTTTTGTTATTGTGAAAAGAGGAAACTATATTATGTAGCTAATTGTATTCATTAAAAACTTTCATTCTTCTTTCTGGCTAGCTATGTAGTGTCTGTAGACAGAAGTTCTCCTTTATATTATAAGGAGTGGCAAAAGATAATTCTGCAATTATATTAATAAATATTTTTTACCTTTTAGGTCACCTCACTCTATGGAATTTTCTGAAGTGGTACAGATATTGAAGGCAGTATATAATGGTAGCATTGGATTTTTAAAAATCACTGAAATACATCTGAGTCACTGTAATTGTTCTGTTGAAACTATTATCACTAAAAGGAAACTATAATGTGTAATGGACATGTTAGTAGGCAAGATAAGCTATTATAAAATATAAATACATAAACCAAAATATTATTGGGATATACAGTGGGTACGGAAAGTATTCAGACCCCCTTCAATTTTCACTCTTTGTTATATTGTAGCCATTTGCTAAAATCATTTAAATTAATTTTTTTCCTCATTAATGTACACACAGCACCCCATATTGACAGGCAAAAAAAAGAATTTTTGAAATTGTTGCAGATTTATTAAAAAAGAAAAACTGAAATATCACATGGTCCTAAGTATTCAGACCCTTTGCTCAGTATTTAGTAGAAGCACCCTTTTGAGCTAATACAGCCATGAGTCTTCTTGGGAAAGATGCAACAAGTTTTTTACACCTGGATTTGGGGATCCTCTGCCATTCCTCCTTGCAGATCCTCTCCAGGTCTGTCAGGTTGGATGGTAAACGTTGGTGGACAGCCATTTTTAGGTCTCTCCAGAGATGCTCAATTGGGTTTAAGTCAGGGCTCTGGCTGGGCCATTCAAGAACAATCACAGAGTTGTTGTGAAGCCACTCCTTCGTTATTTTAGCTGTGTGCTTAGGGTCATTGTCTTGTTGGAAGGTAAACCTTCGGCCCAGTCTGACGTCCTTAGCACTCTGGAGAAGGTTTTTGTCCAGGATATCCCTGTACTTGGCCACATTCATCTTTCCCTCGATTGCAACCAGTCGTCCTGTCCCTGCAGCTGAAAAACACCCCCACAGCATGATGCTGCCACCACCATGCTTCACTGTGGGGACTGTATTGGACAAGTGATGAGCAGTGCCTGGTTGTCTCCACACATGCCGCTTAGAATTAAGGCCAAAAAGTACTATCTTGGTCTCATCACACCAGAGAATCTTCAGGTGTCTTTTAGCAAACTCCATGTGGGCTATCATGTGTCTTGCACTGAGGAGAGGCTTCCGACAGGCCACTCTGCCATAAAGCCCTGACTGGTGGAGGGCTGCAGTGATGGTTGACTTTCAACAACTTTCTCCCATCTCCTGACTGCATCTCTGGAGCTCAGCCAAAGTGATCTTTGGGTTCTTCTTTACCTCTCTCACCAAGGCTCTTCTCCCCCGGTAGCTCAGCTTGGCCGGACGGCCAGCTCTAGGAAGGATTCTGGTCGTCCCAAACGTCTTCCATTTAAGGATTATGGAGGCCACTGTGCTCTTGGGAACCTTAAGTGCAGCAGAAATTTTTTTGTAACCTTGGCCAGATCTGTGCCTTGCCACAATTCTGTGTCTGAGCTCTTCAGGCAGTTCCTTTGACCTCATGATTCTCATTTGCTCTGACATGCATTGTGAGCTGTAAGGTCTTATATAGACAGGTGTGTGGCTTTCCTAATCAAATCCAATCAGTATAATCAAACACAGCTGGACTCAAATGAAGGTAATCTCAAGGATGAACATGTAAACTCCACACAAATATAAATATATGAGTGTCACAGCAAAGGGTCTGAATACTTAGGACCATGTGATATTTCAGTTTTTCTTTTTTAATAAATCTGCAACAATTTCAAAAATTCTTTTTTTTGTCTGTCAATATGGGGTGCTGTGTATACATTAATGAGGAAAAAAATTAATTTAAATGATTTTAGCAAATGGCTGCAATATAACAAAGAGTGAAAATTGAAGGGGGTCTGAATACTTTCTGAACCCACTGTATATGTGTCACTAGAAGAGTCAAATTCTTTTTTATTTTTTCTACTTTTTTTCAATAGTTTTTAGTAGTTTTTATAGATTTTTCAAGGTTCTTTTGTTAGCACAATTTCACATATTCTCTGGTAACAAATGGACAAATGTTTTATAGTGTTTTAAATAAGTCATTTGTGTTTTAAACTTAATGAACAAAGAACACAGAGAAGAACACTTCCACACAAAAAGAATACATACAGTATGTGGAAAATAACAAGGTAAAACAGTCGCTGTCACCAGCAACATGCCAAGGAAATAACTTTTGCTACTAAGAAAATAAACAGTCACTGGAGTTGAGCCTATGATGACTACATGTTGTGATGTGGGGGCACAAAACAGCCAAAATGATGTGAAGGCTCCAGAATTTAATCACCAAGCAGACCCAAATCATAGTTGGCCTTCCCAAGTAAGGATACACTATGAAGACCTGAGTTCTTACTTTACTGGCTGAGTTCAGCCTACACCAGGATAAATGATCAACAACCCAGTGGTCTCTGTGGCTGAGCTCCATAGAATTGTGTGGAGATGAGAGAAACTTCAGAAAGACAACCATGACTGCAACACTACAATGATCTGGACTTAATGACACAGTAAAAGTCACATGGAAGCCCACTTGGAGCAAAATGGGACATAAAAGACAATTAGACTGTGAGAAACAAGATTCTCTGACCTGATGAATCCAAGATCATTTTTAGAGGAAATCTGTACAATACCATTCCAATAGTGAAGCATGGAGGTTGCATCATTATTCTGAGGGCCTGCATTTCAGCAGCAAGGACTGCAGGCTAAACAGGGTTGTGGGAAAGCTGAATGGAGCATAGTACAGAGATATCCTTGAACAAAGCACATACAACACAAGAAGAGCCTTTGAGTTGCCCTGTCAGAGGCCAGACTTGACCCTAATTGAATATCTTTGGAAAGACCTGAAAACAGCTGTCCGCTGATGATTTCCATACAACTTGACAAAGCGTAAGAGGATCTGCAGGGAAGAATGGCAGAAAATCCTCAATTTCAGGTGTATTGAAGCTTGCTGTGTCATATCCAAGAAAACCCCAGGCCATCATCACTGCCAAAAGTGCTTCAACAAAGCCCTGAGGAAAGTGTTTAAATACTTGTGTCAGTGTGATATTTTAGTGTTTTTACTTACAACAAATTTTCAAGACTATCTGTTTTTCCTTTGAGAGTTGCTTCCTGTGGGGAGAAAATTAATTTTAATCGAAGTTCAGATAAACTAAATCCTAATAATGTTCCTCGGAAACCAGATGTGAGAAATGAAAAGCCACAAGATGCAAGTATTTGTGACTTTCTATGTAAAAACAATCCTCAGCAACCGCTTTATGATCAACAAAATAAAGCACCAGCACCTCTTCAACAACCACTTTATGATCAGCGAAATAAAGCACCAAAACCTCCTCAGCAACCGCACTATGAACAGTGTCATGATCAACTGAAAGAACAACAAAATAAGACACAAGCACCTAATGTACCCCACAGAAAAGTTCCAATATTTGACGGTGATCCCTTGAAATATTTGGATTTTATTGGAGCATTTGATCGAGCTATCGATGATGCGATAGGAAAGCCGTGAGATAAATTGGACTTCTTGGCACAGTTTACTAAAGGTTCACCTCACGAGATTGTTAAAAACTGTAAATACTTGTCACCATTAGAAGGTTACCAAAAAGCCAGAATAAAGCTCGAAAGTCTTTATGGAAACCAGCTATGGAAAGCAGATGCATACATGAGAAAAGCCAAAGGATGGTTGCAAATAAAGCCAAACGATGGAGAAGGTCTGAGCGATTATGCGAACCTTCTTGGCGGATGTACGAACATTATGCCCAACTTACAAAGCAGACAACAATTTGAAAGTAATGATAACCTTCGTACTAAAGTCTCCAAACTTCCTCAAGACCTACTAGCACCGTGGCAATGCAAAGTACAGAGTATTGAAAGTACGTAGAGCAGACAAGCCCTTCTCACAGATCCAGTGAACTTCCTGGATGAACAGACAACATCAGCATTGAATCCCGTGTACAGTTCAGTTCTACAAAGCCATTCCTTCAAGAAGGAAAAGGACAAAACTGATCAAGAGAAGTATCCTTTGAAAGGTGTCCTGAGAGAAAGCAGTTTTCCTGCAAACATTTCTGCTGTGGGCGAAAAAATGGATACAGACACCTTAGTTAAAACTATGGAGACGGCAGGACATACAAGCGGTAAACACTCTCTTTTGTGCAATGAAAATCATGATCTTAATGAATGCAGTGCAATTCAGAAACTAACTTATTAAAGTAAAATTGACTTTTTGGAATGTAAAGGCTTATGCTTTAAGTGCCTTAAACAAGGATATCTTAGTAAAGAATGTGAAGAAATAATTAAATGCCAAATATGCTCTCATTTACATCCAGTAATTCTGCATATGAATAAGGAAAAAGGCACCAACGATAAAGCCACACCTCCCAAAGAGGAGAACGCTAAGTCGGAAAAGAAAGACATTTCTTCTGCCCATATTTCTGTGGAACCATTAGAGACGTGTACTGATACCGGGGCCAGTAAAGAGTGTGTCTTAGCTGTGACTCCAGTTGAAGTTAAGTCTGAAACGACTGAAAAATGTGTAGAAACATATGCTCTAAAAGACTCTGGCAGCTCAGTTACATTCTGCACAGAAAGTTTGCAAGAGCAGTTAAATCTTTCTGGAAAAAAGTCTCACATCTACATCAGCACTGTAGAAAGAGACAAAGTGAATAGACAGAAATTAGTGAAGTGTACATTCTTAACAAAGTTGCAAGTCTGTGGGATAGAGGAAAATACATTTTTTGATTTACCAGAAGTGTACACAGTGAATTCCATACCTGTGTAAAGGGAGAGCATCCCTATGCAAGAAGATGTCAAGAAATTGTCTTGTCTAAAAGATGTGCATCTACCCCAGATAAACGCTGACCAAAGCAATAATATTGTAATTACAATTCTATTATTAATATTGTTGTTATTAAGTACAAATGCCCGTAAAGTCATGGAGCCATGGAAAATCACACATAGTGAAGATGAAGGACTTTATGCTGTGCAAACATTCCGTGGGTGGATCGTTAAAAGATTTATAAAGGGGTCGAACAAAGGAAGACTGCAAAGTTATTCAGTCACTCATGTGACAATAATGGAGATAGAGCAAATGTTACTCCAGCGATACAATATAGACTTTCCAGAGTGCAGTTGTGACGAGAAGGAGGAAATGTCACAGGAGGACATTAAATTCATGCACATAGCTTTAGATACTGCAAGGCTAGTGGATGGACACTATTGCATTAATCTGCCTTTTAAAGATGAGACACTTAAAGTGCCAAACAATTGCTGTGTTGCAGAACAACGTGCTATTGGACTTACTTACAAAGTATCCATTCCATGAGGATTACAAAACTTTAATGAAAGACATTTTAGACAAAGGATATGGCATCAAAGTACCCACTGAACAACTGACCCTTGAAAAAGAAAGAGTGTGGTACATACCTCACCATGGAGTATATCATCCAAAGAAAAATAAGTTTAGAGTGGTTTTTGACTGTACAGCCACTTACCAAGGCTAAATGAACAGTTGCTGAAAGGACCTGATTTAGCTAATACACTCATTGGTGTTCTTACAAGATTCAGAGAGGAACCAATCACTCTCATGGCAGACATTAAATCAATGCTCTATCAAGTGAAAGTTCCAGGTGAAGAACCAGATGTTCTTCGTTTCCTGTGGTGGCCTGAAGGTAATCTAAACAATGGACTAGAGGAATACAAAATGACAGTGCATCTCTTTGGTGCTACTTCATCATCCAGTTGTGCTTCTTATGCTTTACGAAGAACAGCAGAGGATGTCAGGGGCATAACTTCTGAAGAAACAGTTATCACTATGCTTCATATTGTTGATGACTGTTTAAAGTAAGTTGCTACAGAAGAACAAGCCATAAAATTGGCCAAAGATCTTCAATCCCTGTGCTTGAAGGTAGGATATTATCTTACAAAATGGATAAGTAATAGCAGAGCACTCTTGTTGTCCATTCCTGAAGAAGACAGGGCAATAGATCAGAAGGACTTAGACTTAAGCCATGATTTGTTACCAGCTGAAAGAGCCTTGGGTTTTCAATGGTGCACACAAACTGACAGTTTCAAGTTCCAGGTAAAGCTGCAAGATAAGCCTGTTACAAGATGTGGTATTCTGTCAGTGGTTAGTTCAATGTACAATCCACTTGGATTCTTAGCACCTGTCATATTGCCTGCTAAGCTTATTTTAAGAGAACTGTGTAAAGAGAAATATGCATGGGATCAAGAAGTGGAGGTTAAGTATGTCCGGAAATGGAAAAAATGGATGGATGATTTGAAGCTACTTGTGCATTACAATGTAAACAGGTGCATTAAACCACCTGAATTTGGTCAAATAATTGCTGCAGAAATGCATCATTTTGGAGATGCTTCAGAAAACGGGTATGGCACTGTTTCCTACCTCCTCCTGACTAATAAAGAAAATAAGAGACATTGTCCATTTACAATGGGGAATCAAGAGTGGCACCACTAAAACCTGTCACTATACCAAGGTTAGAACTTACAGCAGCAGTTGTAGCAGTGAAAATGGACAAAATGTTAAAACAAGAACTACAGATTCCCCTGCAAGAATCAATCTTTTGGACTGACAGCACTATAGTACTAAGATACATTGCAAATGAAAGTGTATGCTACAAAACTTTTGTGGCCAACAGAATCGCAGATAAGAGAGCACACATAACCCTCGCAATGGAGGTACGTCGCACCTGCACAAAAACCTGCGGATCAGGCATCAAGAGGTTTGACAATAAAAAGCTTCATCAAAAGTAAGACTTGGATACAAAGCCCAAACTTCCTGCTACAACCAGAGCATGAATGGCCTAAGAGACCGGATGAAGTGGACGTGTCTACTAACATTGATCCGGAAATCAAAAGGTTTGTATTAAATTTTGCAAGTGTAGAAGAAAAAATCGAACCAATAAAAAGACTTGTGGAGTGCTACTCAAAATGGTACAATTTAAAGAAAGCAATAGTTTGGTTCCTTAGGTTCAAAGAAATGCTACTGCGTCTGAAAGAAGAGAGAAAGGCAATTCAATATACAGTCAGCCAATCTGGACACAGCCCAGAGAAACAAAAGACATTAATCTCAGAACATATGGAGGAATACAAATCGACAATGAGACTAAAGCCACTGTCTCTAGATGACTTGTCTAAAGCAGAAGATGAACTTATTTGCCTCAGTCATTTACAAGCTTACCCAGAGGAGGTTAAAGCCTTGCAGAAAGATCAGCATGTAAATAAAGGTGGTAAAATCAACAAACTGGACCCAGTACTGCAAGAAGGAATATTGAGAGTTGGAGGAAGACTCAGAAAATCAGCTATGCTAGAAGAGGCAAAACACCCTGCATCTTTTCAGAAGAATTCACATATTGCTACTCTCTTTATGCAACAAGTTCATAAAGAAATTGGAAATTGTGGGCATAATTACAAGATACCACACCCTGTAACTCCTGGGTAAAGACAATGCCAGATGCAAAAGGGGCAGTCAGAAGGGTTTGTGTGCAGACCAAGACCATCACACTGGACAGACCTGTTTACAAACTGTGCCTGCTCCAGGAAGCAGCAAATGATTGAAATGATTAATTTTTTTTTTTCCATGCCTAATTTTAATTGTGTTTATGTTTTTACAGTAGAATTTAAGTTTTAAGTTTCTTAAGTTTGGTTTAAGTAATGAAGGCTCTTATTAAGTAATGTTAAAGTAACATTAGCAGAAGGGGCTGGATGTGTAAGAGCCATTTTCCTAGTTATATAAGACTAGCAAAATACCTGCGCTTCGCAGCGGCAAAGTACTGCCTTAAAAGTTTTATTAAGAAGAAATTTAAATCTTTTTAAACTGAGGGAAAATATACCAATAATTATTTGTTAAGGATCTCTTTGTATACCACATTGTGAGTTCGGCCCTCCGGTTGTAATATGACCAAGCTGTGCGCTGAACTTACTCTTAAGCATGCAACGTACAGTTGGCCATGTTAACAGTAATCTTGTTTCAAATCTCACAGCTTGGATTGCTGCTGTCATAATTGGTTTGAGTTTCATGGTTTGTTTCAATTACGACAGTATTTGTAGGACTTGTGTTGAAGAGATATTCGGCATCTGTCAAGCGCTGTAAGTATACAACCAGTTTCATTGATAACTTCACATCCAGCTTTTGAGAGTTTAAACATTTCTAAACATCAAAGTGTCCACTACTGAAATCGTCACCTGTGAATCTAAGATGTTTAAGAGGCATTGGCGGTTGTCCAAAGGTGTAAAATATTTGGCCATTTCAGTACACTTGAAAGTGACAACCGAACAATTCAGCAGCAGCCATCAACTCACATGCAGATGCATAGGTGAAGGGCTTAAGCATTTCACTCTTGTAGTGCTCCTGTGTAGTATAATTATCTCCTGTACCGTCATCAGTCCACACCTTGAACCTGTCCCAGTCATTCAATACATAAGACACAAAGTTCCTCCGGATATTAAGAGTGAGCCTGATATGGCCATGCAATATGTAACAAAGAGAATGGAAAAGGTAGGTGCCATCTCCGGGCATGGAAACCACTCGGTAAGTGACAGTTCTTTGATCGATGGTGATCACCTCGATAGACATGTTAATGGGGGTACAGTTGGAATGATAAAGGAAATGGGTACCTGAACAATGTAAAGTAAGTCTAAAATACCTACACAATAACTATAATCGTAATAAATGAACAATAAAACAGCGGAGAAGCCGTGGATTAAATAAAAAGGCTGTAGTTATCAGCAGGGAGACGTGAATCCCATGGCGAAGCAAGGAAGGAAATGTAGAGACTGGAGCGATGGACGGCCTTATATAGGCAGGCAGCCAACAACGTGGGAGGCGTTTGGATGGGGGACCCAACGCTGCCTCACACGGTGACCGAGCTGCAGGCTATGGACGTATATATGTATTTAAGTAGGATTCAGTCAGTGTTGGGAACCCGCATATCAAATTTCTTGAAGATGGGCCCATAAGTAACAAAGACTGTTGAAAAGTTCAATATGATGGCCAACAGTGGCATCATACCACCGAAATAAGTACCAAATTTCAGCCTTCTACCTACACGGGAAGTTGGACAATTAGTGACGTTGGAAAGTTCAATATGGTGGCTAAAAGTGGCGCCATACCACCGAATTAAGTACGTACATTGGTTTTGGTTAGCGCAGGGAAGCCGCCTACCAAATTTCGTGAAGATGGGGCCATAAATAAGAAAGTTCAACATGGAGGACGTTGTTAACCGTTATGACCGTTACGCGTAGAATTTCGAAATGAAATCTGCTTAACTTTTGTAAGTAAGCTGTAAGGTATGAGCCTGCCAAATTTCAGCCTTCTACCTACACGGGAAGTTGGAAAATTAGTGACGTTGAAAAGTTCAATATGATGGCCAACAGTGGCATCACACCACCGAAATAAGTACCAAATTTCAGCCTTCTACATACACGGGAAGTTGGACAATTAGTGACGTTGGAAAGTTCAATATGGTGGCGAAAAGTGGCGCCATACCACCGAATTAAGTACGTACATTGGTTTTGGTTAGCGCAGGGAAGCTGCCTACCAAATTTCATGAAGATGGGGCCATAAATAAGAAAGTTCAACGTGGCGGACGTTGTCGACCGTTATCGACCGTTATGACCGTTACATGTAGAATTTCGAAATGAAACCTGCTTAACTTTTGTAAGTAAGCTGTAAGGAATAAGCCTGCCAAATTTCAGCCTTCTACCTACACGGGAAGTTAGAGAATTAGTGATGAGTGAGTGAGTGAGTCAGTGAGGGCTTTGCCTTTTATTAGTATAGACTAGCAAAATACCCGCGCTTCGCAGCGGAGAAGTAGTGTGTTAAAGAAGCAATGAAAAAGAAAAGGAAACATTTTGAAAATAACGTAACATGATTGTCAATGTAATTGTTTTGTCACTGTTGTGAGTGATGAGTGTTGCTGTCA
>JANRMT010062792.1:82342409-82369039 GCA_026402145.1 Polypterus bichir lapradei | reverse complement strand
GACCATCTCATCTTCCTCTGCATAAGCACAGTCCTTCACCCGTGAATATTTACCCGTGGCAGTGTTTCTATTGGATTGCCGCTGACGGACGGCCTTATATGGGCAGGCACTAAATTACAAACGCTAGCGGCAGCCTGTCTATGAACTTAATTTAAAGTTTAGGTTTACATCGTGCTTTGTTTCCGAAGTAGCAGAACTCATGAATATGGTTGTATATGTCACTTGCTCACTTCTTATTGTTTCGCTGCCTTCTCAATTATATAATGCATGTTTTCTTCAGCGCTTTTTGGGCCTCTTCCTGGTTTTCTACCTTCTGCGTGATTACGTGGGAGGCGTGATGATGTCACACGAAACTCCGCCCCCACATTGTTTCGCTGCCTTCTCAATTATATAATGCATGTTTTCTTCAGCGCTTTTTGGGCCTCTTCCTGGTTTTCTACCTACTGCGTGATTACGTGAGAGGCGTGATGATGTCACACGAAACTCCGCCCCCACGGGTTTCACGCTCATCTCCATTACAGTAAATGGAGAAAAACAGCTTCCAGTTATGACCACTACGCGTAGAATTTCGAAATGAAACCTGCCCAGCTTTTGTAAGGAAGCTGTAAGGAATAAGCCTGCCAAATTTCAGCCTTCTACCTACACGGGAAGTTGGAGAATTAGTGATGAGTCAGTCAGTCAGTGAGTCAGTGAGTGAGTGAGGGCTTTGCCGTTTATTAGTATAGATTCATAAATATTTTACAAGATGACAAAGCATAATCTATGGGAGGTTCCTATAACCCTTATAAATTGAGCAAAATTGGTATATTCTAGCTATTTCTATCTGCTCTGACTAAACCTTATTCTTCAGATAATGATCAGCCTTGCCAATGTGTAAGGTATAGAAGGCATATGAATCTAAACCATGCCTGTGCACGTGCCTACAGGCCTTTTGAGTGTGTGAAGTAACTCGTAAAACTGCACTTACTTAAGTGCCTAGCTGTACGTTTAAGGCGTACAGAAGAAGAAATTAAGATCCTTTAAGTATATAAGAAGTTAAGAATCTTTAAGTAAAGAAGAAATACTCGTATAGAACTTTTAAGTACAGAAATAACTAAAGTTTCTCAAGAAAAGCTAAGTTTAGAGAAGATACATTTTTTTTTTTTGCCTTTTATTCTATATGTGTAACTATTTTTTCCTTTATTCTTGTGTGGATTATTTGCTTCTAACTTTCACTAAATATTTTTAAAACAAACTTTTGAACTGAGAGATTTCTTTCGGCACGTGTTTTACCCGTGCCTGATCTCACCTTATACTTTGGTGGCTACACTAAACTTAAAAAAAATTTCCAAATAAAATTAAAATAGTAATTTCATATAAACTTTATATAACTCCACAATCATTTTCCTAGAAAGTATAAAAAGTAGTTTTATTAAATCATAGATAACAGTCCATCACCCATGTCAATAAATACTAACGTTCAAAATCAAGGTGGACCTGTACCAATCCCACAAATGTTACAGAATCTAATATGAAATGTGTGTTGTCCCCTTGAAGTGCATACGTAAAGAAAAGAGAAAGGACACATGCATTGCCAGACCCGGAGGCTGAGACAGTGGCTAATGTTTTAAATGATGGGCTTGTCAGAAGATGTAGAGTTCTGACTGAGTGATGCTCTGATCAGGGGTACAACTATGAGAGCCAGGTGCTCCAGAAGTTATGCGAGCAGTTCTGTATAAACCTGCTATATATTTTAAATCACAAAATGAATTATATTAGAAATATAGTACATCCCCCCAATACTGGATCCTATTAAACTCCGGTATTCCACTTTAAGCAAATTAAATTCTTTCACCAGGATAGATTTACTCGATCTATATAGAATAATTTCTCAACTAAGACCCTCCACCTGCGTCTGTGACCCAATACCAACAAGTTTTTTCAAAGAAGTATCTGGCGTGCTAATTGATAGTGTTCTTGACATAGAAAATTTATCATTAGATATGGGGGTCTTCCCAGACTGTCTTAAGACTGCTGCTGTTAAACCCCTGCTCAGGAAAAATAATCTCAACTTCTCTGTTTTTGAAAATTTTAGACCTATTTCTAACTTGCCTTTCTGAAGTAAAATCCTAGAAAAGGCAGTCATTATGCAGCTAAATGATCATTTGAATAAACATTCTATTCTTAAAAAGTTTCAGTCAGTTTTTAAAAGAAATCATGGTACAGTAACTGCGCTAGTTAAAGTAGTAAATGACGTGCAGGTAAATGCAGACAAAGGCTGTTTATCTTTTCTCATTCTGCCAAGACCTGAGTGCCGCATTTGATACCACTGATCACAATATTCTTATAAATCTCCTTAGTCAGTGAGTGGGCCTCTCTGGCAGTGTCTTAAATTGGTTTGAGTCTTACTTATCAGATAGAAAATTCTTTTTTAGTTGTGGTAATTATACTTCAAACACACATAATATTCTATATGGTGTTCCACAAGGATCTATCTTGGGTCCACTGCTCTTTTCGATCTACATGCTTCCATAGGTCAGATTATCCCAAGGCATAATGTGAGCTACCACAGCAATGCTAAGGACACACAACTATATTTATCAATAACCTGATAACCCCAACTCTCTTGGTTCACTGACACAATGTCTTACTTGTGTTTCTGAATGGATGAGTAGTAATTTTCTCAAACTAAATAAGGTGAAAACTGAAATCTTAGTGATGGGCAAAAATGCATATAATGAGGATATTAGAAATAAACCTGATCCATTAGGCTTAGAAGTCAAAACAGAGGTAAAGAATTTAGGGGTAATTATAGACTCTGACCTAAATTTTAAAATCACATATTAATCAGATCACTAGGAGAGCATTTTTTCACTTCAGAAATATAGCAAAAAATAGACCCCTTATAACTAGACTAGATTAATGTAACACACTTCTCTTAGGACTACCCAAAAAAGACATCAATCGGTTGCAACAAGTGCAGAATGCAGCTGCCAGAATCTTAACAAGGAAAAGAAAATCCAAGCACATTTGTCCAGTTTTGATGTCACTCCATTGGTTACCCATGCCATTCTGAATTGACTTTAAAATACAGCTTATGGTTTACAAAGCCTTAAATAATCTCACTACATCTTATATTTCAGAATGTCTTACATCTTACACTCCAAATCGTAACCTTAGATCTTCAAATGAGTGTCTGCTTATTATTCCGAGAGCTAAACTTAAAAGAAGTGGCGAAGCAGCCTTCTGCTGTTAAGCATCTAAAATCTGGAATAGCTTACCGATAGAAATTCACCATTATAATATGGTGGAGCACTTTAAAAAACTGCTAAAAACCCATTATTTTAATATAGCTTTCTTATAGTTTCATTTTAGTGTAACCCTGATATTCTGTATATTAATTTAATTATAATTTTTTTATGGCTTCACAATCCGTACTGTCCTATTTTCTCTGCTGTTCTTTTTCCAGTTTTCTGTGGTGGTGATCTGCGCCACCTCCACCTGATCAAGGCACCATGCAGTCCCTACATTGATGGATCGAAGGCCAGAGGTCCACATGACCATTATCATCTAATTCTTCCACGTGAAGCCTGAAACCCACAAGGACTGATTTAGATCATTTATTATGTTAGGTAGAATGCCCAGTGGGGGCTGGACGGGCTCGTGGCCTTGGAACCCCTGAAGATTTTGTTTTTTTTCTCCAGCGCTCTGGAGTTTTTTGTTTTTGTTGATTTTTCTGCCCTCCTGGCCATCGGACCAATTGCCTAATCTTATTTTTATATTTTTCTTATTTCTTTCTTCATCTTGTAATGCACTATAAATGTTGTTATTGTAAAGAAGACGAGGACTTCCTGCTTGCTCCCACAGAGTAATCTAGCTCTGTGAAGAGGATTACATGAGTTCAGTTCTGTGTATTGTATTTACCCCATTTTTTGACTCCCATTGCACGCCTAAACTACCTGGAAGGGGCTAACTTTCTGAATTATCTTTACCAAGATTTCTTGCTATTAAAGCATTCCTTGTGTGATTTTGGGCAATACAAGAAATACGTTGTTGTTGTTATAAAATGAGGAGAAGTTAGAGCTAAACCTAAAGGGGTAATGATTCAAACTGGCAAAGCACTGAATACTATTAGTGTTATGTTGCCACCACATAACAACAACAAAATGAAAAAGGTTGCCTCAAAATGGTGGCATATGAAAAAATATGACAGTAAAATTTTATAAATCTTTGAAATCACCTCACATAGATATACAAAGCATAGGAATGAAATGATGTTGAATATCGCTCTAATGAACCCTTTAAACTCAGTCTTAATTACTCTCTAAAACCAGGCAAATACTGTGATGAGTATGCCAGTTAATCACCCAACTTCCCTAATGAACATGGCTAGCTACTAGCAAGACGACTGCACTCCATCATTCACACTTACCAGGCAAGCTACAGACAATGGCTGACACATTTTGCATATGTGTTAGATATTGCTGTGCCTCTGTCTCATTTATCTGCACTTTTGGCTTTAGATACAGAGAAGGCCTTCAATTGGATATTGGGTGTTTCCTTGGCATTTCATGTACTCAATGAGGTTTAGAGCAAACTTAACTATAAACAGAGCATTATATTCATCACCCTAACTCAAATATCACTCTCCCCTTCAAATTGTATGTATAATGGTGCCAGGCAGGGACACTCTTTCCACACTGCTTTTCAGTCTTTCATTAGGCACGTTAATCATCCTAATTTGCATGCATGTATCCAGTTGCAAAATATCTTTATATACACATAACATTTTATTTAATAGCCAAGGTTTCTGAAGATTAAAATCTCTAAAATCTTCCTTCTTTAGACTTCTTCCTCTTTTTTCTTTTATGTACAACTCCGATATGTTTTAAAATCAAGTGGAATTCAATTTTATCTGCTATTGCTTCCTACCCTTTGTACATATTCTTAGAAATCAATGTCAACTTTGTATTAAACACTAGCAAGGCATCTGCTTAAGGGCCCATCAGAGTAGGATCCCCTCTGAGAGTAACAGTATTTGAAACAACAGCCTCCCATATACCAGTGCAGATCCTTAGCCACAGAGCCACCACTCCACCATCATTTTGCTGATTACTAACCAAATCGATCTAGCAACCCTCTAAACCCTCTACTTCATTAAGTTTAGTTTTCAAAAATATCTCTCTGGTGTTAAGAAACCCAAATCATCAACAGACCAAATTTAGTTTTGTTCATCATTTATATTTCGCCCTGCATAAATGAGATACCTCTGGATCGTCAACCCTTTGTTCCTTGAAAACTTCAGGTGCCTTTAATGCATGTGTTTGGGTTGCCTTTTAATGTTTAGTTTATGGTTGGGCATGTCTAAATTTCTTGCATCTGTTCCATCTATTAACATTCTATTAACATTCCTCTTCTCATTCATGTCTGTCTAATGCTAGACCTCTCCTCACTCCTCTCTATCTTTCCGCTATCCAGTGGAAGCTATCTGCCTTTGGGATCATGAATGTAAAATTTGCCCTTGCAATTATTGGAAATTTTCCAACATCCCTTCTCAGTTCATCTGGAAATCTTCCCTTTTTAATTTGCCCTCTTGGACCACTAGACTGCAAGCATCAAAGAGGCATCTGGTCCCTGCTTTAACAATTGGCTATATATGATACATTTGTCCTTCAGCAGATGACTCTTGGTTTTCACCAATCCTTAGCTTTTTACCACCTTAATAAGGTTGATCCTTTGTCAGTCCTTTGGACATGGGTGCTGGGTAAAGGGTTTTAATTTTATTATATGTAAAATTGGATTTATTGTTTCGAAGATAGAGGCGGCACGGTGGTGCGGTGGTGCAGTGGTAGCACTGCTGCCTCACAGTAAGGAGACCCGGGTTCGCTTCCCGGGTCCTCCCTGCGTGGAGTTTGCATGTTTTCCCCATGTCTGTGTGGGTTTCCTCCGGGTGCTCCGGTTTCCTCCCACAGTCCAAAGATATGCAGGTTAGGTGCATTGGTGATCCTAAATTGTCCATATTATTTGCTTGGTGTGTGTGTGTGCCCTGCGACAGGCTGGCACCCCCGGGGATTTGTTCTTGCCTTATGCCTTGTGCTGGCTGGGATTGGCTCCAGCAGACCCCCGTGACCCTGTGTTAGGATATAGCAGGTTGGATAATGACTGACTGACTGACCGTTTCTAAGATGTTGGCCTTTATGTTTCTTTTTCAGTAAAATGTTGCACCAAAATATTTATTTGTTAGCTTAGTTTGCTGAAAACTGATTCAAACCAGCACCACCAAAAACCTTATAATCAATGTAGAAAATAGCTATGAAAAAGATATTAACGGTCAACTAGGTGTGATGGTGCAGGTCAGCTCCATGCTACCGGGTGCCACCGGGAGCCTCTTGAACCCACCACCAGCAATAACATTTCAGAGCGAGGAGCCAGTAGATAAGGAGAAAGACACACTAAGCAAGGGGATGGTGTAAAAGTGAACAGTGATTTTATTAAAATAATCCAACAACAACAAAAAAATAATTCAAAAACAACAGTATAAAATAGTTAATAAATAAATAAATACTCCATAAAAAGGAAGTGTTTCTGTGAAGGTCAGTAAATAAATATTCCATTAAAACGAGGTTAAAAACATGGGGCAGGAAACAGTCCTTAAAATCCTGAGCCCCGATGCAGTCTTTTAAAACCTGGCCGTCTCCTTGACTTAACCCAGAACAGGTCCTTGCAGCCAAGGAGGTGCCTGTCTGGCAGTTCCAGCCACCTCTTAGTGCTGCTCTTGCCCTCTGGCCCTTCCAGCTCTCTCTGGTTCAAGGCAGGGCACCCCACAGAGCCTCCAATTTCTGCTGCCAGGATTGCATCCTTGTGGTCCATGAAACCACCTGCTGAATGATTCTCTCTGCCTCTCCTTCCCGTGCAGCAGTGCTGCCTCCCTCTTGGCAAGTCGGTTGCTCACTAGCAGCAGATCTCCGCCTCCTACCCTCCCTCTCTCCATCTTTCAACCTCGTTTAGTTTTCTCTCAATCTTTTTCTTTCCTTCTCAATCAGCCTTTTTCCTTCCCTTCTCATTCTCGTGCTGGCTCGTTCTTATAAGGCTCTGTGGACGAAGTGTCTCAATCACGTACCGCAGGAAGCCGATGAAGCAATTGAGAAATACCACACCGTCAAATGCAGGTGTGTCTCGCCCCAATTACTCCACCAACTCCCTGCAGCTGCGTGAGTGCGCACCCATGGAGAATGAGCAGGCCAATTGATTATTCATTTATTAAAACGGCCAGTTTTTCCTGACCCACAGACGAGCTATACCACACTACGGTATTTTGGGGGAATCTAAGAAAATATAAATATCAATAAAACCTACAGGAACTTAAGCTTTATTGATATTTTATCAGTTTTACATTAAAAATCAATTAGTTCATTATTTTCCTACTTTATGAATACCTGCTGAAAAATACCATTTGGAAGTACTAAAGAATTTAATACATATTGAACTAAAAAGACTCTTGGCACATAGATCAAGCAATTTCAAGAATAATACAGAACAAAAAACAAACAAACACAGTGTATTAATAAACACCTGCATGCAATACTTCAAGCAGGGTCATTCAGTCTGATAGCATCCGTGAATACACTAGAAGTAAATAAAAGCCCAGGATTCATCATTTGACTGTCCTCTGGCCCTTCTTCCATTTTAACAGCTTGGAAACATTTAGAAGTCTTATAAATAGCTTCTAACAGAGTAGTTTTTATTTTAATATTATATTGTATTGAGGATTACTTGTGTTTTCTTCAGTGTATTGTATTGACCCCCATCTTTTTGAAACCCACTGCATGTCCAACCTACCTGGAAAGGGGTCTTTCTTTGAACTGCCTTCCCAAAGTTTCTTCCATTATTTTTTTCCCTACTAGGGTTTGTATTTTTTGGGGGAGTTTTTCCTTGTCTTCTTAGAGAATCAAGGATGGGAGGGGGATGTCATGAGGCAGGGCCTGTTAAAGCCCATTGCGGCACTTCTTGTGTGATTTTGGGCTATACAAAAAGAAATTGTATTGTATTGTATTGCATTGTATTTGTTGACTATGTAGCGGTCAGTTACATTACTTAAGTCCATCCTCTATGCACATACAGTATATGCAGGCACATCTATGATGAAAAGTTGCATTTGTGCAAGCTCTTTAATTGTTTTAAGCAAGTTTGACAAGGTTTAATATATCACTGCTGCCTAACAAGCTCTGTTACACTCTATTGGATGGAAAGGGTGAAGATCAGGAGAGAGAATAAAGCTAAGGTAGAAAAGAATCAGAACTAGCCTGACTACATATAATGAGAAATGTTCAGTTGCTTTTATAGAGGCTGCATGAACTATTACATCTGACAGCGACTTACAGCAAGTACAGGTACTGTACATTTTGGGTACTGTAGAACGGTGGCTTAAACTGCTTATTTCAGATGCTAGTGCTGGATGGGTTTCATCAGACAGCATGGAAAAGGCAGGAGAGGGACAGGAGTTTTATGTGAACGGGCAATGGTGAAAAAAGGAGCACAGTACAATTAAAACTAAGTGTATGATCCAGACATTGAAATGTGGACTGAATCTGCCTGTGTTTCTTCCCAAGGAAACATGTTATGTCATCCTGGCTGACTAAGCAGCAGAAATTATTCACTGTGACCAATATCTTCATGATCTTCCATCCATCCATTATCCAACCCGCTATATCCTAACTACAGGGTCACGGGGGTCTGCTGGAGCCAATCCTAGCCAACACAGGGCACAAGGCAGGAAACAAACCCCAGGCAGGGCGCCAGCCCACCGCAGGGCATGTAAACACACACCAAGCACACACTAGGAACAATTTCAGATCACCAACGCACCTAACTGGCATGTCTTTGGACTGTGGGAGGAAACTGGAGCACCCGGAGGAAACCCACGCAGACACAGGGAGAAGATGCAAACTCCACGCAGGGTGGATCTGGGAAGCGAACCTGGATCTCCTTTCTGCGAGGCAGCAGCGATATCCACTGTGCCACTGTGCCGCCCATGATGAATCATTCTAAATACTAATAACTACAAACAAGGAATCGAACATTTATGAGTATGTTCCATTCCTGGACACTACAAGCGGGACCTGCTCTATACCAATGTTAATGACTTTAAATATAAACCTGTGGTACAATCTGAGTAGGTCTGACCTCATCTTAATACAACATATAAGCCTTGTATTGACAGCAGCAGCTCTCGGTTATCCAAACCAGAAGTGTGTTTAGGGGGGTGCTGTTTGTTTGTTTTTCTTATTATATATATTCTTTTGACTTTCTGTAAAATTTATATTTCCTCTTGGGGACAAATAAAGAATCATCTGCCTACTGTATTGATCTATCTATGGTAACTATAATTTGCAGTTAATTTTCTAATGTAAGGTTTCAGGTTTCTGATTGTGCCGGTGCTCTTTACACATTGATCCAATACTTAAAAAAAATCTTTCTTGATGTACAATAAAAACACACTATGCATATGCATTTCTGCCACATGCATGTCTTTTATTTCTATTACATGGTTCTGTCTTTGAATGGTCAGAATAACTGGGATAATGTAACACACTTGCCACATTCTCCAACACAAACATAAAAGTACTGGAGTGTCTAGATTAAAAAGATCCCATTAGATATATTCATTTTTCTGTTCATGTATTTTTATAATTGATCAAAAGTAAAGAGCTCATTATCAAAAACTGATTGAATTACAGTGCACCAGACTAATTTATATATTAAGTATCTCTGATCATTGATTTATAAAAGCAAATCAAACTACTTGTTAGTTATATATTTTATAAACAATCAAACTTGATACCAGGAATCGGGAAATGCAGCTATATGGAATAAACTTTTAAGGCTTTCTTTGCATATTTCTCTAATAATTTGTGAATGCCTTTATGAACATCTTTTTTTTTTTATAGAGGCATCTCAAATGATGTTGTCCTATTTACTTTTGACCTGTTATCTTAATTATTCTAATACAGCAACATTCTCATTTTCTGCTGGACTACTTTTCTGATAAATGTACAGTATTGTTTCCACCAATTCAGGCACTTGGGCAGTTATCTTCAATACTGGAGTGTAAATTCTCAGGACTTTTTACTATCCTGCTGAGGAACACTAGTGGAACAAGCTGAGGGAATTGAGCTGTCACATGTCAGTCCGAGCTCAGCTCTAGGCCCTGTCACACATGTGCGATTAGGAGGCAGCTAAAGGGCTTGAGTAACTGTAATACTATGTCAGACCAGGGGGTGACGGAGTGTGCTGACTGTCTCTCTTAGTCTCTTGTAGACCATTACCGGAATAACACATCAGGTTCCGGCGCCACTGATGACGTCACGTCTGGTCCAGGGGCCTCATGCATAAACGGTGCGTACGCAAAGAAATGTTGCGTAAGAACGTTTCCACGTTCAAATCGCGATGTATAAAATTTACACTTGGTGTAAAGCCACGCACTTTTCCACGGTACCTCATACCCTGTCATACGCAAGTTCTCCGCTTGGTTTTGCCAACTGGCGGCACCCAGCGTCAAAGCAGTGCTACTGTTCCTGTGTGGTTACTCTTTATTTTCCTGACGCGGCTTTATAAATACACTGAAACTAACCGCATATTGTTAATTAGTGTAATGCATCTGATTGTAATTAACTTGTAACAATATAATGGTCCAGGGAATAGCCATAGTATTCCAAATACCATAACTGCTTTAGCGTTGTTACTCTCACTGCACCACCTTCTTCTTCTTTTTCTTCTTTCAGCTGCTCCCTTTAAAGGTTGCCACAGCGGATCATCTTTTTCCATATTACTCTCACTGCACCACTCGGAGTATTTATATCACTGTATCTGAGTGGGGAATCACAGAAGCAGCTGATCGGAAAGTGAATTATCGGTATTACAGCATCAAGCCCATGCTGCCTCAGCCACGGCAAAACGTTTCAAAGCCTTTCCTGTACAGACCTCGCGGTTCAGAAACAGCTTCATCCCAAGAACTATAAACGCACTCAATCAGTTGCTCCTTGTAGAACTATTTGTACTTATAAGTACAATCACCCAACTTGCACTACAGTTATAATATTGCATAACCTGTGCCACTTTATAAAGCGCGTATTTACATATGATGATGGCATCATTTGTAAGATGAAATGCAGCAAAATATGTTGATTATATTATACAGATAAAACTTTAACTTCATTTAAATAATCTGTATTGTTAATAATTCAACATGTGAGGACACGGTGCCGCAACACTAGCAAGTTCACGTATTGTTCCTGCCTTGCTCTGTATATTTGCTGAGGCTGGCGCGACACTGGAAGGATAGATGGATAGAATAATTAAACACGTACTATGAAGATATTTCAATGTTCCTTAAAAGTTTTGAAGAATCGTCGTTTTAAGCTTACAGATGGCTTAACGTCTATTACAGAGCTGATTGTGAGGTGATTGGGTATTTGGGGAAAGAAAAGTAAGTACAGGAATTGAAGTTTAGTACGTTTGAAAGAGACAGTACTGCTATAATAAATTATTTCATCGAAGGTCGCGCATGGCGCAGCAAGCATCTTGTGTGAGACATGAACAATCACTGCGCAATCGTTTTTCCATGTTTAATAACATGCTTTCATTCCAATCATCATGAAAATAATACCACGTATACATCTCAGTATTTAAATTATTCAGAGAGCTTTAATATCACGAATGTAATGGATTCTGTGTCCTGTCGGAGAAAGAGAAAGAACGGAAACACGTAGTGATTCACACACATAGAGCACATTGAAGGTCAAATACAAAACAAGGCATTTAACGTGCTACTTTAGTTACGATGGTATTTGAGAAACTAGTAAATTAAATGATTTTAAAATGAAGTTTATGAAGTTCTACTTTAATGACAAAATAAAATTAAAGTGGAAATTTCGAGATTAAAGTTGGCATTTCATGCTTTTTTCCTACTGTGTGCCTATTTTTTTGTCTATTGTTTATTTTTTAATAAGCTGAGACGGTGGGCTACAACTCGCCATTTCACTGCGACTTTGATATGTGACTTCTTTTTTATTTTGGCACTGTGCAACTTTGTGAACGTGAGCTTTCGAGTTTCTCCGACACGTTTTGTCACTTGATCAACTTCCTTTTGTTGATTATACCACTGTTTAAATCAACAAATAGTATGCTTTTCCTTTGCCTCCACTTGGTATTCGCTGAAATTCTTATATTTTCCCCCATGCTTTTCCCATTGTCTTTTCACAGAAGGCTGAGCTTAAGGGTGATTTAAATTGATTTGTATATTCATAGAGGCGTAATTCCTGGAGGAGTTGGGGGCGGGACAGAAGGCACGTGCATGAGTGTTACTTTTCACACTGACCAGGATTTATGGAGCGGAAGAATGTGGAAGTTGGAATACGCACAGATTCCTGCATCTAGATTTTTCTGTGCGTAAGCACACTTTGGCTTTTGTGCTTACATCATATTATAGTGCGAATTCTACACATTGGCGTTATGCATGAGGCCCCAGGTGTCTTTGAAGACGTCACTTCCGGTTCCGGCATGGATGACATCATTTCCTCTTCTAGCCCTTAAAACCGCTATCTTACCTCCACTTAATCAGTTCTGTTTTCGACTCTGTCTTGTAAACAACTCACTTTATCAAACCTTTTGCAGCCAGGATCATATTATATGGGTGGCTGCCCCAAAACTTTGTGACTGTCTGGAGTCAATTTGTTACAGCCCTTACTGAAGACTGCTTAGTGACTTACTTTTGATTCATTTCTCTATATGATCCCTTATGTTGTATTACTGCTGTTAAATGTATAGTATGTATGCATTTGATTACTGAGGGTATGGACGGTTAAGGAATATAATGGCCTACTGATATATATCAAATAAAGAGATTATTAACTATATAGTTTAAATATCTCAGTTATTTTTTTTTTTGCTTTGTGCTATAGGTGGCCATCAGTCCCATGGCACAGCTGGCATCTGCTTACTTACTTATAGAGTTTTGCTCATGGTGAGTATCTGCTAAGCCTGAAATAATAGAGCCTTCAAGAACATTATGCTTAAGTTTGAAATGAAATTTAATCTGGACACATACAAGCATTGAGAGGAGTCAGATGAGGTGGCTTGGGCATCTGATCAGAATGCCTCCTGGACGCCTCCCGGGTGAGGTGTTCCAGGCACGTCTAACCAGGAGGAGGCCCCGGGGAAGACCCAGGATACGCTGGAGGGACTATGTCTCTTGGCTGGCCTGGGAACACCTTGGGATTCCCCCGGAAGAGCTAGAAGAAGTGGCAGGGGAGAGGGAAGTCTGGGCATCTCTACTCAAGCTGCTGCCCCCGCGACCCAATCTCGGATAAGCGGAAGAGGATGGATGGATGGACATACAAGATATTTAATGGATGTTAGATGTAACGTAGTACATAAAGGCAAAAAGAGATGAATGTTATGCAAGATTACTTGGGGGCCTAAGTACTGAAAAAGACACATCATCATTTAAGCAACACACAGAAACTATTAAAAGGTGAATGAAATGTTACAAGAAATTCTTGGAATCTGTCTATAGCACGGGAGTATGGTTTAGTTATTGACTATGTCGCTAGATATCACTTGCCAACAGTGTTGTTAATAGTCTGCCAAGTGTCATTGTGCTGAGTTGATCAAATGCATATTTCTGACAATTTTGCTGCATTTTTCACACGACTTGTGTAATTTGGTTTTACAAGCCAAAAAAAAGCTCTTCAGGTCATATCAAACATCAACATAGCAATCATTGTGGTTTTTGACATTAATGGACTTGTTAATGAAGAGTTTTCCCATGAACAAACTAATAATCAGCAACATTACACCGAACTGCTGAGGTGCTGGAAACAAAGTACTTAGCAGTGGCAGATAGGTAGTGCTGTCCTTGCAGTAAAGAGCTCATGGGTTCAAGTCCCAGGTCCTCCCTGTATTGAGAAAGAGCTATATAAATGTAAAGAATTATTAATACTGCACAAAGACAACATGCGCCATAGTATCAGTCAAAGAGTTTTCAACCAAAAACAATGTGGTTGTTGTTTCACACCTTGTGTATTTCCCAGATCTCGCTCTTTATCACTTTGTTTATGTTCTAGAAACTAAAATTGAGACTGAAGGGAAGCCAGTCCATGTTAGAAATCCAGGAAGAAGAATAAAAATCACAAGATGCTGTAAACCAGGTAACAAAACATGAGTACAAGAAATGTTTCAAGGAATGGAAGAAGTTCTGGGACAGACATCTTTGTCTCTTGGGGGGGGGTACTTTGACAGTGATTAAAGGGGGACTGCTGTAAGTTGTGTAATTATTTTTTTTTAATTCTCAGAATTTTGGGTCACCCCCTTGTATTAACAAACTGAATATAAATCCATTCTAATTATGCTCAAACTCTGTATCATAATTTCAGTCACATAAGACTAGATGTTTCAGTCCTTAAAATAAGTTAACTCTAATGTAGGTCTTGAGGTGGTTTTAGATGGGAGGCAGACACTTTAAAGGTGGATTTAAGTCCAGAAGGATCAACCATACATGCTGGCATCCCAGGTTCACCCACCTCCACATATGAACATCCACAGAAACCCAAATATCATTTTGCTGCCATTACTCCTTTCATCCATAAATAGGGGCTGATTTACTCAACTGCCTACAAAAGCTGTTTAATAGTTAATAGCACCTTCAGCAGTCT
The DNA here is from genome assembly GCA_026402145.1 of Polypterus bichir lapradei. Taxonomy (NCBI): domain Eukaryota; kingdom Metazoa; phylum Chordata; class Cladistia; order Polypteriformes; family Polypteridae; genus Polypterus; species Polypterus bichir. The sequence goes on along the minus strand of JANRMT010062792.1, from coordinate 82,354,349 downwards.
AACTAAAGGAGAGCAACAAATCCTCTGCAGCCAACCTCTACTGGAAGAATTTGCACCTTCCATCCATGCTACTTAGCATCTGTGGCCAGTTCAGCATATCTTAAGATATTTCTTCTCATACACCTCACAGACTGCATCTTCCCAGGGCTCTGTGCGCTCTAAGATTAATACAGTCTTTCAACTGGTAGAATACAAGACCGAGTCTGGTTTGAGTGGTATAGTTGTTATCACTGGTGGAAAATTAAGTCTTTAAGCCAAGTCAGCAGTTACAGTCATGAGCGCGTTCCAGTATGCTTGACACCAATCATGTAAATGTGGGAGGCACTGACTGTCCTTGACAGACAAAAGAGATCCTAGTTGTTCCAGTTGTAGGGGGCACTGAGTTGTTCTTCTGCATTTGCTTCTCCACAGAAAATATGTAAGGACCAGGTTGTGCCTCCATGTGTATCTTCCTTGAGTAAGGCTTACTTTATAAGATAAGAGAATTTGTTTGAGGTTTGCAGCTGTCCTTCAAAGTAGACAAGCATAGTCTTTACCAAGCCACTGACTTAAAAATTTGAGAGTTGGGACAAAACATAATAAAAGGCCCTTATAAGGAAGCTAAAGATTCCTTTCTTTTCCCAGTTGATTGTTATTTTCTCAATGTTTTCTCATCTCGACCACTGTGCCTTTTTTGCCTGAGACACTTCTCATGCATACCTCATTTGCTCCTCCTGCCGCTGTACTTTTTCCAACACTGTAACTCGCCTTTGCCTTTGTGCCACCTTTGCCTATCCATCTGAGGAGCTTCTCTTCAAAGTTGTACCAGGCCCATAGGCCCAAATTTATGTGCTGCTTTTGCCTGCTTAACAAACTCTGCTGAACACCACTTCCCTCCTGTCAAGGTTCTGTGTGCAATATCCCTAATAAAACTATCATGGGATTCTGACAGAGTCCTCTCTTAATTCATCTTACCACACTTGACCTCTTCTATCCACCCCATGACCAGCAACTGGAATCCCTTTGACATTAGGTAGATATTGCTTAGAGTTCTTGGTAGGCCAAACTGACTGTTCTCTCTAGTTTTTCAACATGAACAATGGAAATTTCATAGGCCGTGGTCACAACATGCAAGGAGGCAAACCACCTAAAGGCAGTAAGGCACCACAGCTTGAGGTTTTCTGGTAGCAAGGCCTTATCAAAGTTTTAAGAATTTTGATTATTTCTTCTTTCAACAAGTTCACTTGATTTTTATCACTGAGGTTTACATCATACCAAAGCCCCAAGCTTTTAACTGACATTTCTGATACAGTAAGAATTATCTTCTCTATCAAATTGAAGTTATGGTCAACTAGACTTCCCTTGACTATAGAAATGTTCTTTCACTTCTCTTGTTTTATTCTTTATTTGGGCCCAGTTGATATTAAATTGGAACTTCTCTAGTAGCCATTTAGCAAATGAGGTGACTGTTGTCAGGGTGGTTAAGTTGTTCAAAATGGCCTGCATTGGTGGTAGTCCTGACTGTAATCTCTCTTCTCCTGCTACCCATTTAGTAGCTCTAATGATTACTTCCATTGCTATGGTAAAAGCCAGCAGAGAAATAGTTCACCCTACTATTATGCCTATCAAAATATCTACATATAAAGGATGTACTTCTGGTTACGACACTGCAATTCAAAGCTGGATGGAATGGCCTTTGGGGCTACCACAACAATTCCTGGTGGACTACTGTCTATAGGCATATTACTGAGATCATTGAGCAAGCCAGCAGAGACAGAAGGAGAGAGAGAGAGAGTGAGAAGTGACATGAGTTCCCCACACCTACCCAATCACAACATCCTAATCATTCCTGGGCCACCCCCTCTGCCACAACTTAATCATCTAACCAAAGCAAAGAAGACAGGAACGTAAAGCACAGATAAGAGGAGAGCTGTAAAAAATGTTTTCATAAAACAAGAATAATAGTGGAACTGACAACTAAAAGGAAATTATTTAAGTCACTCCAACAAGGGAAGCAATGTGTAAGAAATCTGGAAATTTATGATTGAGGGTCTACAATATGAGCAGCATGCAGTCGTGGCCAGGTCAGCAGCTTGTCTATTATGACTACATACTATGACTCATATACACAGACAGTTCAACAGAACAATCAAATTAATATACATTTTAAATGATTTATTAAGTAACTGCAATATCAGTGAAGGATAAATTGATAGTATTTTTATTTTATTTCTTGATTTTATTTCCTTTAGTTTATGTAACCAGTGATCTAACCTGCTTTGTACTTTATTTGACAACTTTGGATGACATGTTTCAGACACTTGAGGATTGGATCTGAATACAAGGTTACTTAGGATTGAAAACTAATTTTGTCCATGTGTTAGCCTCTCACACATTATTAATTTTTTGTCAAAGATCATCCAAGTGTAGCATCTACTGAGCAGCAAAGCATAGTCAAACAAAAGCATGGTGACAAAGTCAGTGCAGGAGTCAGAGGACTGTATCACATCTACACATTTGTGCTTTTATGTCCTTGAGTATACTGTACTATTATACTTACAAATTGATAGATAATCTAAGTTAAATAATGCATTGAATATGGGTGCAAGGATGGTGGATGTCCGCAAACCAGTGCAGGGCACATTTTTGATCCCATTTCATCCCTGATCCCCAGTGGAAATTAAGATAAGGTGCATTTAAAATTGTATCCAGGAACCACTTTTTCTCATAAAGAGAGGTGAACATTAGGAACAAAACAAAAAACAGTATTTAAAGCAGAGCATCAAAACAACTGAATAATGTATTAGGACAAACAAGATATTAGTTAACTAAAACTAACTTGATGGACTCAATGTACAATTTTCGATGTACTTTATTATTATGCTCACAGAAATGTCAGGGTATCTGTGTAGTTAGTGATACTGTTTCACAACATCAAGGATCTTGATTTTGATCTCTGGCTTGCCCACTGTCTGTGTGAAGAATTTAGATGTGCTCCCCGTTTCCGTTGTTTCCTTTCACATCCTAATACAATGACAGCATAAGGAATGCTAAAATATATTCCTGTATTGGTCAGTGTAGACTAACTTCACATTCAGGTTTCAGTTTTTATGTTGTGCATTATTTTACATTAAACCATTAGTAATGTTGCAAGGTGCTTTATAAAGCAAACAAATTTCAGGCAGAAAGCCACGATTAAAATAAATTGTGCCTTGATCCTATCCTTTGGTATTTAGGTAACCTTACTTAAATTGTTCTTTGTACTGAGTCATTGAGTCTATTGTCATAAAATGCCTTTTCCTCTTCCCTGGCAGCTCTATCCTTAGCCTCCTTCTCCCAATATACCCAGCATCTCTCCTCTGCACATGTCCAGACAAACGCAATCTCGCCTCTCTGACTTTGTTTCCCAACCATCCAACTTGAGCTGACCCTCTAATGTACTAATTTCTAATCCTATCCATCCTCGTCACACCCAATGCAAATCTTAGCATCTTTAACTATGCTACCTCCAGCTCTGTCTCCTGCTTTCTGGTCAGTGCCACCGTCTCCAACCCATATAACACAGCTCGTCTCACTACCGTCCTGTAGACCTTCCCTTTCACTCTTGCTGATACCCGTCTGTCACAAATTACTCCTGACTCTCTTCTCCACCCATTCCACCCTGCCTGCACTCTTTTTTACCTCTCTTCCACAATCCTCATTACTCTGTACTCTTGATCCCAAGTATTTAAACTCATTCACCTTCGCCAACTCTACTCCCTGCATCCTCACCTTTCCACTGACCTCCCTCTCATTTACACACATGTATTCTGTTTGTTCTGTTCCTACTGACCTTCATTCCTCTCCTCTCTAGAGCATATCTCCACCTCTCCAGGTTCTCCTCGACCTGCTCCCTACTATCGCTACAGATCACAATGTAATCAGCAAACATCATAGTCCATGGGGACTCCTGTCTAATCTCATCTGTCAACCTGTCCATCACCATTGCAAATAAGAAAGGGCTCAGAGCTGATCCCTGATGTAATCCCACCTCCAACTTGAATGCATCCGTCACTCCTACCGCAGACCTCACCACTGTCACACTTCCCTCATACATATCCTGTACAACTCTTATGTAGTTCTCTGCCACTCCCGACTTCCTCATGCAATACCACAGCTCCTCTCGAGGCGCCCTGTCATGCACTTTCTCCAGGTCCACAAAGACGCAATGCAACTCCTTCTGGCCTTCTCTAAACTTCTCCATTAACATCCTCAGAGCAAACATTGCATCTGTGGTGCTCTTTCTTGGCATGAAACCATACTGCTGCTCACTAATTATCACCTCACTTCTATACATAGCTTCCACTACTCTTTCCCATAACTTCATGCAGTGGATCATCAATTTTATTCCCCTGTAGTTACTACACTCCTGCACATCCTTATTCCTAAATATCAGCACCAGTACACTTCTTTTCCAATCCTCAGGCATCCTCTCACTTTCCAAGATTCCATTAAATAATCTGGTTAAAAACTCCGCTGCCATCTCTCCTAGACACCTCCATGCTTCCATAGGTACTGTATGTCATCTGGACCGAAGGCCTTTCCATTTTTCATCCTCTTCATAGCTATCCTTACTTCCTCCTTGCTAATCTGTTGCACATCCTGATTCACTATCTCCACATCATCCAACCTCTTCTCTCTCTCGTTCTCTTCATTCATCAGCCTCTCAAAGTACTCTTTCCATCTGCTCAACACACTCTCCTCACTTGTGAGTACGTTTCCTTCTTTGTCCTTTATCACCCTAACCTGCTGCACATCTTTCTCAGCTCGGTCCCTCTGTCTAGCCAATCGGTACAAGTCATTTCTCCCTCCTTAGTGTCCAACCTCTCATACAATTCATCATACGCCTTTTCTTTAGCCTTCGCCACCTCTCTCTTTACCTTGCGCCTTATTTCCTTGTACTCTTGTCTACTTTCTGCATCTCTCTGACTATCCCACTTCTTCTTTGCCATCCTCTTCCTCTGTATACTCTCCTGTATTTCTTCATTTCACCACCAGGTTTCCTTTTCCTCCTTCCTCTTTCCAGATGTCATGCCAAGCACCCTTCTTGCTGTCACCCTTATTACATCTGCTGTAGTTTCCCAGCTGTCTGGTAACTTTTCACTGCCACCTAGTGCCTGTCTCACCTCCTCCCTAAACTCAACCTTGCAGTCTTCCTTTTTTAACTTCCACCATTTGATCCTTGGCTGTGCCCTCACTCTCTTCCTCTTCTTGATCTCCAGAGTCATCCTACAGACCACCATCTTATGCTGTCTAACTATACTTTCACCTGCCACCACTTTGCAGTCTTCAATCTCCTTCAGATCGACTCTTCTGCATAGGATGTAATCTACCCGTGTGCATCTTCCTCCACTCTTGTACATAACCCTATGTTCCTCCCTCTTCTTAAAATACGTATTCACCACAGCCATGTCCATCCTTTTGGCAAAATCCACTATCATCTGACCTTCTTCATTCCTTTCCTTGACACTATACCCACCCATCACCTCCTCATCTCCACTGTTCCCTTCACCAACATGTCCATTGAAATCCGCTACAATCACCAATTTCTGTTCCTTGGGTACACTGTTCATCACTTCATCCAACTCACTCCAAAAATCTTCTTTCTTGCGCATTGCACACCCAACTTGCGGGGCATATGCACTAACAACATTCATCATCACACCTCCAATTTCCAGCTTCAAAATCATTACTCTGTCTGACACTCTTTTCACCTCCAAAACACTCTTGACATACTGTTCCTTCAGAATAACCTCTACCCCATTTCTCCTCCCATCCACACCATGATAGAACAATTTGAATTCACCTGGCCTTGCTCCCCTTCCATTTAGTCTCTTACACGCACAATATATCAACCTTCCTTCCCTCCATCATATCGGCTAACTCTCTCCCCTTACCAGTCATACTGCCAGCATTCAAAGTTCCTACCCTCAGTTCCACTTTACTTTCCTCCTCTCCTCCTGCCTCCAGACACGTCTCCCCCCTCTTCTAGTAGCCCAATTTCCGCCAGCACCCTGTTAGCTAACAGTACTGATGGCGGTCGTTGTTAACCCGGGGCTCAACCGATCTGGTATGGAAATTTGCATTGTTGTCCACATATTGATTTGGCAAAATTTTACACCGGATGCCCTTCCTGACGTAACCCCCCCAATTTATCCGGACTTGGGACAAGCATGAAGAAACACACTGGTTGGTGCATCCCTTGTGGCTGGGTTAGATTAAAAAGATAATGAATGTCATAGAAAGACATTTCTTGACATCATTAACTACTAACATTCCATTTGATTCAGGGATTGCTGCTTTCATGCATTTTTGTAAACAAGAATCTTAAAAATAATATATAAACACTTTGTTTTCAGTTTTTATTTATTTTAAATTTGATGCCCCTTTTTTTTCTTTGGCTTACTAACTAGGGATCAAATTTTGTGTTTTTTTATTTTTTTGCCTTTGATTATGTTTGTTTCTTTGCAGCTCTCCTCAAATATTGGGTTTATTTTTTATTCTGCCTTTTCTTGCACCTTAAGTAATATTTTCTGTTTTTTGATTGTAGCCTGTAAGAAATCGGTCATGATTAAATAGGACAAAGAAAAGCTGATGCAAAATAACTCTGGTTGATAGAAGTTATGCTTTAAATGGCATACTGTATGTTATGTAAGCAACAAATAAAATAAAGGAAAAAAGAACAAATCATAATCAGGAAGTGAAAAAACACATAAAGTTGATAACAAATGGAGACATCAGAGGACAGTGGAAGAATCATAAAGGGGCCAAAGTTAACATTTTAAAACTGTCTTGGTCAGGGCAAAACCAGAGTCTTAAACCAAGTACAAGCCATTGTTTGAAGTGGAATATTTCAATGCCTCTATTTGAATAGTTATGGAAACTTACGCAGTGCATAAGTCATCATCCATAAGGAGCAATAGGAAAACAGGAAGGTCGTTTTAGGCCTCTGAGAAGAAACTGGGCAGTCAGCTGTTTAGACAAATACAACTAGTGGACTGTGTTAAGCAGCCATGCAGACAAGTCAAGAATAAAACACAAGATGAGAAACATAATGAAAAACTTCACAAGCTAAGAAGCAAAACCAAGAAAGTTTATCTACCACCTTCAGACAACTGGACAGTGGTCACTTAAAAAAAAATCCCAAGGAAATCTTATATGGGCACTGCTTCACGATATATAAATTGGACATAACACAAAACAGGCCTCAGCTGTCACCAAGAATACAAAGACAATCAGTTTAAAAGGGCAACAAAGTGGTCACTTTATGAACATGTTAAGATTTTTGTTTTTTCTTCATTTTGTAAGTATATTGATTTATTCCTATTATTTCTTGTTATATCATTGAATTATTTTGTTTATAATTTTGACCACCATTTTTTTTTAATTGCGCCTTTTGCTATCTTTTTGATTTTTTTGTTTTTGTATTTGGTGGCCATATTGTAGATAGTAAAGCATCCCCATTGCCCACATGTAGTACCAGAAAGTAACATGTTGTGATGTCACTTCCAAAAGGAATATAAGGAGACTGTGAGCTCCTGTGGGTGTTCAAGAATTTGGATTCCCAAAACCCAAAAGCAACAGTTTGTGCTGTTAGGAGTTAATTTTCCATAATATTATTCAGGGGAAAACACTTTCTCCAGGTTCTTTTCTTGATTTTTGATTTATATATTGGATTCTGTTTATTTTTCGACTTCAGCTATTCCTTTAACTACAGTTTTGGCCACTCCATCCATGGTCCTTTCTAAAAGAAATCAAAATTTTTTTTACTGCTCCATCTTAGAAGATCAACACAGACAATATTCAGAAATAAGATGTTATGAATTGATTTTGTTTTCAGTTTTCATTTTTTTATACTATTATGGACATTTGGAATTGTACAAGCCACTTTATTTCTAAATAAATTTGTTTTCAAATATTTGAAAATATTTTATGTCTTTTCTGACCCAATTTTTTTCCCCTTAGGGCACCACAATTTTGAAGACAGTTGCTACAGCATTTCTAGGAAATTCAATGAGGTCTGCAGCATGAGACATGACGGTATAAAGATCACTTCCTATTATCCAAGTTTCTGGTTAAATACAAAACTTTTAAGTAAGTGTTTGATTAACATTTCTGTTTCAACTCATGGTTAAAGAATTAAGGATTTGGATTATGATTCCATTTTAGGGTTCCTGATTCTGACTTGGTGAAAGATAGTAGGATATTCGGTGAGTGAATCCTACCATGTTTAACAGCATTTCTTTTCCTTATCTTTGCCTATTTCCTTCTTAACACATACTATAAGACACAGAAAACTAAGACACTGGTGGGTTGTGCAAAATCCAGACCAAAACAAAAGAATTGGGCCCCAAAAGGCACTAAGCTCCTCTTTTATACTGTGAGCTGTCACGTATAATGTAACACTAGTCTACGCACAGTCATGTACATGATATAGAATACTTAACATAATGGCAATTGTAATAACTGGATTTACTCTGTATGTAATACAAAACGCACCATAAGCTAGAATCCTTACTAAAAAAAGATTTTTTTTATTTTTGTTTTTAGAATGTTTGCTGGGGTATGACATTTACTTGAAGTTTAACTCAGGTGTGCAATCATAGTTAAAATTTGGGCATAGCAATCCTAAACATATGTTAGCTACATGAAGCTTAATCCAAAAAACAAAAACAGAAAACAGACAGATCAAAACCTGGAGACTCAATCTGAAAAGGCAATTGAATTAATTTTATATTTTACAAAAGGCCTATGGCCATAGTTACAGTAATATTTTTAAAGTATTATTAAAATCTCTGCATTTCCTTTATGTGAACAAGTTCAATGAGGATTTTTAATCCTAACGCAAATTGTTTTATTTTCATTTAGTCTAACATTCTGCAAATGCACTGTACAGTGCAGCACTTCTTTGATTAAATATTCTTCTGCCTCCCACCATTCCAAACTGCACTTTTTCCTCATTATCTTATCCTTAGTCACCTCCGCTATTCTGCCAGAAGAACATTAGGACTAAGTAAAATAAATAAATAAAACTCATATGCTTTTAACTTGTTTTGCCGGTGGAATCTTATTGCATTCACTCACTAATACACTCTCTGGAGATATATATTGCTTTCTTTTTATTGGAAGTTACTATTGCAATAGGAGCACTTTTATTACAAAGCAGTGTTTCCTAAACAATTTTGTTCTGCCCTTTAAATATGCAATTATGATTATGTTTTTACAGCTGCATTTGTACTCACCGAGTCTAGCATTTTTGTTTGTGTATAGCTTTTGAATAAATAGCACACAGTTGATTGTGATGTTATTATGAAATGACAAATTTATAGTCCCAACACAAAAGTAATTTCAGTAGACTTGGCAAAAGGAGAGTGTTCAGACTATTGAAAGATTGTCAAAAATGACATTTAACTATACAGGGAAATATTTTACTTTTAACCCTCTAAAAATATGAAGGTAGTTCAATACTCTCAATTTAAAGCATTTTAAATGTAGCATTCAATGAAAACAATTGTTGAACGATTTTCTTTATTCTCAGAACAATGGTCGCTATCAAAAGCAAACCAGTAAATTCTCAATTGTCTTGTCTAAAAGGCAAATTATCCTCAAATTTTTATGTCATTTTATGTCAAAAATGTACAACTGACTGCTGTATGTACAGTACATGCCATCATCCATTTCTAGCGCACATTTAAAGCAATTAAAGGTGGCATACAGCTGTACCCAATCATGACACGTCCATCTACAAAGCAGATACTGGATTTGGAGAGGGTGCCAGTCTATTGCAGAACATACTCAAGCATAAGCCCATATACTGGCACTTGTGCTGTCACCAGCCTTTTTGGGATGTGGGAGTGTAATAAGTGTATAAGTTTAATATGTCACTGTGCTCTGTGCAAATATATATTTTATAAATCTGCCTTTTTCCACTCACATGCACAGAGGAGTTCACCATATAAGAACTGCTAGGCAAACATTTTAAGACAAAACAAGTTAGGGACACCTGCGAAATTGGCAGTCAGACTGATGACCATTGTATACTATTTCTGTGTGTTAAACTCAGCATTAAATTGTATCCTCTTTGCCTACCTTGGAATGGCATGATTCACCTAAGTAGGGGCCAGCACATGAAGAAAGAGAATAAAGCCTTGGAACATTGCCTGGCGCACCTTTGAAGCTGAAGGATGAATAGGAGATAACATCATCTGATCCTGAAAATCCTTCCAACGCAGCGATGAAAATGGCAGACTCTACACATTGGGCCCCCACTCCTGAACTAGGTTCTTGCCATTGGCTTCCTTCATCTGTTATGCAGCATAAGCCTTCATTGAGGAAAGCCAAGTTATTTCTCCTATGTGATTTCTTACTGCTGTATTATTAAGGGAAGGATTTCACCTTTTTATATTATATCTACATAGTTTTGGGTTATATAACACACCACAATTACAAAAGAACTCATTCCAACAAGGAAGCTAACGCCCCCTGCTGGATACAAGGAGGAAAACCTTTGCGCAAACAGGCAGACTGCAAACTCCACATATACAATCACCATGCCAGGATTCAAACACAAGAAAATGCAAGTACTGAATACCATTTCAAATATGCATTCTGGAACAACTTGGCAAACTGCTTCCTGATTGGCTACATCAGTTGTTTGCAAACAGGTGATAGGACCCAAAAGAGTAAAGAGTACTGAGAATCTGTGTGTAATGCAAATACAATTTCTTCAAGCAGCAAGAGGCGTAGCACAAAGTTGGGAATGTTCATTCTGCTAGGCTTTTACTGGCACACAAGATAGCAGGGATGCAGAAATCCAGTTTCACCTTCCCTCAACCTACATTCCAGAAAGTGTCTGAACTGCAGTTCATACCAGTATCAGCCTGCACTTCAAATCTTTCTTATACCATTGTTATGCAGAAACACCTTTCAGACCAGAAGGTAGCTATAATTCATAATATTGTCACACATGTGCGCATGGGAGGCAGCTAAAGGGCATGAGTAAGGGCAGTTCTGAGTCATACCGGGATGTGGCAGAGTGCACTGACTCTAGACCATTCAAGGGAGATTCCACCTGGTCCTCTTGACGTCACTTCCGGGACTGAGCCTATAGAAGGAGACCTTGCTGGTGCCGGCCCCTGTGATATCACGTCCAGGCTCGAACCAATGGCCGAAGACCTTCATGAGCAAGACCCCTTTGATCTCACTTCCTGTCTTCCCCTTTAAAAGCCTCCACCTTTTCCCTATTCCCTCAGTTCTGTTTTGGACTCGGTTTTGTGCACATTAGTGCTGTATTCATTTGAATGACTTTACAGCCAGGAAATCAATTATGGGTGGCTTCCCCAAACCTTTTGATGACTTTGGGTCGAGTTTGTGACAATATATATAAGTCTCGTGACACTGTGCAGGACAAAATAATGTGCCTATGAGCGGGTCCCGATTGGGTAACTGGAAGTGACTTTAATCCAATCACAAGAGGTTATATCTTCCTCCTAAAACTAGTTAAACACATCTCTCTTGTTGATAAAGGCTGCATGCACTTCCTGAAATGACCTCTTGCACTCTTTGAAACCTGTTCTCTGAAGCCTAGAAGATGATGAACCATTCCCTCTTTAGGGAGCTGAAATCTGACAATGTCTTCTATTGGACATAAAAGCTAAGATTCACTCTACCAAGCCAAGCTGTGTGCCAGTAACTGAGCCCAGTCTGAGAAGACTGAAAAGCAGTCATTTGAGAAATAACAGCAACAACTTCACACAATATTAGACTTCATTGTTGAAGGCTTGGTATCGCAAAACCATTTATATGTCCAAGTCAAATTAGAACTCTAAACAGAACTCTCAAAAGCCAGCCTCCTTGTTGTTTCTTGTTTATTTGTCTGTCCCATTTGTTTTGCATCCTGCCTTATATCTCAATATATATATA
>JANRMT010062792.1:82324351-82342009 GCA_026402145.1 Polypterus bichir lapradei | reverse complement strand
ATATATACCACCAAAGGCTATAAAAGAATCAGAAATAAAAGCAACTGTAGATGAGTATAAAGCACTGGAGACTAAGACGCATCACCAGTAACAGCCCTGATTAAGAAGCAGTAGGGACCAATAAGCTGAGTAGAGTTGTAGAGTTACTGGATTGCTTGGAGGAGTAGTTAGGTGTACTCTAGAGACATTAACACCAGAGTGTATTCATGTAGTGATGAAATGCTGTAGAGCTACAGAATAAGTTGAGCGGCAGCTTCTGGAGCCACATGATAAGATAAAAGTGTGGTCTGGGCTATGATTGTCTTCTAAATACGTTTGTAGGTTGAGTGGCCTTTAAAATTCATTTTGAATGTGTGTTCCTTTCCTTTCACATACTCCCAAGTTGTCAGTACTATAGGAATTTTTCCTGATCATGTGTTTAGACAGTTTCAACTCACTTATTTTCACTGTAGCCTCACATCTCCTAACCAATGATGGAATAGAAGTGTGCCCATTAGTCTGACTCTATAATTTATTACTTTTAGCCTAAAAGACCAATTTTGTCTTTGATATAAATTAGCTAGAAGGCACAGTAACACTTAATTTAATTTACTATCTTTTTGTAAAAGTTTAGGTTATATACCCCTAGGCAGGAACAGTCTAATAGTTGAGTTTTCATATGTAACCTCAGGGTTAGGATTAGAGCTATTTAACTACACTTATTTTCTAGTGTATGCTTCATAATAAGTACTATATCTCTCTTAGTATGTGTTACATAAATAATATTTCATATGCAGCCTCAGAGGCTAAACACCATGTCTTAGCCTGTTTTTCAGAATAAGACCTCAGAAGCTATGCAGCTTAATTAATGTAACATGTGCTACATTTAATCCAAAGCCTAATTATTAAAGAATACTCACCCAATATGAATATACCGTCAGTGCAACTTAGAGGATGAGTTCCAACAATTGTCTGTATTGTATTTTTCTAGTCTTAATTACAATGATAGCAGGAAAATAATCGGTACAGTAATTGACAATTTATTAATAGTAAACTCAAAAGTATATACAGTAACAGAAGAGAAAAATGTTATAAAAATGATGAAATAAACAATCCTAGAACTGTACAGACAGAATTATTTATCTTCACAGTATAAATCCAAATTTATACTTTTTATACAAAGAGAACCTAAGACAACTCAGATCAAAGCTCATTGAAATGGAAAAATGCGTGATTATAAAAATTTTCAAAAGAGTTAATACCAGTTCCATTTACTTCTGAGAAATTCAAAATGAGAGGAAACACACCAATAATTCTGAACATCATAAAATCCCACAGCATTACACCAAGAAAGTGTACCTCGGATCTGCTTCATTAATATGCACAATTATAGAAAACCTTTCAAGAGATATTATAACAGAGATATACTCTTATGAAAATAGCCTAACAAAATTCACCATAACATTAGCATTAATTTAGGAACAACATGCCTATGAGAATATTACACGTCTTAGAAATTCTTAAATTAATTCCAATGAACTGTGAAGGCATAAAACTGGTTGAGTGTCCATTGGATTGACTGCTGGAATACATTAAACAGCTGCAGTCAGGGGAAGAAGGTCTATCTTATGCTGAAGTAAAACAATTCTCACAAGATAAACTAACTCTTTGTTTTCTGGAAACAAACAGCAAATTATTGTTGATACAAATGTAATTTCCTTCTGCCACAAGCTCCAATTTCCTACACTACAATACACTTATGGACGGATGAAATTAGTAGTTATTATTTTTATCATTACTGAAACCTGCTGCATCCAATCAAATGAGATGTAGGTTCAATCCATTTCAGAGTTGTTGCCATAACATTCTGAGCACATGGATATTTGGTTTTACTCTGGCTGAGAAAGGTGATTTTACCAATGTTTCTTACCATTTCAATGGTATAATGAAAGAACAAAAGTCAAATAAAGTTCAACAAGTACATCAGTATGAAATAGTGAAATAGTAAGCATTCTGTAAAACACGTCAGTCTAATACCCTCGTAACTACAGACAAAGCTTGTCACAGCTGAGGTTGATAAGACATCATGCCACATTTACAAAGCACTCAGTCACATATTCGTATTGATTGTAATTAACCATTTGAAGATGCATAAACACAGCTGCATAAGAAACAGTATACCAAACCTGAACGATATGGTCTCACATCAGAGTGTATGATGAGGGTCTCAAACTCTGCTCATGCAGGGCCACAGTGACTGCAGGTTTTCATTCCAGCTCCTTATTTCATTAGTAGTCAATTGCTGTTGATGATGAAACAGGCTTTGTTGCCTTGATTTTTATTGACTCACATGTTAAGATTCCTAAACCTAAATTGCTTGTTTATTCTTTTACAGCTACCAATTAATAGCAAATATCAAGTGGCTGTAGGTCAAGAAACATTTGGAAGGTGTTCTCTGAAAATGTAATTAAACAATACTAAAATACGATATGACCGTGTGAGTGCACTGCTAAGGTACATAATACTGGGGTCTCAGACTCACTTCTATAGAGGGATATATTTATCTTACTGTTGAATAATATGTATTCAAAATGAATCATGAGCACATAAAATAAATATTCTATTTTATTAAGCACAAGCACTATAAGAATTAAACTGGAAAGGCTTAGGCCTGTTATTTTTTATGTATTCAAGTTTGCACTGAAGGCTGGGGAGAATGAATTCCACTACTCCATATAAAAACTATGAATCTGAGGTTGTAAATATTGGTGGCGATAACTGGACCTGTACTAGGTGGAATTAGGCCCTGTCAAGCATATATGATGTATGGACAGATGCTATGCCCAGTAAACTGGGAAATATTAGTGGAACCAATTAAAGGCAGGATACGGGGACAAATGTGTTGGGAGATAATAATTGTAATAAAAGTATTCTGCCTTCCTAAGACTCTGTGGGCCTTCTTCAGAAAGTTGGGCTGCTGTGACCTCTGCCACGGCACTTCCTGGATTATACAGGCATATTTCTGCTGGTATAAAGGAGCCCCAGTAGCATTTCTTGACGCACTTCTGCTGAATAATTTGTAGGCTGAAAGTACTCAGTGTTAGTGTTTCACAGAGAGGTTGTGTAGCAGTGTTCATAATGGCACTCAGTTTTGTTTTAATCCACTCCTGTGCTGCTACCTCCAGGGGGTCCAGAGTGTGTCCTGTAACTGAGCCTGCCCTTTTAATTAGCCTGTTGATTTGGTGGGCTTCTCTTGAAGTGATGTTACCAGCCCAGCACACCACAGCATAGAAAATTTCACTGGCCATCACAGAGTTCTAGAAGTTGTGAAGGATGTCACTGCCTACATTAGAAGAACATAGTCTCCTAAGGAAAAAACAGCCTGTCCTGCCCTTTCTTATATAGTTTCTCTGTGTTCTAAGACAGGCCCTACCTGTCATAAATGTGAACCCCAAAGTACCTGTAGGAGTGGACCACCACTGCTTCCACTTCTTGAATAGTGACTGGACATAGAGGCTGTTTGGTGCAATAACTAGTTCATTGGTTTTGCTGATGTTAAGATGCACACAATTCTCTTTGCACTAAGAAGCAAACTTCTCCACCAGACTCTTTGTCACTTCCCCCTTATCAATACACCCCATAAGTGCAAATTACATGACCTGGTGTTTATATTTGCAGTCGGATTTGTATAGAGAGAACAGCACATAAGACAGAACCGTTTCTTGTGGTTCTCTAGTTTTGCTCACATCAGAGACACAGTCCTTGAGCCTTACAAACTGTGGTCTGCCTGACAGTCCATTGTCCAGGACACCACAGGCTCATCTCTGAGTTTACCCCTTAACATGGATGGCTGGATGGTATTGAAGAAATCAACAACAATAATAACTCACAGTGCTGCCAGCTTTGTCCAGGTGACAATAAGCCTTGAAGAAGATAGATAATTGCATCCTCCACTCCATTCTTTGTCTGACAGACAAACTGAAGTGGGTTCAGGTGGTCTACAGCAACATGACTCATATAGTCCAGGACCAGTCTCTCAAAGATCTTTTATGATGTGGGATGTAACTGCCACTGGTCTGTAGTCATTAGATGAAGAGGTGCCTGCCTTCTTTAGAACAGGAACAACACAGGATGTTTTCCAAAGCATCCCTGGGGTGGTGGCTTTCATTTATAAAACTTAGCCATACCCATGAAACTAAAGATATTACAACTGTCAGCACATTTCTGTGTGTATTGCAATCAAGTTGATAAATATGAACTAAACCATGTTGGAACAGTGTCTGAGAGATCAATATAAATTTCCAGCCTATGTAATAAGAAAAGAATGGTCAATAGGGTCAGAAACCATGTCTAAAAACATAATTACTCTCGAATTCCCTTCACCAGAGAATATTGGAATGTCATTTACCACATGAGTTAGTGGTGTTTTTGTACTGTGATCAGTGCAGTTGCCAGACTTGAATTTCTGAAAAGAAATTATGATGTATAGAGTGAGGCTGAATCTGCATGACAACTACTTTTTCCAAATGTAATAATTATACGCCAAAGACATCATAAAGGTTTGGGGCAGCCACCCATATATTGTTTTTCCCAGCTGCAAAAGGGTTTGTTGTATCATAAATCTCAAGTTCATTTCACAGAGTCCAAACTAGAACGGGCTAAGATGGAGGCTTTAAAGGCCGGGAGAGGAACTGATGTCATCAAAATGGCCGGAACTGGAAGTGACGTCAGCCAAGGGGCCGGCTTCGGAGGTGACGTCAGCAAAGGGGCCGGCTTCGGAGGTGACGTCAGCAAAGGGGCCGTCTTTGGAAATGACGTCTTCTGAGGCGCCGGAACCTTGCAGGATTTCCCGGGAAAGGTCTGTTGGGAACTGAGAAAGACAGTCAGCGCACTCTGCCACCCCCTGGTCAGATGTTTCATTAAACTTACTCAGGCCCTTTAGCTGCCTCCTATTCGTACGTGTGTGACAAGGCCCCCCCCCCCCTCAGCCCAGACCCATTGGGTCGGGCGTCCTGCACCGAGAGGTCGTGGGCACGAGAGAGAGCATCAGCGTTGGCATGGAGAGAACCCTTACGATGAATTAGCGAAAACTTGTAAGGTTGAAGGTCAAGAAACCACCTAGTGACGCGTGGATTCGACTCCTTGCGAAGGGCCATCCACCGTAAGGGTGCATGATCCGTCACTAGAGAGAACTCCCGGCCCAAGAGGTAGTACCTCAACTGCGTAATTGCCCATTTGATCGCAAGTGGCTTTCCTTTGCAAAAGTTCGCTGATGACACTGCTATTGTGGGCTGCATCAGGAGTGGGCAGGAGGAGGAGTACAGGAAGCTAATCAAAGACTTTGTTAAATGGTGCGACTCAAACCACTTACATCTTAACACCAGCAAAACCAAGGAACTGGTGGTGGATTTTAGGAGGCCCAGGCCCCTCATGGACCCTGTGATCATCAGAGGTGACTGTGTGCAGAGGGTGCAGACCTATAAATATCTGGGAGTGCAGCTGGATGACAAATTGGACTGGACTGCCAATACTGATGCTCTATGTAAGAAAGGTCAGAGCAGACTATACTTTCTGAGAAGGTTGGCATCGTTCAACATCTGCAGTAAGATGCTGCAGATGTTCTACCAGACGGTTGTGGCGAGTGCCCTCTTCTACGCGGTGGTGTGCTGGGGTGGCAGCATAAAGATGAAAGACGCCTCACGCCTGGACAAACTTGTTAAGAAGGCAGGCTCTATTGTAGGAGTAAAGTTGGACAGTTTAACATCTGTGGCAGAGCAACGGGCACTAAGCAAACTCCTGTCAATCATGAATAATCCACTGCATCCACTGAATAGTGTCATCTCCAGGCAGAGGAGTAGCTTCAGTGACAGACTTTTGTCACTGTCCTGCTCCACTGACAGACTGAGGAGATCGTTCCTCCCCCACACTATGCGACTCTTCAATTCCACCCGGGGGAGTAAATGCTAACTTTTTTTTTTTTTTTTTTTTTTTTCATTTTTATTACTATTTAATTTAATATTGTTTCTTTGTATCAGTATACTGCTGCTGGATTATGTGAATTTCCCCTTGGGATTAATAAAGTATCTATCTATCTATCTATCTATCTATCTCTATCTTCCACCGCTGCATACCTGGTCTCCCGATCCAACAGTTTCCGGCTTAGGTACATGACGGGGTGTTCAACACCATCGACGCTTTGGCTCAGCACGGCACCCAGGCCTGTGTCCGAAGCGTCCGTCTGGAGAATAAAAGGGAGAGAAAAATTAGGAGCTTTTAATATTGGTGCTGACGTAAGAGCCTGTTTTAAGTCACTAAATGCAGCGTCCGCTTTGTCAGTCCATACCACATGATTAGGAGCCCTCTTCTTTGTAAGATCAGTCAAGGGCGCTGCTCTCTCTGAAAACCAAGGTACAAACCGGCGGTAGTACCCGGCCAACCCGAGAAAGGCTTGGACTTGCCTCTTGGTTCGTGGACGGGCCCATTTTACAATGTCATCTATTTTTGAACACTGTGGTTTCACAGTTTCATTAAGAGTGTCTATGTGAGCAAAGAATGAGCAGGGCTAAGCGGAGGAGGGATCTGGTTCTCTCTCCTTCCACAGCTTCAGCAAGTTCACATGATAAACCCGCTCACTTGGTCTACGATTGGGTTGTTTCACTAAATAGTCGACCAATCCTTTTCTCTCCTTAATTTCATAAGGGCCTTGCCAATGGGCGAGCAATTTAGAATGGGAGGTGGGAACTAATACCATGACACGATCCCCCGGATGGAATTCTCGGAGTGTCGTGCCACGGTCATAATAACGGGCCTGTGCTGCTTGTGCCTCTTCCATATGACTTTTTAAAATAGGTTGAATTTTCCCAAATCTATCGTGTAACTGTGCGATATATTCCAAAATATTTGTAGAGGGAAGAGCCTCTCCTTCCCAACCTTCTTTCAAAATATCCAATATACCCCGGGGTTGTCGTACGTATAACAATTCAAAAGGAGAGAACCCCGTAGAGGCTTGTGGGACTTCCCGATAGGCAAAGAGAACGAGGGGATGGAGTTGATCCCAATTCCTCCCATCCCCGCTGACCACATTGCGAAACATCTGCTTGAGAGTCTTATTAAACCTCTCCACAAGACCGTCGGTTTGAGGATGATACACCGCGGTCTTTAAGTGCTTTATTTTCAGTAACTTGGCCGTTTCCCTTAACGTCTCCGAGGTAAAAGATGTTCCTTGGTCTGTTAGGACTTCTTTAGGAATACCGACACGCACAAATACTCCCACTAGTTTCCGTGCGATTGCTTTAGATGTAGCTGAGCGCAAGGGAACAGCTTCCGGATATCGGGTCGTATAATCCACGAGGACTAATATATATTTATGTCCTCGGGCTGAGGGCTCCAAGGGTCCTAGAATATCGACCCCAATTCGTTCAAAGGGGACATCAACTAAGGGAAGGGGAACGAGAGGAGCCTGGTCCCTCCTAGGAATTTGCCGTAACTGACATTCTGGACAAGAAATACAAAAACGGCAAACCTCCTCGTTAATTCCCGGCCAATAAAATCTGAGCTTGATCCGCTCTAAAGTTTTTTCGGAGCCTAAATTGCCTCCAAGAAGGTGGGCGTGAGCTAATTCACAAACCTGCCGCCGGTAGGTTCATGGGATTAACAACAGTTTCCGAACCTCTGCCCCATGTTCCGCGACCCGATATAATAGATCATTTTCTATTACAAAGTGAGGTCCTTGTGGCATGGGCTGATGTGTGTGTTGGCCGTTGTGAAGGACTACTGCATTTTTTGCAAATTTTAGGGAGTCATCATTCCACTGGTCCCTTTTAAAAGAAGCTGGTGTTTGTCTAAACTGAAAGTGAATGTCGGAGAGAGTATCCGGTCTGACCTCAAGGGGAGGGGATTCCTCCCGACTTGTCGAGGCACGAGTTGATGATGTATTTGCCTGCGACGGTCCAGGAATCTCCCCGTTCCCCTCATGGGCTTCCGTATCTCTCTCCGCCGGCTGTGTACACGGCGTGGAGACAGCTTGAGATGAGTTATCCTCCTCTATAACTAGGCCTAAGTTTTTATCGGGAGTAGTCAATAGTTTACCGCTTTTATTTTCTGACCATTCCCGCCCTAGAATCGCTGGAAAGGGAGGATTGGGGTGAACCGCCATGGGAATTCTTTTTAGCGATCCTCCCTGACTTACGAAACACAGGGCGGTATTGTACATCCGGGTGTCTCCGTGAATACATTTAATACTGGTCCTTTCTTTAATTCTTTGTCGCGGTAAGACATAACGGCAATCAACAATGGAAATATTGCTGCCGGAATCAAACAAGGCATTGACTTTGTAACCATTAATGACTACGGGTCCCGTATTCGATACCATCAGAGGGTTGGCAAGAGCACACAAACCGTCTCCCCCCTTCCACCTACATCCCGCCTCGTTCCCGAGGTCGCACGCCCGGCGGCCCGGGAACTCAGAAACAGGCTCCGATTTATGTGGAAGAGACTTATTTTGTAGGACGTAATTTCTAGGAAATCCACTAGAGGACGGTTCTGCTCTCCCAGATTTCGAGACTGGCATGGGTGATTTTACAAGCTTTATAAGCTCTTCCATAGAATGGAAATCTCCCCAGGCAAAGTTTTTTGGGAGGCTCTTTAAAAAAATAAAGCAGGCTACCTACTGTACTATTTGGCAGGTGGATAGTTCAAATGGCCTTAGCCATAAGGCCACATACTCCCAGAGGGTCATAGCCTGTGTCTGGATTGATCTCTCTGGATCAAATTCCCAGTTTTGTATTATTTTTGCCTGCTGGACTGGGGATAGCCCATATTTATCTGGGGCCTCAGCCCCAGTGGGCTGCTCAGCTCTCTCCTCTGAGAGAGCATAATAAGCCCTTTTCGTTTCATCCCCAGAAACCAGCCTACGTCTGTATGTCCCCTTCACACTCTCCCTTTGGTAAGTTATATGCCCGGTGCTGTATTTGAGGAGCGGAGCCTGAACTGAGTCCTTCCTGACCCCCAAACGCAGGTCCCGGTACTTGGTCCCGGTACTTTCCTACCTGGTTGATTTCATGTTCGTGTCCCGGTTTCTTCTGGGACTTCATCCTGCCGACTACGCCACTGTAATAATTATACGCCAAAGACATCATAAAGGTTTGGGGCAGCCACCCATATATTGTTTTTCCCAGCTGCAAAAGGGTTTGTTGTATCATAAATCTCAAGTTCATTTCACAGAGTCCAAACTAGAACTGGCTATAGTAGCCCAAGATGGAGGCTTTAAAGGCCGGGAGAGGAACTGATGTCATCAAAATGGCCGGAACTAGAAGTGACGTCAGCCAAGGGGCCGGCTTCGGAGGTGACGTCAGCAAAGGGGCCGGCTTCGGAGGTGACGTCAGCAAAGGGGCCGGCTTCGGAAGTGACGTCTTCTGAGCCGCCGGAACCTTGCAGAATTTCCCGGGAAAGGTCTGTTGGGAACTGGGAAAGACAGTCAGCGCACTCCGCCAACCCCTGGTCAGATGTTTCATTACACTTACTCAGGCCCTTTAACTGCCTCCTATTCGCACGTGTGTGACACAAAGTATTGTATTTTAGAAAGGAAGGGTAAATTTGATTTAAGTTTACAATTGTTAAGAATATGTGGATCTAGCACTTTTGACACTTTTAATACAATTTCAGTTTAATTACTCTCATTATTATAGTGACTTTTTTCCGTACGTTATTTTGTATTATAATTATAGCATAGTTTTTACTCTTATCTTCTTAATAAAAAACACCTTTCTTTCTACTGATTAAGAAAATAACGGAATTCCCAAGATTGGATGTGTGTGAATTACAGCACATCAAGTGACACATTAAAGGACTCAAAGTAGTAAATATGAAATCACACAAATTCTCCTGTGAGTATGTGCTGCTGAAGTATACATTCAAAGCAACATAACATTTAAGAATACATTAGCAAAGCCTAATGTGTATTATTTAGAGATTTGAATGAAAATGACATATTAGAAATGGTATATTCTGTATGTGTCTCAAACTGCTTTGTTATTATCATAAACTATTATACCAATTAAAATACATTAATAAATTAACCTATTTAAAAAATATTCTTCAACAAAGCCAAGACGTTTTACTCAATTATTTTAGTTTCTATATTGTCAAAGAAATCACACAGTTTTAACATTAAAGATTAATTACAAGAACAGAAAGCAATTGTATTCTGATAAAATCGCAGATTTATTCTCCAAAGGATTAAAAAGAAACCCCATACATACATTTCATAACAGATCTTGTCAGGCTCAGTTCCTTCACGGTTTGTGAGAACTCTGCGCGTTCAACGCTACCCATTCTCTGCCACTTCAGCCTGGAATTCTGTCTCCATCTTTGAAAGAAAAAGTTTTTTGAGACGACACAAAGCAACATGGCACTTAAAACAGTGAGGGGCCAGATGATAAAATCAGAGTGCAAGTCAAACTGCGTGGAGCAATTGCCAGGTAGTATATGAGGGCACTATATGAGGAACAGGAGAACTTACAGTTTGATCTAGGAATGTTTGTAGTACTAGGGTGTTGTACCGTGTTAGCCATTATGAATGTAAAGAAAAGCCAAGCAAAATGACACCTTTTATTGGCTAACTAAAAAGATTTGTAAGCCTATTTTTTTTTTATAACAGATAACTATTAACTTGTAACATGTCTGTTGAGTATGATGATGATGATGATGATATAATTTGACTACACAGCTATATGCCATTATGCAGACAAAATGAAAAGTTAAAGTCCTCTGGTCTAGTTTCTAATGCTGACATTTTGATCCATTCATCTGTATACACGTTGACTCTTTGAGTGTGACTCTGCAGCTATTAAGAATAATAAGCAGAAGATTAACAATCCTGATACAAGGTTATGGGGGGCGGGGGGGGGTGCAATTAAAGAGAAAATAAACAATTTATCTGCACAAGGCTTAAGTATGTGAGAGGCAGTCAGTTGAGGGGGCTTCAGTGTCAGGGGAAACTTGAGAAATTAAGAATTCATACAAATGCATGAAAGTTAAATCTTTGCTTTTGATGTGTGCAAATTGCTAGGATTCTCAAACTGAATGTGGGCCGTAATTGTATGCAGAAAAAAAATGTCTTGCAGCAGAACATAAGATGTTTATGTTTTAGGATTAAGTGAGCTGTGAATAAGAGTAGAAAAACAGAAGGGCGTGCAGCCTAGCGGAACTCCCGGTAATAAGTGACAGGTCTTGGCCAACTGACAATAAATAGATGAATGCTAGAAAATGGACACAACTGCAGGGGAAGATCAATACCTAAGAAAGATCAAAAACCTTCTACATTTAAGTGGCAGAAGATATGAGCTTGGATTGGTTTTGTCCTGAGAATTTAACATTATATAACTGGGCAAACCTAAACAAGGGTATTCATTTTGCTTTACATTTGCTTTTTCAAGGAATTTAAGCTTAGTTTTACGGACAAGATTGTCAGACCATTAACAGCACGTGCCATCAAAAAGTCTTTTCACAGAGTACAAACAGTGCAAAATACACATATTTACTTTTATAATGAATACACGGCAAATAAAAACTGCAACAGTGGCTGTGTTTAGAACTATATCTGACAAAATGCAACAGCAAGTGTTTAAAAAACAAACCACTCCAAAAATGGACATTACACTAATGGTAGGCAAAAATAACAAAACAGTTCAAATCAATAAATTATGGGTTGAAATTTGAAAGTCAGCAGACCAAATAAATTGAAGCTAAGGTCTTCTTAGTAGTGTATTACACCATCCTATTAAAACGCAACAAAAATAGTGTAACATACATACTGCAGAGACGTATTAATCATTCATTTAACTTCCAGAAAACCATCTACAGCTATGAAAAGCATAAATAATAAAGTAAAGGCAAATCTCAAATTCTACATAATGGAAAAATATGCACTTACACAAATGTGTGTTCCTTCCTTTCAAATTTATTTAAAAGCCTACATTTTTAAGAATGTTGTACACATACTTTTCTCCTGTGTCAAAGTATTTATTTAAATGATAAAACATTGCACCTCGCTGGTTTTCTACAAATTTACTAACTGATCTGAATCTTCTTTCAATATATTTATTCCAGAACTCCTAGGTAAGAAAGTCACCCAGTTCAATCTGCCATTGGATCACAGACTTTCTTATAAATAGGAAGCAATGTGTGCAGGTGGGCACACACATGTCTGACCCATTAACCCTTAGTACTGGAGCACTACAGGGATGTGTCCTTTCCCCACTACTCTTCTCACTTTATACACATGACTGTACCTCTCACGAAGCGTCGGTCATACTTTTTAATCTTGCAGATGACATAACACCAACAGGCCTTGTTTCAAACAATGATGAGTCCATATTCAGAGAAGAGGTGGAAAATCTTACATTGTGGTGCAGGCTTAATAATTTGGACTTTAACATTTCAAAAATTTAGGAGACAATCATAGATTTCAGGGATAGTCACCTGCTCACCTATCACTTGCTAGAAATGGCTCAGCAGTTGGAATGACAGATTTAGGTATGTGTTTGTTTATGAATTCTTGCTGTTTTCAGTTAATACTAAGAATGTGGGTTACCATTTTGGTATTAGCAACAGATTTCATGGTTTTACATTCATCTCATGGTTCTTCATTATTTAAAAACTTCCCTTACATCCTGAGGACATTTTTCATCGCAGTACCCCAAAATAAAACCTTATTATTCAAAAATGAAGGCAAGATAGTTAATTTCACTAAAACCTGACAACTAACTTCTCAAATGTGCTCATTCCCTCATTCCCTCTTGAATTTAAATGAACTTGATGGTAACTAAATACTTAGTAAATTATTGTGTACCCACTGTACTATCATAATACTAACATATTATCATCTTAGTGATGCCCCTATAGTCCCCTGTCCTACTCAGTTGATCCTTTCTATAATATAAGGCACATCTACTGCATATAAAGGTACTGTATATCTTTCTCTATGATTATAAATGTACATAATTTAAAAGTATTGTATTTACTGTTTATTTTGAATTAAATGTTTCCTTGTTGGCCATGTAAAGAAATTTGTGACAGTGTAGAATATAAATGTTGATGCAAGTTAGGTGGATTGGTGATGCTAAATTGGGCCCATGGTGTGTGTGTGTGTGTGTGTGTGTGTGTGAGTTCACTCTGTGATGGACCAGCACCCTGTCCTATTATTGTTTATACCTTGCACCCTATACTTGTTGGAATAGGCTCCACATCTCCACAACACTGCTCAAGATAAAACAGGTTTAGAAAATGAATGAGTGGATGAATGAATGAACGAATATACACAAGAAGGCTTTTTTTTATTTAGTTGATCCATTACTAATTGCTACACTGTAAGAGAAACACTTGTCTGGAACAGTGGCATACCTGAACCTACTTTAACAAAGCCAACACACAGAGATTAATTTTAAAAGTATTGTAATCACTATTTATATAAACTGTTTAACGTATTTTTATTTGCAATTTTAAACATTACTGTGCCTTTAATATGCAGACTGGGGCCTGCAAAGATGAGTGATACAGCCTTCTGTTTTGTTCTGCTCTGTGTGTGGTAGACATCAGTGCCTGTTGAGTAATCTGCTGCATTAAAAAAATCCATCGGGTGCCTCCTGAACTAAGGACACTCTCATATCAGGTAGCCTGACAGGCTGTTTTTGCACATTAGATGAGCAATAAGTGTTCCAAGGTGTTAGATTACATTGTATAACTAACTAACATTTTCAGGCTTTTCTCTAGACATAATAGACACACTAGTAATTCATTTCTTTGAAGAGTATTGCTCCTGAACTTCTAAATATACTGTAATTCTTGTGTTTGTATTATTGCTTCCTTGGCTACTCTTCTATGAATTCAAATTTCCCCTAGTTTCTTTTGAATAGTTGAGTGTTTAGATTTGTTATAAGAGAGATTTTGGGTGAACGGCCACTACTATGAATATTAGCTGATGTCCTAAACTTTATACTTCTGGCCCATATTCTTTAATTGTGTTTTACCAGAGGTGCCTATGCTTAAAAAAATAACTTGGTAACCCCCTTCAGCATGCTAGACATCAATAACTTTTCTGCAGATTGTGGCATGATGTCACATTAGGACAAATGTGCGGACATCTTTATCTGAATATACAATAAGGTCTACATTTAGTTGAATTTTTATTGGACTTGATTCCTTAAACAATATACCATATTTAGGCAAAACAAATAATCCTTTAAGCTGTTATGTTGAAAAGTGTATATTGATTTTCGTACATGCCAAACACATGAAAGTAGCATCTAACATCTAACAATCCAATAAATCCAATCTTGACAGTGGTCTCCAGCATTTCACAGCAGGGGGCAAAAATCTTGAATTAACCCTGCAAGAGCACACTTCTGAAAATACATACACACAGACTTAAAGGAAAAAAATGTCACCAGATGTAGCATGAAACTCACCTGCTACAGCATGTGACACATAAGTAAGGAATTATTTTAACCCTAGAATTAAGAAATGATATATTAATCTATAAAATGGCTAGAAATGATCATTCGTATCAGGTAAAACTCACATAGGTGGTGATAACAGTTGCTGTACATGTAACCACAACAATCTATTTCTTGTATTGTCCAATCACACAAGGAATGCATATGTTATGCATCACTTATTCAGTCAAAATATGTATGTGAGCAGGTTGTGGATGAGCCTTAAACACTCCTGTGTCTACATCCTCTTCCTTCTTAACCTGAGACTGGTTCAGGACACCAAAGTGCATTCTTCATGCAACACAAGAGGTGCCAGTCTTCTGTTTTGCTTCATGCGAGGATGCCAGGAGACAATATGTAAAGTCATGAGGGATATGAAACTCTGTTCCTGGAAACACACTCTCTAAACTGCTGATTCAGGCCATCTGGCAAAGCGTGTGTGACAGGGCATTCCCAAACAATTGATCCAGGGATGTCTCTTCCTGTATGAGGTGCCATGCACAATGTCTGCATTTGCTCAAGCTTCTGCTGTGCATAAAGGTGCAGAGGGACAAGACTCCTAGAAGACCATCCATGACACGTCCTCGAGTCTGATGGTGAGCCACATTATGGCACCCAATGTTCTTTATGTGTGCCTTATAAGAATGTTGTCCAAACTGAGTTATTTTCCATATTATCTTTAACCCCATGCACACACACACATATAAAATTATTTATATGTATATATATATATATACAGTGGTAAACAGCCCGGGCACAGACAGGTAGACATCGTAGTTTGCACCACAACACGTTTATTAATACTTTAGTGACACAGACAAACCAATGCTGCAGCCCATATCACCCCAAAGTCCAGGCCCTCAATATAATGCCTCACTCTCTTCAGGCCGCTCTTTTCCTCTCCTCCCGAGCTCTGTCCTCTTCCACCTGACTCCAGCCATCGTATGTAGGGAGGCAGCCCCTTTTATCTACACCTGGACGAGCTCCAGGTGCCTCCCAATAAGCTGCCACCGACACTCCCCAGTGTTGCGGAAGTACCGGCTGCGCACCCAGAAGCACTCCGGGTGTTCTTGGTCTTCTTCCCCCCAGCACTTCCAGGTGTGGCGGAAGTGCTGACGGCCAGGGCTCCATAGGCATTGGGGCACCCCCTGGCGGTGACCACGGGCCCCTATAGGGTTGAACTTCCAAGCTCAGTTTGCGTGGTCCCCAAAGCCACCAGGGCGATCGCCCCCACGTGGTCTGGGGGAGGCGTAAGCCCTCTTCTGGTCCTCCTGGGCGTCCCAGCTGGGTACCACCCCCAGCCACCTGTGACAATATATATATTTATGTATATACACATACATGCATAAATACAGAGTGAATCAAAATTATGTTTATACTAATGGATTATTTTCATCTCGACCACACCTTTCCAGGTCAATGTATAGGTCGTGGTGGACAATTGCTATGGCCGCCACACTCCTCTGATTTATGGTGAAGGACCGCATGTGTACCAGGAAAGTTCATGATATCAATGACCCGAAGGACAGAATACAGACTGTGGTATCATCTAGTCCCAGCTTAATGCGTGTCCGGGCTTTAAATGGTACCGTTCCTCATTGGTTTTTGTGTGTTGAACATGATGGCGAACAGGTTGAGACATTCCTGTAAATCATCTTGCACATATGAAGTATGTTTTGTGATATATATATTATGGTCCACCAGGCTGGCACCACCAGCTGAACCCGACACAGACACGTGTGGACACAAGTTCAAGGCGCACATGGTTTAATTTTTCTTTTTCCCTTGTGGGAAACACCTTCCCTGTTCCCCACAAGTATAACACAGTTCAAGCACAAGCACAGCACAATACCACAAGTTTCTTTCTTCATTTTTTTCCTTCTCCTCCTTCACTCCTCGGGTCAAGCTTCGTTGCTCCTCCTCCCGACTCTGCCTCTGCAAGTAGTGGCTGCTGGTTCCTTTTATAACGCACCTGGAAGTGCTCCAGATGCTTGATTACTCGCTTCCGGCAGCACTTCTGGGGTGGTGGAAGAACTGCCCATAAGGGCTCAGCATTTCCTTCTGCAGCACCCCCTGGTGGCACCTGTGGATCCCAACAGGGCTGCACCATACTCAAACTCCCATGAAGCCCTGCGGGAGTCTGAGGCACCGCTGCAGCCCGGGGGGGTTGCCATCTAGCATCCCAGTGGAGGTAACGCTCTGGCCATGCTTGTTCCCCCGGTCCTCCCAGCGTGGAGGCGTCCCAGCCAGGCAAGAATCCCGGCCGCACGCTACAATATATATACATATACAGTACATACATATACATACACACTGTTCAAAAATGTCTCTGACTAAACAATAAGAAACACACTTCATGAGGGTGGTCTGAGGGCCTGACGTTCTCTAGTGGGCCCTGTGCTCACTGCCCAGCACCGTGGAGCTCGATTGGCATTTGCCATAGAATACCAGAATTGGCAGGTCCACCACTGGCGCCCTGTGCTTTTCACAGATGAGAGCAGGTTCACTCTGAGTACATGTGACAGACGTGAAAGGGTCTGGAGAAGCCGTGGAGAATATTATGCTGCGTGTAACATTGTTCAGCATGAGCGGTTTGGTGGTGGGTTAGTGATGGTCTGGGAAGGTACAGTATATACATGGAGGGACACACAGACCTCTACAGGCTAAACTACAGCACCTTGACTGCCATTAGATATCGCGATGAAATCCTTGGACCCATTGTCAGACCCTATTCTGGTGCAGTGGGTCCTGGGTTCCTCCAGGTGCACAACAATGCCTGGTATTATGTGGCAAGAGTAGGCAGTTCCTGGAGGATGAAGGAATTGATACCATTGACTGGCCCCCATGCTTGCTTCACCTAAATCAAATAGAACACCTCTGGCACATTATGTTTTGGTCCATCTGACGGCACCAGGTTGCACCTCAGACTGTCCAGGAGCTCACAGATCCCCTGGTCCAGATCTGGGAGGAGATTCCCCAGGACGCCATCCATCGTCTCATTAGGAGCATGCCCAGATGTTGTCAGGCTTGGCTCTTCTCTAAGTTACTTCAATGAAATTTCGGCAAAATGGACTAGTCTGCCACATTATTTTTTCACTTTGTTTTTCGGGGTGTCTTTGAATTCAGCCTCTGTAGATTGATAATTTTCATTTCCATCAAAATATGTGCCATCCTTTCACTCCTAACC
>JANRMT010062792.1:82283353-82323951 GCA_026402145.1 Polypterus bichir lapradei | reverse complement strand
AAAGAAAACACATTGAATGAGGAGGTGTGTCCAAACTTTTGGCCTGTGCTGTATACAGTATGAAGATCTTAAGAACAGATAATTAAATAAAATAATTAGACACACTGCATTATATTAACATCGTGCTCACTAAGACAAGTCCATTACTTTCAGACAAGATCGGGTTTGGGAAAGATTGCTGACAATTTTTCGAGGTAATGATTCCTTTAGCAATCCATTGAATGTATGGAGTTTCAAGTCGTGAGCTGACTTCCTTAATGAAGCCCTAGTCTCACTCACATGGATTCATGGTCAATATTAAGACAAGTACAAGTCACTGAATGACTGAGCAAAAAAATATATCAGATCAAAACTTGTAATAGAAAAAGCTGGCCCAAGGTCAGAGACACCTAGAGTCAGAAATAAAGTTAAGGAAATCATTTCCAAGCAGCTGGGGATGCTGCCAGCAAAGGAAATGAATGTTAAGTCAGAACTGCTGCTTTGGTATATACTATATAGGGTATTTAATAATAATTTATTACGCGTATAGAGCACTCTTCTCACTACTCGAAGCGTTCTACATAAACAGAGGGAAACCACTTCAACCCCCACCAATGTGTAGCATGCGCCTGAATGGTGCAATGGTAGCCATAATTGTGCCAGTACGCTCACCACACATTAGGTATTAGGTGGTGAAGGGGTGAGATAGATAGCCAGTTAGAGACAGGGGATGAATATGAGGCCAGCATGGATGAGGCCGTGATGAGCGATTTAGCCTTGACATCAAGTGTAAGGGCTTTGGGCTCCCTATTCTTTCCAAAAGATACCCAGGGATCTTTAATGACCACAGGCAGTTAGGAGCTTGGTTTTACATCTCATCTGAAGGACAGCGGTGCATTTATAACACAGTGTCCCCGTCACTGCACTGGGGCATTGGGATCCACACATAAACCACAGAGTAAGTGACCACAGGATAAGTGACCTCTTCCAGCAGCAACCCTAGCTGTTCCCATCCAAGTACTGGCCAGGCCTGAACATGCTTGGCTTTAAATGGATTTCCTGTTCTGAAGTGCAGGGGGCATGGCTCCTCTTTGCAACATTTTGCTCTTAAAGCATTATATTCATAAAAACAAATCCTGTAAATTAAATTTGCTTTAAAGTGATACAAATGAATAAGAGTTATGATTGCTGCTATAGACAGTAGCTTGGAAAATGTGTAAATGTGGTGACCCTGTAATAGAGACTGGTTTATAGAGGACAATGTAGAGAGATTTGGATATAATACTGTCACCTAGTTTTCCTCTACTGCCCTCAGCCTTGAAAACCAAGACGCAGAGAAAAACCTGTGACTTCATCTTGGACCCTGCCTCCACCCTCACCTATACCTCTTCCCTCAAAATTGCATCAGTCAATATATGACTGTAGATGGTGGTGCACCATTGTGGTCTGACTCATTTTTTCAGCATGAAATATTCACCACTCACAGCAATTAAACAAGGTCATCATGGCGATACCCCAACCATTTTTTAACTGTTCTCTTGTCTCTTTATCAAGCTTCAGAGTCTTAGTTTCACATTTTGTCCAACATGTACTGTCTGTGGGAAGTTTGCATATTCTTGTCATTTTCTCTGGATGCTCCAGTTTTTCGGTTAAACATTAAACTGTGTGCTCTGCATGCTTTTTGGTCCAGACTATCTATAGTTTCTGCTTTGTGCTGCAGGTTACGTTTCACTATTGTAATAACTGGAATATCTGTATTTAGAAAAGGATGGGTATGAACTAGTCTAAATTTTGAGTTAATTAAAAATGAGGCACAAACATAATTTACTGTACTTTCTAGCACTTTTCTATAACCTAAAATATGCATGTTTTCTTTTCTGTTATTCTTTATGAAGAAGTTAGATCAATTATATTCTCACTTTAAGTTGTATGCTTCTAATATATTTTACACCTTTCACGTTTTTGAGAAAAAAACATTTGACAGCTTTAAATTTTTAGGAATTGTAAAAGTATGCAGTGATATTTGAAAAAAAGAAAAAAAAAGGCAAGGATTTCTAAATGTACTCACTAACCTCCTTAAGCACTCTAAGATGTATGTTATCTGGTCCTGATTTGATAGAGTTTTGCCTTTTTAATCTAAGCAGCACTTCTCTGGATTTCTGAATCACCAAGCACCTCCCCTGATAGTCTCTGTAACACCTGGGAGGTTACGGACTTCTTCACATATAAAAACTTCAGAAAATCCCAATTCAGAGTATTTACTGTTTTGCTGTAAGTATATTTTAGATTCCCTACACCTCTTCTTTGACTGCTCTTTTACTAAAAAAAAAATACTGAAAAAATCTCTTGCAGTCAACTTTGCCTTTTTTACAATATTTCTCTCTTCTTGCATTTTAGCTTACCTAATATACATTTTAACCATTGCTCTCATAAGACCGGCAGTTACCACTAGAGTTGTTTTCTTCACCTAATGCAACTGCTTTTTCTCTGCAGCTTCTTTTCTAGTTTCGTATTGATCCACTTTTAAGTTCATTTAAAAATTTTACTTCTTTAATGTCAAGATTAAATTGTCTGGTATTGTATGTATAACAGTTTTAACCCGCACCACTGCTCCTCTGCTGATTCCACACCTAAAAGCTTTTCCAATTTGGTAAATGTAATCTTATTTATGTTGATTTTATGGTAGAGGGTTGAAATACTTCTAGATTATTGGCCAAATTATCTCCTTCACATTTCCATCTTCAACAATCCAGTTTTATGTATAGGTAGTCATAACATTTAATTTCCCTCTTGGGTGTGTCATGGCATACCAACTTGTGGTGACATTTGGACCCTGGACATTTTAATCCTTGAGGTTTGAGTTTGGAATTCTTTTTCCTTTTGCTTATAACTTACACGAATGAACAGCATATGGTGATACCATCTTTACATGGCATCAAGTCTCAATCGAGATTTCTTTCACCTGTAGCTCCTAGCCGGTGGAATGAGCTGCCTATCTCCATCTGAACTGCATTTAAGGAGCATCTGAAGACTCTCTTGTTCCATGATTATGATAATGGTTTGATGTGAGGTTCTAATCTTAGTAATTATAACCTAGTCTTGTTTTTTGTTTAGCATTCTTCACTTTTGAGGGTCAATTTTAAAATCTTGTCCTGTAACTCTTGCTTTAAACAGTTTCCAGGTTGATGTTTACTAGATTATGCCTCTTTTGTAAATTGCTTTGTAAGAAATTGTCTACTAAATGAGTAAATGTAAATGTAGATAACTAAGCTTAATTACTAAAACTTTCAATATTTCTTAATATTTAACTCTTCCCTCGCATCCACTTTACAGTTTTTGCAGTTCTCTCTCACCTCGAGATTGTTGGTATCTCTCTGCTTTTCTGTGGAAGGTTTGTTATTGCTCTGTATCAGATCTCTCTTTTAGGCAGCAGGACATGCCCTCAACCCCACTTTTATACTGGAAATCTATTTTCATTTGGATTTCATATTTTTTATCACTAAACCATTCAATTTAAGATTGTTCAGTACATTTATTTTTGTTGATCCCTGTTGTCCGTTCAGCCAGGCATGTACCCCAGGTACCTTTTTGCATAATTTCTGGAGTTTCTCCCCCATTCTTGGCTCTCTGAATGTCTATGATCAATTTTTACTTGACTCTCTTTCACACTGACTTCCCTTTTATCCCCTTAATTTTTACTCCCTGTCTTTCAGCCAGGACAGTCTGTGTTGTTTAGGGCAAATAGCTTCCTGCTGGAAATCAGATATCTTTATCTACTTTCAGTTTTTTCTTGTGTTCTGCTATTTGTAAGGCTCTCTAGAATAATACATGGGTGTTTGGTTTCTGTGACTATAAAATCACCCTGTAAACTTTAGGTTTTTTTTTTTTATTATTAAAGATGTATATTGAAACTATTGTCTGTACTGCAAGGGTCAATAACATACTCCCTAATACTTGAATCCAGATGTCCTCACTAAGATGTAGATCATTAAACATCTGAAGTAGACATGCATTTTTACTTTTAGATAACTGGTGACTCCCCAACCAGTTCTTTTTGACATACCTTTCCTAAATAATCTGTGCTTTTTATGTTATTTGCATCCCCATTTCTCCGATTTAGTCAGGTTTATGTTATTGCTATGAATGTAATCTGAACATATGACAATAATGAAGTTATATAGTTCCTCCAGACATGTGTTACCTGCAGTGGGTTGGCACCCTGCCTGGGATTGGTTCCTGCCTTGTGCCCTGTGTTGGCTGAGATTGGCTCCAGCAGACCCCCGTGACCCTGTGTTCAGAATCAGCGGGTTGGAAAATGGATGGATGGACATGTGTTGCTCAATCTCTTAATTAATAATTGCTTCCATTAAGTTACATGAGATGCATTTTGAGCTTATGGGATCATAGTAACTTGGATCAGCCCAACTGCGTTTTTTTTATATACTGAGACAAAATTTATTAGCATCCAATCTTTAGGAATATCCTCTGTGTAACCTCAGAAGCAGCTCTTTCTATGCCATGAACAATTTCCAAGGGTGTTTGTACTGTGGATGTCTCAGGTTTGTGGCTGGCCTCTGGCAGTTACCACAGTGCAAATGTGTGGAATGTTATGGACTTGGGTGTGTATGATTCGCTTCATGACAAAACAGTCAAGGTTTTTACATACATCATGTACTCGCTCTCCTCCTTGAGCACTCTCGGGCAAACATTATCTGGTCCTAGTAAATTGTTAAATATTTTACTTTTTAATTCAAACAGCACTACACCCTCTATAATCTCCAAATCACTAAGTACCAATCTTAACTGTGTCTGTTATAAGTAGGAGATCATTGACTTCTTCATATTTGAAAACTTCAGAAAAAATTAAATTTAGAGTATTTTGCATTTTACTTGTACATGTTTTGGTAATTAAACCCCCAAATCAATCCCCCTTAACCACAATATTTGCCTTCTGGGCTGGGCTACTATTTGCAGTTTTCTGTCTGACATTTTTTGCTTCAGTATCCTGTCTCTCCCTCAAATAATAATAATAATAATATTCTTCTTATTAATAATAATAATTATAATAATAATCCTTTACATTTATAGAGTACTTTTCTCACATCTCCAAGCATTTTACTTTGAGAGTTGGGATCCACTTCAATCACCACCAATGTGTAGCATCCACCTGGATGATGCGATGGTAGCCATTTTTGTGCCAATATGTTCACCATTCACCTATAGCTTTTTGTGGTGAAAGGGAGAGAGATAATTAGCTAACTTGAGACAGGGGATGATTAGAGGGCCAGAATGACAAGGCCAAGATGGGCAGTTTAGCCAGGACATAGTAATAAACCCTACTCTTTATGGAGGATTCCAAGGGATCTTTAATGATCACAGAGAGTCATGACCTCGATATTATGTCTCATCCAAAGGACAGACCCATTTTTACAGCACAGATTTCCCCATCACTGCACTGGGGCATTGGGACACATGCACAGAAGACAGGGTAAGTACCCCTGCTGGCGTCACCAACACCTCTTCTAGCAGCAACCCAAGCTTTTCCCGGTTGGTCTCCCATCCAAGTTCTGGCAGTGCCTGAACATGCTTAGCTTCAGGTGGATAACCTGTTCTGAAGTGAATGTAGTATGGCTGCTGGTAATGTGGAAACATGTGCATGTGGCACCGCTTCCTGTTGGACCTCTCCTCCCTTTATTGTAGACTGTTTGTATTAGAGTTGTTAGCTGCAAAGACCATATTAGCATCCTCCACTATAAATCTCCTGACTCGATTTTCCTCACACTCTGTAAGTCTCACTTTCTTCATCTTCTCTTGTGTAATTTAAGGTGCCAGCATATGCAAAGCCAGGTAAGAAGACTGAGAGGCTCTGAGCTGAATTTACAGAGAGGCCATCTCTACAAACTGGGACAGAGCAGGACAGTGACTGTGCTTGGTGTTCTCATGCCTTGTACCACAATCATTTTGGCATATGCAAATGTAAATAACATGCTTTTAAGCCAAAAAATTACAGTCCTCATATAATGTGCACAAAACAACATTCCCAAGATGTATTTAATATAAAAAATGATATTCATCAATGCAAAATACCATTACATTTAACAATTTGACCCTATGCAGCATCACCCTCTTAATCAAAAAATATGCTTGTAAGTAAAATAGTTGTTTAAGTAGGAAATCTCATTTATTAATTTTTCACCTAATTTAAGACATATTTAATGTTACTTATGTCAGTAATTAAGACAAAAACAGGTATTTTATGCAAATTATAATGTATCCTGTCAGGGTAAATAAAATGTTTAGCTTTTAATCTTGTTACAACATTATTAATGTGGCAAATGCATCATGTGATGTTTAGACTGTCTTAACATTAATTTAATTTAATTACAAACTGGAACAAAACTGACAAGTAAAGGGTGTAGAAATATAGATTTCCAGGATAACACTGTAAATAAACCTTTTACTCAAGATTGCAGACATTTTGCTTATTATTTTTCCATTTCTTTTGGATTTCATATCCTACATACAATTTCTAAACCTGTACTTAAATGTAGAATGTGTATATTAGAAAAGGAAATCCCTGATATATCACAAGACATCATTACTGGTTAAACAGGCAAATAATTGTGTGTGCTCTTTGAGGCGCAATGTCTGTTTGCTTGTTATGAGAATTACTTTTGTTTTAAAATGTACTTTTGTAAAAATGTCTTGCAGAAACTGGATAACAGAGAATATTTGTAATAAATTACAAAAGCATTTTCAAAACATTTTTTCTAATAACTATTTTCTATTTTCAATCACATGCATTTTTGCTTGTATTCTTCATTTTTTTAAATGTTTGTGAATTTGGTACATTTTCATATACACTTTACACGGGAGAGTATTTTTTTCCATTGGCAATCATCAATATTAATGTGTGGAAGATGGAGATGTTCAAAAGTATTAGTTTCTTCTGTACAAAAATGAAAGCATTGTCATAAAAATGCCAGATGCCTGGTCAGTTTGTCATTCATTCATCATTTGCCTAGCTTGCTTAATTCAACAAAATGACTTGCTGAAACGCATAACAGCAGCATTGAGTGCAAGGCAAGTAGGAACTCTGCATGGCATATCAATCTATTGTAAGACAGGTTTTCAGGCATTAACTCAAAATAGTTAATATTTTAATTTCCTCAAAGGGCTCTTTGTCTGTTTAATCTCTAAAACAAAGGATTCTGCTTGACTGGGGTGCTGATAAAAGAATGCAGGTATTACCGATCAATGTTACCAGTGCTTGGCACAGGACAACCCTGAATTCAAATGGCATGAGATTGTTATATTCAGTACTAAACTAAGCAAAAAACATAAGCATTTATATATTTATGATGTGTAGTCATGTATCTAAGGTATTTACACCTTCAGCTCTGTGTCCATATTTAGCCCACTGGTATTCTTCCCCTCCCCTTCTGATTAAATTAAAGGTGTTTAAATTTGACTTACTGATGTCTCCTTTTTAAACATTCCTTAGTTTCCCCTGCCAGCTCTCTTCTGGCTAATGCAATGCAAGTAGCAGATTAGCTGTGACAACACTTTCTTGACTGTGTCACGACTGTATGGCAATTTATACCAAGCAAAAAGGCTAATTGAACGTAGCACACCTTAATTAGCTCTAAATTGCATTAGACTGGAAAAAAAATCACCAAGATATCAAGCCGACAGAAATGCCAAACAGTTTCTAAAATAATAGAAAAAACCTGAAGTTTAAAGATTTTGGCAGATGATTTTCTCTTATTTATTGATGCCTCTTGCAAAGGCCTAAAATAAGTTCCTTGAATTTCAAAAGTAATTCCCACTTTCATTCTGCTGTTAAAACATTTTAAACATTTGCAACAGATCTTCACTTTCCTGTTTATCCTGAAATTTCTTTTAATTCTGTTATCATTTTTTGTAAAATGAAGAAATCTCTTGTCAATGAAGCTTGCATTTCCACTACCTTCCATATTAATTAATTATTTAATTAATTCATTTGAGAGTAAGTCAACATTAAATTTCAGATACACTCTTTAATAAATGCCCTGTCACCTTCATTTGAATATGCTAGGAATAGAAGGTTTAACTTTGATATTTTTAAAAACTGGCATAAAAAAGTATCAGAGACTTCAATTCCCTGTACTTCTTGGACTTTGGTGCCATTTCACTTTCTCTTATTTTGAGGTGTACCATTTTTATTAATGTTAAAGTTTTGCATCAGATTTAGCAGCTGCACTCAATGAAATTATGTATTTGTTTATCCAAGACAAGCTTTAGCTTCACATCAAACGGATCAGTTTCATTTTGGTCAACTCAATCTGAAGAACAAATAACTTTTAGGTTGGTTGGGATTCACTAAGGTCTTCATTTTTGAAGAAATGTGACTGTTAATACCACCTTTTCTCCTCCTTTGTTGCATATTTATACACTTGCATGCATATTTGTACAGTAATGGTTAGGCTACTTCCAGGACCTTGACTTTCACCTCTTAACTTCTGTGTAAGGAATGCTCCCTCAATTCAAACCTTCTTCTCGTCCTTCTGTTTCTAATTCTTACTATAGCTTTATTTTGTCCACAGGTACTGATGGTTTTTAGACTTTTTTTGTGCCTGTTTCTTCTGTTTATCTAATAGCACATAACACCCAATGATTATGATAAATTAAGTTTACGTTTGGTATCTCCAATATAAGATTTATGAGACTAAATTAGAAAATTATGCATGTTGCTCATTGTTCAATTCAGGGGTGGGCAAAGACAGTACTGGAGGGCCGCAGTGGATGCAGGTTTTTGTTACAACCCAGTTGCTTAATTTGAAAACAATCATTGCCAATAATTTAGTATCATGGCTTGTTAGTGTTTTAAATCTGCCATGTCAGGTCATTCTCATATCCTAGATTTCTTTTTTTCTTTCTAAGAATATCATCCAAATGAATGGATGAGTAATTCTCAGTCCTTCACTTTCTCTTCACTTTTCTTCCAAGTATTTGAATACAGCTGTTTAAGACTAAAATAAGCAATAAGGGTTCAAAATCTAAAATTTAAAATGAAGCAGAAGTGTTACTTGAGCAATAAGTACTTCTTATTAAGCAATTTGGTTGAAACAAAAACCTGCAGCCACTGCGAAACCTCCAGAAACAACTTTGCCCACCACTGGTTTCATTCATTTATTCACAAGTAAAAGAAGGCTATGTACACATACTGAAATGGTAACTGTTAGAACATGAAGAGGTTAATCAATGGAATCAAACTTCATAATTAGGCAAAATATGAAACCATCAGAAGACAAGTGTCTAAATCTTGCAATTTTTACTCTTTTGTTTTGCACAAACAGCCTTTTCCTTAGGTATATTTAAGTAGGTAAAATTCAGATGAGAATTATTATAACAGTTTGTTCTTCTAGAACTTAGGGAAAGTATTCATAGATGCAAAATATGATGTAACAGGATGACAGAAAAGAGAGCTATAAATACTTTTAAAATGAATTTCAATATACCAGAATACTAAAAAAAAAAAAACTGTCAGAAGTCATTAGGGATCTTAACAGTGACCTTCTCCCAATGTGCGGACTATGCATTCCACTGTAAAAGAAAACAATACAGGAGAGCAGGGGCTGGCCAATTTTCTAAGAAATCCCAGGACATTCTTCAAGTCTATAACGCACTCATATTACATATACCATTGACAAGTATTGCCAGAGGCAGTGGACAACAAGGTAACACATTCCTTTTAGAATGAGTCTTAATCTTGAAATATGAGAAAATGGAGGAATGAAAGTAAGTTTATAATTTTCAGGTTTAAACTGTTTTACAACTTTGTAAAGTCTGTTATATTAAGGGAGTTAACTTCACTGAAGAATTTGAAGAATTCTTGTAGAAATGCTTTCACGTATGTGATATCTGGGATGACACCTACAGTGATGGTCATACACTTAAGTCAGGCGTCATTGGGTTTTCAGTTATATTAATTCATAATGCAAGATTAGCAATGAGAAGTTGGTTTACGCAGAGTGGCTTGAAAGGTAATTGTAAAAAGTAAAGACAGGTTAACAATATAAAAATTAAATGGATAAAAAGTGCATGTGGCAGATTAATGAGTATTTCAGTAGAATTCTGTCCATCATGGTATGTCAAACAAGTTAGACTAAAAAGATATTGACATTTCAATGTAAATATTTTTTCAAGTCCTTACTGTCAGTTTCTTCAAATCAGCTCAGGACAGTATCCTGATAAAAACTCAATGTAAAAATCCCAGACCTGGAAACAAAGTTAAGGTGCTTAATTAAAAACAAATGACATGTGGAATCCATGAAGGTAAAATTAAAGAAGAAAAAAATATTAGCAAATGTGAATTTCTCAGATGGAGGTAAGGTGTTTACAAAAATCAATGGAAGCATGATGATTTAGTTTTTAAGACATAGGCAAAGGAGCCCGATTTACAATGAATGAAAATGTCAAGATTAGGCACTACTCATAATTGTTCTTTATTTGAAAACAGCAGTGTCAGATCGGGGCGAGTGTGACAATGACTGAGAAAATAAAACTGAATAATAAAAAAAACCTTTACGAGTACCGTAAATTTACACCAGCGGTTACAGACTCAAATCAAATGTATGTTTTTATTCTAAAATAGTAAGAATAAGAGCAGCTCACTACTCAAAACAGAGGCATCCAGGATCGAACCACAAATTCCTTGATTACGTGTCAGACATTCTTACTGCTGCACCACCAAACCGATCATATTAAAACCATGTCAATGTCACACCCTAACAAGAGTTCTTTTTCTGCAGTTATATTCTTGAATAAAAACACACTTGTTTTGTTATATTTGTACCTTTTGTGAAAGTGTTTATTTGACATTTGGATTTCAGACTTCACACATTACATACTTGATGTCTACATTTTGTCAATTATTACTAAAACATGAAAAATTGTTTCTGTTTTAACAATGTGTTTACATAGATTGATGTAGACATGGAACACACATGAAATGTATGTATTCCAAACAACGATATATTATTTACCCTATACAACTCCACGCAACTCACATGCAGGTAAGCAGACTTGAGCTGAGAGAACTTTCTGCCCCTGCGGTGGGCTGGCGCCCTGCCTGGGGTTTGTTTCCTGCCTTGTGCCCTGTGTTGGCTGGGATTGGCTCCAGCAGACACCCATGACCTTGTAGTTAGGATATAGCGGGTTGGATAATGGATGAATGGATGGATGGATGGATGAACTTTCTGCCCTTCCTGCTTTGGTGGTGGGATGGGGTAACAGGCTGCTTGCTGATCAACATATTTACAACACAAAAGACGCTGATGGAGCGGTGTTAATGGATTTAAGGTTGACCAGGATTACGAGTTTTTTTCTAGGCTTAGTTAATTCTAGTGTTGGATATGTGAGAAGTAAGCAGAGATAGATATGATGATGGCAGTGGGCAGAATAATCTTGGGCTAAATGGATGCAAATAAGTGGTTTGTTGGTTTCTGTGATATAAAATGTGCTGCACTTCATAGAATACACTTATCTCTTACTTAGTGGGTCAACAAGAATTACCCTGGAAAGTGACCCAGAGAAACGGGATGTAGTATAAAAAGCTGTTTAATTTAATTGTAAAGCAGTAGAATCCCAGAGGGCTGGATGACTGTGGCAAAGCCCCTATCTTGGGTTTTTCATTGCTTGTTATTTAAGCTGTGTGAGAACTGATGTTCTTCAATCCTGTTTATATTTTTCCAGTTGTCAAATGCTTGTGTTCTTTAATTTCTCTCAGTTACAGTTTTTATTGATATGAGCAGAAGTTGAATGCATTGTGGCAGCTCTGCATAACCCACCTACGGTATAAACTGAAAGTCACTCAATACAACCCAGCAGCTTTACTCAACTACTACTTGCCTGACCATGGCTTCTCTGTATTTTCAAGCAAGTCATGTGAACCTCAGTCAGCCCCATTCATCTGCAATCTGTTTCTGTTCCTTGGACTGCCATTGACTGAATGTTTTTTGTGTTGTGTCCCATTCTCAATGCTCCAGTTTATTAAGTGTTTGTCAATTTTATTTTCTGCTGGTTCAGCTTAATACGCTGTTAACTGTTCTCTTACTACTATCACACTGAGGAAAAACTTAACTGTACTTGAGGTATCTTTTGCATTAGTATTTGTACCTTTCTTCATGTGCTACTTCAACTTTTTTTCATATGCTATTTGAGTTTTCTAATTTCCTTTTCAGTTCCCATTTGTATGTATTTATAAGCACTGAAAATGTTTATTACTGGGCAAAATATATATGTATGCAGTATTTTATGTATTCTTAATATTAGCAGTATCCTTAATTTATCCTGTACATTTTTGTTTAATGCTGCTTTTGTCATCACACAGCAAGTATGTAGGAGTCACATTTTTATAATACAAGTATAAAATTTCTGGAAAAGGGTCGCATGATATGTCTCTTCTTTACTATTCACGATATGTATTAGTTAAATTTCCTAGGGACCAATAATGTGTTGAAGAATAGACACAGATAAGAGGTAATATTCTTCACTGCATGTGAATATATACTGCCTTTGTCTTCCCTCCTGCTTTGCTTGAGGGGGATCCTCATGGCGTTGGGTGTCATAAATAATTATTTGGCCAGATGGTTGTAAAAGGAGATGCATGCTTTTCCCAGCTCTGTTATCAACAGACTGTAGGAGTAATAAAATGTTGTCTAATCCTTTAACGATGATTCCTACATATAATTGCCTCCAGTGGTGTAGGAACGTAGACAGGTGGTTTATCACACTTTTCATTGCTAAGACTATTGCTTTTGCTATCTTATATTCTTAATAGAGCTATTTTTATTTCAGTATTGATGAGATCTGTTACATTTTCTCTTGCCTTTATAGTTTGCAATTAAGTTATCCTATATTGTATGAACTCCATATCTAATAGATCAAAACAATTAATGTCTTTAAGGATTTATTGATACTTATTTGAAGTTTCCCTATTAAAATTAGATTAAATTTTTGTTGTCTCACACTGCAAAACATTTCGAAAGTTGCTAAATAATTGTCATTGGACCTAAATATTTCAATAATCTGTGGAATTAGTATACAACAGATTATCATACAATGCATTAAAATGCAGCTTCTTTGATATTAATGGAATAATTTCCTGTCCAAAGCTACCCAATTCCCGAAATCTCTCGTTTAAACATTGCTCAACTAGTTTGTACAGAAACCTTCTGAATGCACTAGTGCCACATCATTTTTGATAATGCAGGTTTCATGTGCCCCAAAATTGCTAATATCACCTAGCTTATATGCAGCAAAA
This sequence comes from Polypterus bichir lapradei, assembly GCA_026402145.1. NCBI lineage: Eukaryota > Metazoa > Chordata > Cladistia > Polypteriformes > Polypteridae > Polypterus > Polypterus bichir. The sequence goes on along the minus strand of JANRMT010062792.1, from coordinate 82,310,666 downwards.
CCTGCAAATAGCATATCAAATATGGTGAAGCAGGTTGCTATGATATAAACAATAAAAAGGACCCGGAGGAAAAAAAGTAAGAAAAATAATTTGCAGACTGTAGTCAAACTAAATCTAGGGGATACATTATCCAACAAAAACACAGCATAACATGTACAGTACAGGCCAAAAGTTTGGACACACCTCCTCATTCAATGTGTTTTCTTTATTTTCATGACCATTTACAGCAGTCCATCACTCTCCTTCTTGGTCAAATAGCCCTTACACAGCCTGGAGGTGTGTTTGGGGTCATTGTCCTGTTGAAAAATAAATGATCGTCCAACTAACCTGACTTCTGCACAACACAACTGCTGGTCCCAACCCCATTGATAAAGCAAGAAATTCCACTAAATAACCCTGATAAGGCACACCTGTGAAGTGAAAACCATTTCAGGTGACTACCTGTTGAAGCTCATTGAGAGAATGCCAAGAGTGTGCAAAGCAGTAATCAGAGCAAAGGGTGGCTGTTTTGAAGAAACTAGAATATAAAACATGTTTTCAGTTATTTCACCTTTTTTTGTTAAGTACATAACTCCACATGTGTCCATTCATAGTTTTGATGCCTTCAGTCATGAAAATAAAGAAAACACATTGAATGAGGAGGTGTGTCCAAACTTTTGGCCTGTACTGTATATATATATATATATATATATATATATATATATATATAGTGGTGGACACTCAGGCCCTTAGAAATGGAGTTCGATATATGCGGATGCATTGAAATAGGAAGAGAAGCTTGGGAAGGACAGTCATCATAACAATGTTGATTCACCCTGCTAATGTAGGATGGAGGGTAGACCATCTATTCACGTCTTATTTAATTTTTTCCATGCAGACAGAAAAACTTTGTTGAAAAAGAGCTTAAAAAGAGAGATATTTAAATTGATCTGCTAAAATGCATTAGAAAGTATCCAACATTGGGAGCTAGAAAATACACTGGAAAGAGCACAGTTTTATTGACATTGATTTTGAGTCCAGATATCTTTTGAAAATCTGCTAATGCTTTTAGGACTGTTGGCACAGAATTTTGTCGGTCAGAAATATCCAGTACCATATCATCTGCATATAGTGATATTTTCTCTTCAAGTCCTTCTCTGAAAATCCCCTTTATCTCTGGTGTAGACAGCCAGTGGTTCAATGGCAATTGCAAAGAGCAAAAGTGATAAGGGGCATACTTGTCACCATACCACATTCTAGTTTGAAGTAGTCTAAAATAATGTTGTTCATACAAACTGAGAATTCTGGACTAGTATAAAGTAGTTTGATCCATGCACATATGTTTGGGCCAAACCCACATGTGTGCAATGTAGTGAATAGGTAGTCCCATTCAACCATATCAAATGCTTTTTCTTCATCTAAATATAAAAAGATCTCTGGGGTGTTAGTCTTAATGAGTGAATACATTATATTAAACAAACATCAAATGTTAGATGTTAAGTGTCTACCTTTAACAAATCCAGTTTGGTCTTGTGAAATTACAGAAGGAAGCACTTTCTCAGACCTTCTGGCTAGAACTCTGTATGATGCCTATTGCAATAAGTCTTTATTTTTCTTAGAAAGGATGGTAATTAATGCTTGGCAAAAGCTTTGAGGTGAAACTTTGTTGTCTTTAGCTTCTATGAACATTGCTAATAATGGTAGGGATAAGTTATTTTAATTTTTTTTTACAATTAAAATAGTAGCCATCAGGGCCAGTTGCTTTCCAACTTTGAAGCGAATTTATAGCATCTAGTAATTCTGAAAGTGTCATCAGTTTATCCAGTTCCACAGCATTAAGAGTATCTAGCTGTGATATTTGTAATGAATTAAGAAACTCATTAGAGTATGTCTTATCTTCTTTAAACTGTGCAGAATATAAGGACAAGGGGTTAAGACGCCAGCTACAAAATGAGTGTGTAGGATGCCGAAATTTAAGCTCCATGATCAGAGGGGCATGGTCAGAGATTACAATAGCATTGTGCTTACAAGATTTAATAGTAGGCAAAAATTACTGTATTGTTTATGAGAAATAGTCAATTCTTGAGTAGCAATGATACATGGGTGAGAACAAAGAATATGCTCTTAGGTTAGGATTTAAAAACCTCCATGAGTCTGATCCATTACAAACTGTGTAATTATTATTTTTTAGGGAAGGTTATGTCAGGAAGGGCATCTGGTGTAAAAATTTTACCAGATCTATATGTGGACAACAAGACAGATTTCTATACCGGATTGGTCGATTCCTGGGTTAACAATGACTGCCACCGGTACTGTCAGCCAACAGGGTGCTGGCAGAAATTGGGCTACTGTTGGCTGAAGAAGGAGAAGCAGAAGGGGGAGACATGTCTGGAGGAAAGAGGAGAGAAGGAAGGTAAACAGAGTGGAACTGAGGGTAGGAACTTTGAATGTTGGAAGTATGACTGGTAAGGGGAGAGAGTTAGCAGATATGATGGAGAGAAGGAAGGTTGATATATTGTGCGTGCAAGAGACTAAATGGAAGGGAAGTAAGGCCTGGTGGATTGGAGGTGGATTCAAATTGTTCTATCATGGTGTAGATAGGAGGAGAAATGGGGTAGGAGTTATTCTGAAGGAACAGTATGTCAAGAGTGTTTTGGAAGTGAAAAGAGTGTCAGACAGAGTAATGATTATGAAGCTGGAAATTGGAGGCGTGATGATGAATCTTAGTGCATATGCCCCACAAGTTGGGTGTGTGATAGATGAGAAAGAAGATTTCTGGAATGAGTTGGATGAAGTGATGGACAGTGTACCCAATGGACAGAAAGTGGTGATTGGAGCAGATTTCAATGGACATGGTGATGAAGGGAACACAGGAGACGAGGAGGTGATGGGTAGGTATGGTGTCAAGGAAAGAAATGAAGGAGGTCAGATGATAATGGATTTTGTGAAAAGGATGGGCATGGCTTGGTGAATACATATCTGAAGAAGAGGGAGGAACAAAGGGTGATGTACAAGAGTGGAGGAAGATGCACACAGGTAGATTAAAGACTCCTATGCAGAAGAATCAATCTGAAGGAGATTAAAGACTGCAAGGTGGTGGCAGGGGAAAGTGTAGTTACACAGCATAGGATGGTGGTCTGTAGAATGACATTGGAGATCAAGAAGAAGAGGAGTGAGGACAGAGTCAAGGATCAAATGGTGGAAGTTGAAAAAGGAAGACTGCAAGGTTGACTTTAGGGAGAAGGTAAGACAGGCACTGGGTGGCAGTGAAGAATTATCAGACAGCTGGACAACTACAGCAGATGTAGTAAGGGTGACAACAAGAAGGGTGCTTGGTGTGACATATGGACAAAGGAAGAAGGAAAACATAAACTTGGTGGTGGAATGAGGAAGTACAGGAGAGTATACAGAGGAAGAGGATGGTGAAGAAGAAGTGGGATAGTCAGAGAGATGCAGAAAGTAGTCAGGAGTACAAGGAGATAAGGTGCAAAGTGAAGAGAGAGGTGGTGAAGGCTAAAGAAAAGGCGTATGATAAGTTGTATGAGAGGTTGGACACTAAGGAGGGAGAAAAGGACCTGTACTGAATGGCTGGACAGAGGGACCGAGCTGGCAAACATGTGAAGCAGGTTTGAGTCATAAAAGATAAACATGGAAACATACTCACAAGCGAGGAGGGTGTGTTGAGAAGATGGGAAGAGTACTTTGAGAGGCTGATGAATGAAGAGAATGAGAGAGAGAGATAGAAGGTTGGATGATATGGAGATAGTAAATCAGGAAGTGCAAAGGATTAGCAAGGAGGAAGTAAGGACAACTATGAAGAGAATGAAGAATGAAAAGGCAGTTGGTCCAGATGACATACCTGTGGAAGCATGGAGATGTTTAGGAGAGATGGCAGTGGATGTTTTAACCAGATTGTTTAATGGAATCTTGGAAAGTGAGAGGATGCCTGAGGAGTGCAGAAGAAGTATACTGGTGCTGATTTTTAAGAATAAAGGGGATGTGCAGAGCTGTAGTAACTACAGGGGGATAAAACTGATGAACCACAGCATAAAGTTATGGGAAAGAGTAGTGGAAGCTAGTTTAAGAAGGGAGGTGATGATTAGTGAGCAGCAGTATGGTTTCATGCCAAGAAAGAGCACCACAGATGCAATGTTTGCTCTGCGGATATTGATGGAGGAGTATAGAGAAGGCCAGAAGGAGTTGCATTGCGTCTTTGTGGACCTGGAGAAAGCATATGACAGTGTGCCTTGAGAGGAGCTGTGTTATTGTATGAGGAAGTCGGGAGTGGCAGAGAAGTATGTAAGAGTTGTACAGGATATGTACGAGGGAAGTATGACCGTGGTGAGGTCTGAGGTAGGAGCAACGGATGCATTCAACGTAGAGGTGGGATTACATCAGGGATCGGCTCTGAGCCCTTTCTTATTTGCAGTTGTGATGGACAGGTTGACAGATGAAATTAGACAGGTGTCCCCTTCGACTATGATGTTGGCATTGTGATCTGTACCGAGAGTAGGGAGCAGGTTGAGGAGACCCTGGAGAGGTGGTGATATGCACTAGAGAGAACAAGATAGAATACATGTGTGTAAATTAGAGGGAGGTCAGTGGAGTGGTGAGCATGCTGGGAGTAGAGTTGGCAAAGGTGGATGAGTTTAAATACTTGGGATCAACAGTACAGTGTAACAGGGATTGTGGAAGAGAGGCGAAAAAAAGAGTGCAGGCAGGGTGGAACTGGTGTAGAAGAGTGTCAGGAGTAATTTGTGACAGACGGTTATCAGCAAGAGTAAAAGGGAGGGTCTACAGGACGGTAGTGAAACCAGCTATGTTATATGGGTTGGAGATGGTGGCACTGACCAGAAAGCAGGAGACAGAACTAGAGGTGGCAGAGTTAAAGATGTTAAGATTTGCATTGGGTGTGACAAGGTTGGACAAGATTAAAAATGAGTACTTTTGAGGGTCGTCTGAGGCTGGATGGTTGGGAGACAAAGTCAGACAGGCGAGATTGCATTGGTTTGGACATGTGCAGAGGAGAGATGCTGAGTATATTAGGACAAGGATGTTAAAAATAGTGCTCCAACCCAAGGGTTCTATTACAGTATATGCAAGCATATATAAACATGGTTGGCAAGAAAGGTCCTCAGAAAGAAACGGAAAAGAAAACTAAAGCTATATCCAAGCCTAGACAGGCAAGTCCAAATTCATGTTTAAGGTATGGTCTGTCAGAGACTGACCTGGAACAGACTCCTTGGGACCACGGTCCGCTGCATAGTCTCCAGTTGAGGGCGAAAATGGGAGCGAATGTGCAAGTGATGCAAGTCACGATAGCTCGCCAATTGGAGAAGATCATTTGGAACTGGAAAAGGCCTTGCAGTCCGCACTTTCACCTACTCCTCGTGAGCCGGGAACATCGGCTGTAATAGAGCCCCTCGCTTTGCCTACGGTGCACAAAAGCAGAAATGATCTGTCCGAACTGAAGGTGATGATGGCTGAGCTCAAGCAAGAGATAAAGAATGATATAAAGAAAGAAATAAATAGTATGCTCAAGACAACCGAGAAGATAAGCGAGAAGATAAGCAAGAAGACAAGTGAGAAGCTGCGGCGGGAGCTGCAAGAGCTGCGGCAGGATAATAAAGACTCGGAGAAATGCGTATATAATCGCTTTGAGGCGGCCTTTAAATGTATGCTGGAAATAATTGTGGAGCATATTCAGGAAAATGCATCTAAACTGAGCACACTTGCTGATTAGCTGGAGGATGTTAAGCAGACATTCACGACTCAAATTGAAACAGCTGAAAATCTAGCATCCACCGCTGATGGAAAAGCAACAGCTGGCAATTCTGAATGTAAAAAACTCGGACACAGACTTGCTGCTCTGGAAGATGGAAGCAGAAGGAATAACATTGAAATTGAAGGTCTACCTGAGAATCGCAAAAGTCCAAACCCAGTGAAATATGTAGCTGAACTATTCTCCAAAAAATTTAGAGAGGACTTTAAACCAGACACAGAGATAGTTGCAGCTTATCACATATGGGGATCGAACAACTCTAAACCTAGGACTTTTATTGTGCGCTTTGAGAAGTTACAATTTAAATTAAATGTAATGTCACTTCTCAGACAGAAACAAGGGATTATATTTGAAAATAACCTTATTCGTATTTTCCCTGATTTCTCACCCTCAACAGCTGCCTGTTTTTCTAATATTTAACAGCGCTTACAAAAAGCCAATATCAGATACAGCTTCTTGTATCCTACCAAACTGAAAGTGGAGATTCAAGGCAAACATTACATATATACCAGTAGGGAAGAAGCAGATAAAGAGTTAAGAAAGCTGATCCCGACACTTTCCTGAAATACGACCCTGAGTCGCACCCTGTCATGGCATCGTAAAGAAGATATCACCTGATATCTATCGGCTGCCTGATCCGCTTGCATTGACACTGGTACCGTAATTATACATTCTTTTCCCTTCTCGGTCACTATCTGTTTCTGTTTTAATTACAGTTTTACACGTTTATGTATGTATGGAGGCGGCACGGTGGCGCAGTGGTAGCGCTGTTGCCTCGCAGTTAGGAGACCTGGGTTTGCTTCCCGGGTCCTCCCTGCGTGAAGTTTGCATGTTCTCCCCGTGTCTGCGTGGGTTTCCTCCGGGCGCTCCGGTTTCCTCCCACAGTCCAAAGACATGCAGGTTAGGTGGATTGGCAATTCTAAATTGGCCCTAGTGTGTGCTTGGTGTGTGTTTCTGTGTGTCCTGTGGTGGGTTGGCACCCTGCCCAGGATTGGTTCCTGCCTTGTGCCCTGTGTTGGCTGGGATTGGCTCCAGTAGACCCCGTGACCCTGGGTTCGGATTCAGCGGGTTGGATAATGGATGGATGGATGTACTGTATGTATGAGTGGAAGAAATTGAATTAGTAACCCTTTTCTTTTTTTTTTCTTTATTATTCTAAAGGAGACTATTAAACATCATACCCTTGGTTTATTGTTGTTGTTATTATTGCACTAGGGTTTACTATGCTTATCCAGGGGGGTATTTTTCATACGTGGATTACTTGTTTAGCCGGATGTACTGTAATTGTTGATGATTTGGCATGATCCTTTCGGTTTTTCTAAACTTTTGCTGGATGTGTTGTCATAGCAGCACATCCAAATCCTCCAACCTGCTCGGAACAGGTTTGTTCTATGTAAACAAGGATTATCTCACACACTTAATCAGTGTCCGTGCATGGAATTCATTCAGTCATGGCTTCACTGTTCATGAATAAGCGACCAATTAATATTGGTGTGTAAATTATAAGAGGAGAATTTCATATAGAGAGGGTTTTGCGCAATCGCCAAGATCCTTTATTGCTCCTGGAGGAAATTCTTTTCGAAAGATACCGCTTTAGCTGGGGGGAAATATTGTACCTCAAAGATTTATTAGCACCTTATATTCGAAGTCATACTAGGCGAAGTCAGGCTCTCACAACCACACAGAGAGTATGCGTTGCTTTGAGGTTTTTTGCAAGCGGCACTTTTTTATATACTGTAGGTGATGCGGAAAATCTATCTAAAAGTGCAGTTTGCCAGGCAATTCGTAAAGTCTGTTTGGTTATGAAATATTTCCTTCGGGTTTTCATAGTGTTTCCTGGACACCTGCGTGTGTAGACAATAAAAGAGGCATTTCATGCCATTGCAGGTAGGTAATACACAGGCAAAAACATTCACTGTCCCATAAAGAATCTCACAATCAGCCTAACATTCTCATTACCCAGGATTTCCAAATGTGATTGGGGCACATGGGACTGATCAGAGTGGAGTTTAATCAGACATTTGGAAAATTTACCTCTACTCCTGATGAATAATCAGACACAGTGTCTTCATCAAATATTTGACCTTCGTCAATATCTTGTTGGTCAGACACAAGTTCTAGGGATATGACATTCCCTGCAACTGACCCAACAAAAAAGAGGGCTATATGGAACATACCTCTGGCACACATTAAGGACAAATATATGCAATGACCATCCTTTACCTGAAATGAAGTGACCACTACATCCTGCCACTGGTTCTGAGGAGGAGCTTACCCTTGGAATGCCCTCAGAAACAGGGCGATGGGCATTTTGCTGGAGAGACAACTCTTCTGCAGGGGTTAGGTCTGGACCGCGTGGACCTCCACCTGTTTTTTGCTTGTTTGCCTTCTTATTAGCTTTAAAATGAATGTTTTTTATATTATATATGATTCTTTATGTCAACAATTCTTTAAATAGTTATATACCAATATTTACCAGTTTGAAGTATATTCTTGTACTTCACTTTAACCTGTTCCCCTGTTCTCCTGGTCCTCATGTTTGATCTGGAATTATGACATATTAAATAATAATTAATCTGACACATAGGAAATGAAACAATGCACACTACTTACACGTTTAATTTGTCGGCCACTTTTTGCCAGCCGTCATTTCTGGTTTGGGCTGCTTTTGCAGTGTTACCCCTTGTGCATATTAAATCTTGAAATTCTTCATATCCTTCGAGTAAAATGTCCTGCCCCGCTTGTGTGAAAAAATGCGCCCGTTCTTTCGTCATTTTGTTGCAGCCTATCAAAGACTTGCTGATCATGTTTTCTAGACTCAATATATATGGGCTTTTCAGTCAGCACGGGCACGTGCAATCATCTCAGATGATTAGATCCAGCTAGACTAAACTACTACACGGCTGCGTTTGAAAAACCAACTTATTCTGGATGAGTTTCATCGGCATTAACTCATCCAAGATGAGGCATTTGATCTTGGATGATTTAAGCGACTTACGGAAAATACACCCCAGGGCCACTATTTAACAGCATTCCCTGGGTTTACTATCTTATCATTTCAAGAATGTTGAAGATTTTCTTTTTTTTTTTTTTTTTTTTTTTGTTATGCTTATAGTATTTAGACAGTATTGGCAATAGATATCTCAATTTTAATTCACATACACTGCTGCTGGGGGCTTGTTTTGTTTTGGATGTGCTCTGTCTCTAAGTTTGTCAGAGGACTGGAACTTTGTGAAGTGGGGCTCAGCCTCACATGGGGAGGCAAAGTGGGGGGGGGACTAGGGTGGGGGAGAAAGAGACTCTAATCTATCCTTTTAATCCTTATAATTATAATTACCAATGTAACAATAGACTGCATGGCAATAACCCCTGGGAAAATTGGAAATTAAGGTCAAAGCTGTCTCACTTTTGGTTAAGACTACAAAATGACTGCAAAAATTCACGATCAATGTCTCCAAGACGGGACAGTTAACTTTGTGAGCTGGAATGTTAAAGGCCTGAATCACAAATTAAAAAGAAAAAGTATTCTCTCACCTAACAAGTCTAAACGCTAAAATAGTATTTTTACAGGAGACCCACTTATTAAGCAAGGATCAGTTCCAGCTGCAAAAAGCCTGGACTGGCCAAATGTTCCATTCCAGCTTTCCAAAAAAAATCTAGAAGTGTGGGAATTCTTATACATAGAACAGTCTCATTTGTAGTATCAGATGTTGTATCTGATCCTGAAGGGAGATACATGATTGTTATTGGTAATTTATTTAATTGTAAAGTGCTTTTGAGAAATGTTTATGCATCCAATGTGGATGATAGGGAATTCATCCAAAATGTATTTGCATCCATTCCCAATGTGAACACTCATAAAATTATAATGGCTGGGATTTTAATTGTGTTTTAAATCCACACCTAGATAGGTCTCCTGTCACAGGGGTGATGACATCTAACACTGCAAAGACAATTACACAGTTTTTAACTGACCACAACTTATCAGACCCTTGGAGATTTCTAAACCCAAATTCAAGAACATATTCCTTCTACTCACCAGTCCATCACTGCTACTCAAGAATTTATTATTTTTTTGTAGATAACCATTTCTTGCTTACGATTAAATCCTGCAAGTACGACGCTATTGTTATTTATGACCATGCCCCTGTGATCTTGGAGATAAAATCATTATGCCTCACATACTCTTCTTGCAGATGGCGTCTTAACCCACTTCTATTAGCAGATGAGAAGTGTACTGAATTTATATCAAAACAAATCAGTTTTTTTCTAGAGACAAATACATCCTCAGAGGTTTCTGCAGGAATACTCTGGGAAACCCTGAAGGCCTTCATAAGAGGACAGATTATCTCATATCTTTCCCACAGAAATAAATTGGAAACCAAGAAGGTATCAAAGCTAACCAACGACATTACTAGAATAGGTCAAGAACATGCCAGGTGTCCAAGTGAGGCTCTTCATAGGAAAAGACAGGCTCTGCATTCAGAACTCAACCTCTTGACAACTAAAGAAATTGAACAACTCATTTTTAAATCAAGACTTCATTACTATGAACATGGAGAGAAAGCTAATGACGTTTTAGCTCAACAAATCCACAAGCAAGAAGTTCATAATGCAATCCCAGCAATTACCAGCACAAACAGAGACATAATCATTGACCATAAAAATATAATGCACACATTTAGAGATTACTGTAAATCCTTTTATTCTACTGAGTTTAAAGAAGACAAAACACAATCTAATGCATATCTGGATGCATTACAGATACCACAAATAGATACTCTTAGTGCAGAGGAATTGGATAAACTGTTGGCACTATCAGAATTATTAGATGCTATAAAGTCACTTCAGAGTGGGGAAGCAGCAGGCCCTGATGGCTTCTCTGCCGGATTTTATGATAAGTTCTCCACTCAGCTAGCTCCCCACCTATTAGCAACATTCAGAGAAGCTACAGACAATAAAATTCTACCTCAAACTTTTCGTCAAGCATTAATCACTGTCTTTCCTAAACAAAATAAGGACATATTACAATGTGCATCATACAGACCAATTTCACTTCTGAAAAATGATGTTAAGATACTCTCCAAAGTCTAGAAGGGTTAGGATTAGGGTTATGGTTAGGGTAGAAGGATGGAGAAAGTGCTGCCTTCAGTAATATCACAAGATCAAACTGGATTTATTAAAGGCCGACATTTAGCGTCCTATCTTCTACGCCTGTTTAATGCAATATACTCACCCGCAAAGTCAAACATCCCAGAGGTTTTATTATCCTTGGAGGCAGAAAAAGCATTTGATATGATTGAATAGAACTACCTCTTCACTACATTGGAGAAATTTGGATTTGGCCCGAACATTTGTGCATGGATCAAACTACTGTATACCAATCCAGAATCTTCAGTTTGTATTAACAACATTAATTCAGACTACTTTAAACTAGAACATGGTACCAGACAAGGATGCCCCTTGTCACCACTGCTTTTTGCAATTGCCATTGAGCCACTGGCAGTTCACTCTCAAAATTCTTATGAGATAAAGGGGATTATCAGAGAAGGACTTGAACAGAAAATTTCTCTATATGCAGATGATATGCTACTGTATATATCAGACCCTTTAAAATACTGTGCCTGCAGTCCTAACAGTGTTTACAAAATTTCAAAAGATTTCTGGTCTCAGAATTAATTTGACTAAAAGTGTGCTCTTTCCAGTGAATTCTCAAGCACACAATACTAGATTGGACACCATCCCTTTTATCATTGCAGATCAGTTTAAATACCTAGGGGTTAACATCACAAGTAAACATAAAGCTCTTTATCAACAAATGTTTGCTGTCTGTATGGAAAAAATCAAGCAAGACTTGCGTAGATGCTCAACCCTTCATCTCACTTTAGCTGGAAGAATTAACATTGTTAAGATGAATATCCTCCCTAAGCTTCTCTTTTTATTTGAAAATATTCCAATATACATCAATAAATCGTTCTTTAAGAAATTAGATTCAACGATAACCACATTTATTTGGAATTCAAAACATCCACATATCAAAAGATCGACCCTACAAAGGCCAAAGACAGAAGGTGGCATGGCTCTACCCAACTTTCAGTTTTACTGCTAGGCAGCAAACAAAAACCTGAACACATACATATATCATACATACATATAACACATACATATACAGGCTTGGTCTGCAATAGAAATAAAATCCTGCAGTTCCTCTTTATATTCCTTGCTTTGCACCCCAATAAATGCAAGTTATCACCAATATACTAATAACCCAATAGTGCTTCACTCATTCAGAATATGGAACCAATGTAGGAAGCATTTTAAGATAGAGAATCTTTTATCTGTGGCACCTCTACATGAGAACCACCTTCTTCAACCCTCGCAAACATATGCAGTTTTTAATGTCTGGAAAACATTTCGGATTAAATCACTTAGAGATCTGTATATAGACAATGTCTTTGCATCCTATAAACAATTACATTCTAAATGTAGCTTTTCAGCAACACATTTCTTTCACTATCTTCAAATTAGAAACGTTTGCAAAACCGAGCAGAGAACTTGCGTAGGGTTTGAGCTAACGTGAAAATGTGCGTGGCTTTACACCAAGTTTAGGTTTTATACATCGTGATTTGATAGGTGGAAATGGGACTACACAACGTTTTTGTGCATAAGCACCATTTATACATGAGGCTCCAGGTCCTTACTTAGTAAGTGGGTATTCTGTAAAAAATATTATCTTGCCATTTAAAATTGTTGAGTGCGAGAGTACTTTCTTTCTCTTTAATTCATGACTGAGACCCTTGACATTCCAGCTAACAAAGTTCTCTGTTTGGTCATAGAAATTTTGCTTCTGAACTTTTGTAGTCTTGTGTTAGGTTAGCACATCGTTACATGTGATAGTTTTGAAGTAGATTCCATATTCTTGCCAAGTGAAACAGTGGTTATTGGGTAAAAGTGAAAAAGGGGGTAAAAAAGTAAACGATAAACTAAGGATATAATCTTAAACAGTTCAAATATAATAAACCAAGGGTATGTTGTTGAAGAAAAAACAAACTGTAAATACATTGTAAAAAGTAGGTTACATAGTTAAAGCTTAACAAGTCAGTAGCTGGTCACTTTGTGGAAGCTAAAGTGTGCATATAATTAATGGAAGAAATTTCAGTATAATAACTAAAGCTTAAACATTCTGTCAATAGCTGTTTACTTTTTGGCAACCAATTAGCCCAGATGTAGCCATAAGTACCCAAAATGTGTATATAGTTAATAAAAGAAATACAGGTAAAATTCCATTACAACGAACTCCCAGGGACCTAAAAAATATTTTGTTGTAATGAAAATTTCATTGTAATGAGATTCTGTATTTGTAGCTATAGTGCTTTAACTTGCATCCAGGTGTCTGCAATCATTTCAATAGCTTCTTTCGCATTCATTTTAATCTTCTCCTGTCTACAAATTATGCTGACGAGAATTTTTCTCAGCATTTCCTTGCGATAATATACTTTCAGGGTGCGAATGATGCCCAAATCCAATGGCTGAAGCACTGCTGTGCAATTGGGTGGGTGGAATTCAACGCGAACATTATCTAAATGCGGAAGCATGTTGTGGGCGGCACAGTTATCAATCAGAAGCAGAATCATCCTTTTCTTCTTCATATTGTGAGGTTTCTGAACTCTTTTGGGATCACCCCCCACCTAACAGGAACGTCACGATGAAGTGTGTCCCGAAGTGTGATTGCCGCATCTGTGGAAGATTGTTTGTCTGTTGCCAGTGCAGTGAGGCGCCACAGAAACAAATCATAAAAGATTGGGGTTGTGCTATAAGTCCCTGTCTTACGTCCCAAAACATGAGGCTGAGTCTCAGTACTTTAGCAAAACCAGCTTTATTCAGCTTGAAACAGAAACAGCACTGTTATTTATTGTAGCGTGATCTGCCACTCTCCTATACACAGACACAGCGGTCAGGCAAGGTCGTGGCCAGGTTAATGGCCAAGTAATCCTGTTCCCTGCATTTACAATGTTCCTTGCAACACCCATCGAGTTTGCTTTGACGGAGAGTCGCAGCAGAGCTGTGAGCCTGCTGTTACCCTGGCAACATATGAACAGTCTTCCACAGACATGGTGATCGCACATTGGGACACTCTTCAGTGTGTTGTCTAGTTGTGGGAGGTCCCAAGAGAGATTAGAAACCTCACATTTTCTTGAATGAGTGCCACATTAATAGGAATGTTTCTTGCACGAGCATCACTGAACCACATAAAAACTGCTTTTTCGATGTCTTCAAATGCAGCAGTTCACATACATTTGCAACCCGAAATTTTTTTTTCTTTTTTTGCTCGGTCTTTCAAGAAAGTTGACAGTGTCGATGACAAAATTCCGAATTCACTGGCAATTTTACTGCAATCGAGAGCTGCAAAAATTAAAAAAATTTTTTTCCAATATGAACTGTTATTGTTTTTTCATGTCTGCCATTTCTATAGGAGGGTGACAATGAGTTAAATTCCAGTGGATGTTTTTCAAATGTTGACGAGCAATAAGCAAAAGGTATCACTGAAAACCACTGAAAACAAAAACAGCAAAAAAAAACCAGTACGAGGAAAGTTCGAATAAGAACATTTTTTTACAATGTTTCTGTTTGTGGATTGTTGTGCACAACTGAGCTGCGACCACAGAACTAACTGCTCTGTGGGTGATTCATTCAGGCATTTCAAGGTCTTTTGTGCACTTCGTTGTAATGAAAGTATCTGCTGAATGTACTTCGTAGTAATGAGATTTCTATAGACTCGCATCATATGGGGAAACTGTCGGGACCATAAAAATACTTTGTTGTAATGAAAATTTTGTTGTAAAAATATTCGTTGTAATGAAATTTTACCTGTATAAATATAATAATGGCAGCTTTAAAAAAAAAAGGAAAGGGATGGCTGAAAAGGAAATAAATTATAAAATAAAATATATCAGATAGTTATGGCAAAAAATGTCACATTGCAAATGGTCCAGAATGAAAGCTTCAAGTAGAATCTTCTTTGCCTTGCCAGAATATGATGTGAATCATGGTTGTGTGTTTCATAAGAGTGTCGAGATCAGACGGCTTAACTCTTTATCTGCTACCTCCAGAGAACTAAAAATGTAAAACTGATCTTCAATAACCACTTTCAGTATGGCAGGGTACAAGAGGCTATATCTAATTTTAGCTCTACGTACATGCTGTTTAATGCCATAGAATGCAGCATGTTTAGCAGCTGTTGCAGGGGAGAAATCTGGGAAAATACAAATATGATTGTTTTCAAATTTAATCTCGTCTTTCTGTCTGAGAAGGGACATAAAGTTTTGTTTAGCCTGTAGTTTGTCGAAATGGACAATTAGACTTTTCGGAGTCATTTCATCCACATATACGGTAGGCTACTGAGATCTCAATGTCCAATTTAATGTTTCCTCCAGTTATTTTAGAAAATAGTCAGTTAGTCAGTCAGTCAGTCATTCTCCAACCTCCAATTCTCCAATATCCTAATACAGGGTCACGGGGGTCTGCTGGAGCCAATCCCAGCCAACACAGGATGCAAGGCAGGAACAAACCCCGGGCAGGGTGCCAGCCCACCGCAGTCAGAAAATAGTTCAGCTGTGAATTTCACTGGGTTTTGAACTTTCCTGTTTTTCAGGAAGACCTTCAATTCTGATGTTGTTCCTTCTAGTTTTTCAGCAAGCACTTTACATTCTGATTTTGCAGCCGTTGCTTTTTCATCTGATGGTTCCACTAATTCAATATGTGTTGGAAATGTTTTCTTAACATCTTCAAACTTAGCAGCAGGTACTCTAATTTTACTTTCTCACTTACTTGAATTTTCTTGTATTTTGTCATCAATTTTTCATAGCATTTCTGTAAGGGTTGTAGTAAACTTAGTACTTAAATGTATCTCCAGGGGCCTCATGTATAACGGCGTGCATAGAATTCGCACTATAACATGACATCAGCATAAAAGCCGAAATGTGCTTACGCACAGAAAAATCCAGATGCAGGAATCTGTGCGTACTCCAACTTCCACGTTCTTCCGCTACATAAATCCCGGTCAGCGTGAAAAGTAACGCTCGTGCACGTGCCTTCTGTCCCGCCCCAACTCCTCCCAGAATTCCTCCTCTTTGAATATGCAAATCAATATAAATCGCCCTTAAGCTCAGCCATCTGTGAAAAGACAATGGGAAAAGCATGGGGGAAAATATAAGAATTTCAGTGAATACCAATTGGAGGCAAAGGAAAAACATACTATTTGTTTATTTAAGCTGTGGTATAATCAACAAAAGGAAGTTGATCGAGTGACATAGCGTGTTGGAGAAACTTGAAAGCTCACGTTCACAAAGTCGCATAGTGCCGGAAATAAAAAAGAAGTTGTCAGATATCAAAGTCGCCGTGAAAAGGCGAGTCGTAGCCCACCGTCTGAGTGTCATATGAAAGCTTATTAGGGTACAGAGAAAAAAAAGGCACACAGTGGGGAAAAAGCATGAAATGTCAACTTCAATCTCCAAATTTCCACTTTAATCATGTAGTTTATTTTGTCATTAAAGTAAAACATCATAAACATCATCTTAATATTGTTTAATTAACCAGTTTCTCAAATCACATCGTAATTAAAGTACATTACACTAATAAACAATATGAGATTAGTTTCAGTGTATTTATAAAGCCACGTCAGGAAAATAAGGTGTAACCACACAGGAACAGTAGCATGGCTTTGACGCTGGGTGCCGCCAGTCTGCAAAACCGAGTGGAGAACTTGCGTGCGACAGGGTATGAAGTACCGTGGAAAAGTGCGTGGCTTTATGCCAAGTGTAGGTTTTATACATCGCAATTTGAATGTGGAAAAGTTCTTGTGCAACATTTCTGTGCGTACGCATCGTTTATACATGAGGCCCCATGTCTTTTATATTCTGATGCTGTTTCTCATTTTTCTCATCTAGGGCCCTTATTTCTCTCTTTTATTTCCTTATTGTCTGTCATATTATGTGATACCATCTACTGTTAAATTCTGCTCTGTACTTGTAATATTTTTATTTTACTATTATACTGTATTGGGGATTATTTGTGTTTTGTTCTGTGTGTTGTATTGTATTGACCCCCTTCTATTTGACACCCACTGCACGCCCAACCTACCTGGAAAAGGGTCTTTCTTTGAACTGCCTTTCCCAGGGTTTCTTCCATTTTTTTTTCCCTAGTAGGGTTTTTTTTTTTGGGGAGTTTTTCCTTGTCTTCTTAGAGAGTCAATGCTAGGGGTCTGTCAAGAGGGAGGGCCTATTAAAGTCCACTGTGGCACTTCTTGTGTGATTTTGGGCTATACAAAAATAAATTTTATTGTATTGTATTGTATTGGGGCGGCACGGTGGCACAGGGGTTTGCTTCCCGGGTCCTCCTTGCGTGGAGTTTGCATGTTCTTCCCGTGCCTGCGTGGGTTTCCTCCGGGTATTCTGGTTTCCTCCCACAGTCCAAAGACATGCAGGTTAGGTGCATTGGCGATTCCAAATTGTCCCTAGTGTGTACTTGGTGTGTGTGTGTGTGTGTGCGCATGCTCTGTGGTGTGCTAGTCCCCTGCCCAGGATTTGTTTCTTGCCTTGCGCTCTGTGTTGGCTGGGATTGGCTCCAGCAGACCCCCGTGACCCTGTAGTTAGGATATAGCGGGTTGGATAATAGATGGATGGATAAAGACTCACTAATGTGCTTGTCTTGCGGTGTTGCATGTATGTTATCATCCAGCTGACGCTTGGAACCGGCCAACTGTATTTAACTTGAAAAGCAACAGGGGCACAGTGGTGCTCAAACATGAAGAATGCTGACAGTCACCTCCAGTTCGCCCTCATGTTTTTTTCAATTGTTTGAGAAAAACATAATTAAAAAAACACATTAAAAATAAAAATAAATTAAGAAACAAAGACTCACTAATGTCCTTGTCTTGAGGTCTTGTATGTATGTTATCATCTAGTTGACGCTCGGAACTGGCCTACTCTATTAAATTTGAAAAGCAACAGGGGCGCAGTGCTGCTCAAAAATAAAGAATGCTGGCAGTCGCCTGATATATATTAACTGTGTAAGCCCATGCTGTTAAAAGCACGGGATCCTAGAAAGTATTTAAATCATCAGAAGTACTCTGGGTATCTCTCTGCTAGAAGGATTCATGTTGCTGAAGTGCTAGCATCATTTGTGTATTAGCAGCTAAGCGATGTCTTTCTTAGGAGGTTTCCTTTTGCCGGTGTACTGGCCTCGCTTGCGTATCCTCAGAGCTGGAGCCCTCACTCCGACTTTACGTCTCACTTCCGGGCCGGACAGACACACACACGTCTACATGTAGAACTCTATTTAATTTCAAAAGCAACAGGGGCGTGGTGGAACTCAAACATAAAGAATGCTGGCAGTCGCCTCCAGTTCGCCCTCTGGTGGTCGTTCCAAGTGTCAACTGGATGATAACATGCATACAAGTCTGCAAGATCAACCCCAACCTACCCTGAAAAGGGTGGGTTACGGCTGATTTCAAGCTATATTATTTTTAGTTGACCAATGAGGAACATGTGTACCAAGTTTCATGAAAATCGCTCCAGCTGTTCGGACATGATGCTGGAACATACATACACAGTATGTACACAGGAGTATAGGAACCTAATCAAGGACTTTGTTAAATGGTGCGACTCAAACCACTTACACCTGAACACCAGCAAAACCAAGGAGCTGGTGGTGGATTTTAGGAGGCCCAGGCCTCTCATGGACCCTGTGATTATCAGAGGTGACTGTGTGCAGAGGGTACAGACCTATAAATACCTGGGAGTGCAGGTGAATGATAAATTGGACTGGATTGCCAATACTGATGCTCTGTGCAAGAAAGGTCAGAGCCGATTATACTTTCTTAGAAGGCTGGCATCCTTCAACATCTGTAATAAGATGCTGCAGATGTTCCATCAGACGGTTGTGGCAAGCGCCCTCTTCTACGCAGTGGTGAGCTGGGGAGGCAGCATAAAGAAGAGGGACACCAGGTGAAGTGCTGGCTAGGAAAAGGTGAAGTGCTGGCTAGGAAAATCACGGATTCTCGGCAGCGTTTGACGCAGATGGCAGCTCGTTAGCAAACATTCTAAACAACTAAGACACATTTACGCCAAATTTATTTACTGACAACGCAAGTAATCCGGTAAGTATAACTCACTCAACCTGGAGGTAAGTGAAGAAAATTTGGAAAGTCTACAAAATTATATTGATCAAGTTTTTGAGTCTGTTGTCATGGGGCCTAAGAAAGCAGCAGCAGACACGGAAACACCTGCTACCAAGAGAAGCCGTCCTCAAGATTCCCCCGAGGCGACCTCATCTCCCCGCAAGGATATATTAGAATTATTAGATTCTATAGATAAAAGGCTTTTGGGATTTGAGGGACGACTCCACCTGCTCGAGGTTCTACACCAGGAGTTCCAGAACCTCCGACAATCTCTGGAATTCAGCCAGGATCAGGTGGAGTGGCTTGCTGCTGAAAACGCGTCTCTGCGGTAGACTGTGTCTTCCCTGACAGAGGGAATGACACGGATCTCCCAGGACAACAAGACCCTGAAGGAGACGGTTTTGGATCTTCAGGCCCGCAGCATGAGAGACAATCTGGTGTTCGCAGGCCTGCCAGAGCAGACGGGAGGACAACCGGAGGATTGCGAATAAACAATCAAGAACTTTCTCCAGACCCACATGAAGATACCCGAAGAAACGGTTAAAAACATCACCTTTCACCAGGTACATCGCCTTGGAGCCAAGAGAGCAGACAGCAGAAGATCTCGTCCCAGCGTGGCCAAATTTGAGCATTTTAAACAAAAGGATTTTGTTAAGAGCCGCGAGAAGGAGCTCAAAGGAAAAGATTTCAGCGTGAACGATCAATTTCCTAAAAAAATTTTGGATCACCGCAGAGTTCTGTTCCCACTGCGTAAAAAATTCATCCAAGAAGGGAGCCGCGCTGTCATTTCTGTGGACAAGCTCTACGTCAACAACAGGCTGTACAAGGAGCGAGGAGTGACAGACTGGCTTTATTAGCCCAACATCAGGTCACAAGTTTATTATTCTTATCGGGATTCACTGGGTATGAGCATGTCAGGATAAAAAGCTGCTATATCTGTGTTTAGATGATGGGATCACCTGTTCTCTCACCACCCCACACCTCTAGCACCTTTTCTTTTTACTTCTTTTTTTCTTTTTTTAACCTTTATCACTCTTTCCTTTCCTTCTTTTACCTGCTTCTGGAACTTTACATCCACATGACACAATCACACAACTTTCCTACACTGCGTCAGCACACACACAACACACGCATACAAACACTGGATTATAATTATTACATTTTATCATACAACCACAAACACTCTTGGTTCTGTCTTATTATTATTATTATTATTATTATTATTGTCTGATTATTATCAGCATTATTATTATTATTATTATTATTATTATTATCAGCATTATTATTATTATTATTATCATCAGCACTATTATTATCATCAGCATTATTATTATTATTATCATCAGCATTATTATTATTATTATCAGCACTATTATTATTAGCATTATTATTATTATCATTAGCATTATTATTATTATTATTATTTTCAGTATTAATATTATTATTATTATTATTTTCAGCATTAATATTATTATTATCATCAGCATTAATAATATTATTATTGTTATTAGTATTATTATACATATATTTTTTATTTACTTATTTATTGGTTTATTTTTTCAGAATAAATTATACATTTATTTACTTAATTTATTCACATGAAGGCACCATACATTAGCTACTCACACACATAACTATGGGTACACTAAGGTTTGTCAGTTGGAATGTTCACGGAACTGGCTCTAGAGAGAAGAGATTAAAGATTTTTGATCAGCTTAAAAGAATGCAGGCAGATGTTGTCTTATTACAAGAGACTCATAGGTCTGCCACAGTTGCAGATGAACTTAAAACATCTGAGTTTCCCAGACTGTTCTCTGCCCCCTATAACTCTAGACAAAGAGGTGTAGCTATTTTAATACACAAAAATACCAATTTCACAGTATTGGACGCAGTCTCAGATCCAGATGGTAGATTTATAATACTAAAACTTTCTATACAAAATCAAAGCTTATGTATTGTTAGCATATACTGTCCAAACATAGATGACCCCGCATTCTTTCATAATTTTTTCTCTGTACTCTCCGAACACCTGGACTGTCCACTTATACTTGCGGGAGATTTAAATTTTTGGATGGATTATTCTTCAGACAGGCTCAGTACAGCTGGGACTCAGCGTAATTGGCATTCCACTAATATAGTCAAACAGTATATGAGTGATTATGGGCTTTGTGATGCATGGCGATCTTTTTATCCCAGCCGTAGAGAGTATACTTTTTTCTCACACGCTCATCACTCTCACTCACGTTTGGACTATTTTCTAGTCAGCAGCTCATTATTGGCTGACATTTCAGACACTGAGATACACCCTATAGTTGTCAGCGATCATACTCCAGTTTCTTTAACTCTGTTAAATAAGAAAACAATCCCATCAAGTAAAAACTGGAGGTTTAATACGTCACTGCTTAGAGACGAAGGTTTTGTGGAATATTATAAAAAAGAGTGGGCTTTGTATTTAGAACACAATGACCTGCCTGGAACATCAGCATCTGTTCTCTCGGAGGCAGGGAAAGCAGTGATGAGAGGTAAAATAATCTCCTTCTCATCACATAATAAAAAAATAGAAAACAAACGTATTCAGGAATTAGAAGAAATCATTAAGTCTTTAGAGGCATCCCCAGAAGAAGAATTACAAAACAAATTGCGTAAAAGTAAACTAGAACTTAAAGGAATTATTGACAAAAAAACACAATTTTTAGCACAAAGACTATGAATTGAAAACTTTGAACAAGATAATAAATCAGGCAAGTTTTTAGCCAACCAGTTAAAAATAAATAAAGAGAAAACTGCCATATCTGCTGTTAAAGACTCAACTGGGAATATAGTATATGATCCTGAAAGAATAAACAACACTTTCAGAGATTTTTACAAAACCTTGTACTCACCACAGATTAACCCATCAGATAATGAGATCAATAAGTTTCTAGACAGGATAATACTTCCTAAATTATCAGATAGCCAAGCTACAGTCCTGGACTCGCCATTAACATCAGATGAGCTCCAGGAAGCTCTTAACTCCATGCCTAATAGAAAGGCTCCAGGTCCAGATGGGTTTCCAGCAGAGTTCTACAAAGAATTCTGGATTATTCTGGCTCCAACATTTTTCAGAATGATGAGTGAAATAGAAGAAAATGGTGGACTACAGCCAAACATGAATTTAGCCAACATTAGTCTCCTGTTAAAACCAGGCAAAGATCCCATATTTCCTACCAGCTATCGCCCCATTTCTCGTATTAATGTTGACCTCAAAATAATTTGTAAAGCCCTTGCAAAAAGATTAGAGAAGGTAACCCCTTTCATAATACACCCAGACCAAACTGGTTTCATTAAGGGGAGACATTCATCCACAAATTCACATAGATTACTTAACTTAATAGACTTTTCTTACAGCAGAAACATGGAAACCAGTATATTATCTCTCGATGCAGAAAAGGCTTTTGACAGAGTTAACTGGAAGTTCTTATTTGCAACTTTACATAAATTTGGTTTTGGAAACTTCTTCATAAACTGGTTAAAAATATTATACAGTTCACCAACAGCATGCGTCAGGACAAATGACCAAACATCAGCTAGCTTCTGTCTTCAGAGGTGGACCAGGCAGGGATGCCCACTCTCCCCCTCGCTATTTGCTATCTTTATTGAACCACTAGCAGCAGCAATCAGGCAAACTACAGTTATTAAAGGCATAAAGTGTAAGAACATAGTACATAAAATCAGTCTTTATGCAGATGACGTGTTACTTTTTCTCCAGAATTCTCAATCCTCTCTCTCCCAAGCAATTGAACTAATAAACTCCTTTTCAAGAGTTTCAGATTATTCAATAAACTGGTTAAAATCCACAGTTCTCCCAATTAATTTCTCTTTTGTCAATTCCCTTAATACACAATTGGAATCAGGGAATATTACATACCTGGGCATTCATGTCTCTCCCAGGCTGGCAGATCTAACTAAACTAAACTACATCCCACTATTAAAGAAAGTGGAAGATGATCTTGCTAGATGGAAATCCTTACCGATATCACTTATG
The DNA here is from genome assembly GCA_026402145.1 of Polypterus bichir lapradei. NCBI lineage: Eukaryota > Metazoa > Chordata > Cladistia > Polypteriformes > Polypteridae > Polypterus > Polypterus bichir. The sequence continues at coordinate 82,287,704 of JANRMT010062792.1, read as the reverse complement.
GGGAGGGTTGCCACAATTAAAATGATGGTTTTACCAAGAATCAATTACTTATTTTCAATGATCCCAAACAAGCCATCATCTGATTGGTTTAGATCCCTGGACTCCTCCATCACTAAATTCCTTTGGAAGGATAAACCTCCACGAATTAGCTTAAAAACACTACAGAAGACCAAAGATAGAGGAGGGCTGGATCTACCCAACTTCTATCATTATTTCTTAACCAACAGGCTCCAATATATACCAAGATGGTTGCAACATAACCCGCTGGATGAGTCCTGGTTAGATGTAGAACAGACACTTTGCAATACTATAGAGCTTTCGGACCTACCGTTTATTAGCTCAAAAATAAGAAAGCATGAAAGCTTTAAAAGTATTAATATCAGCACCTCACTGACAGCATGGTGGGAATATCTAAAAATGACAGAGTCTTCACTAATTCCATGCAGACGCACACCCATCTGGAATAATCCTGACATAGTGCAAAACAATAAAATGATGAACTTCCCATACTGGAAAAGTAAAGGAATTCTATACATGGAACACATATTTGAAGGATTGGATTTCACTCCATTTAACAGAATAGTCTCCCAATTTGGGATAGACAAGAATAGATTTTTAGAATATCTCCAAATTAAATCAGTAGTTAAAGAAAAATTTAAGCTTAATAAAGTAGAATTACAAACACCATCAAGGGTATTAGACTTCCGTAATCTCAAACACCCCAAATTACTGTCTAAAGTATATAAAACATTGACCAAAATAGATGATACAATAGCAATTCCTATAGGTAAATGGGAGGCGGATCTATTAGTTAGCTTTGACCAGACTTTCTGGTCCCAAACTTGTTTAAAAACTTTTAAAACGATCAGAAACCTCAATTTACAATTAATTCAATACAAAACTCTACACAGAGTACACTATACAGGTCATCGGATGTTCAGGATGGGATTTGTGCCATCTGACACCTGCACACACTGTGCAGACAACATTCCTGACAGTTATATCCACGCACTGTGGTCATGTCCACCTGTTCAGGGATTCTGGTATGGAGTATGTAAAGACTTGTCAAAGTGTCTGAAATGTGATATCCCAACTTCCCCCTCATTTTGCTTGCTGGGGAACCTAGAGGATGTCCCGATTGAAACAAATTTGGTTCACGTGGTTCTCACTGCCATATGCATCGCTAAGAAAACTATCCTCATAAACTGGAAAAACAAAGATAATCTTTGCATTAACCAGTATAGAAATCTTTTATTGGATCATATTACACTTGAGACAGGCTCTGCCTCCACTTCAAATCAATCTCTCTGGGCTCCTTTGATCGGTTCCATCACATAGCGACGATGGAGGGTCATTGATATTGTCCTGCGGGATGCTGTGGTTGATGTGGTGGAGAGTCTGAGCTTAGAGTGTCTGGAGGATCCCTGGGGGTAGATTCACTAGGGGGGTCTTGGGCTGGGGGGCTGCTGCCCCACTCTGGTGGTGCTTGGGTTGCCTCGGGGGGTGGACTTCTGGTAGTTGTGTGTGGGGCCTAGGGTGGTCTTGACGGTGGCTGCGGGTCGCTGCCTGGTGGCTGCATCGCCCCTGGGTGGGTCTGGGTGGGGGCCTGGTGGCTTGGGGTATGGGGGCGGCCGTCCCCCGATGGGGATCTGGGTGGGGCCTTGGGGATTGGGTCCTGGCATGTACGCTGCCGGGAAGAGGGCCGGAACATGCGGCAGTGCCGGGCCCTGGCTCCGGGAGCTCAGGATGAGAACACTTCTGTTCCACCATGGGGGAGGGGGATGTCCGGGAGGGGGAGGATCCAACTTTACCTGGGTGTCTTATGTCTTACTTAGTCTGAATGTTGAGTAAATGTGGGGATGGGAGTAAATATTCTGCTGGGGTGGTGTGGGTTGGTGGCCTCGGACTCCGTGGGGCTCTGTGATACTGCTGCTTTGGGCTGTGGCTAGATGGGCTGGGGCCTCCATGCCCCGGGTGGATTTTGGGAGCGGAGGTGCCTATTGGGGCCAGTAGGGGAGCTGGCTCCCTGGAGGGCTCAGGCTCCTCAGCTGTTCCTCCCCATCCTCAGACATTTGCCTCCTCCTGCTCCTTCACATCATCACACAAACATGCACATAGGGCCTTGGGGTGTGGGTAAGTCAGGGGGTTCGGGTATGGATTCCATTTCCGCAGTCCTGTGACAGCCTACCCCCCCAATTTTATTTGCACATTAAACACTTCCACAAACAACATTCCACACAAATGCACACTTAGGGCCTTGGGAGTGAACACACTCAACGGCATGCGGTGGGAGGAAATTTCAGCCTCACTCCGAGTGCCGGTGCCCACTTCCAATTTTAAACTGCACCTAGTCACGGAGGGTCTTGGGGGGGAAGTGGGGCTGTGTGTTGGCATCAGCTGGTGTAGGCCACATGATGCCAGCACTGCCCGTGCCCCCCCAACCACAAAATGCACCTTATCAACACACATCAACATTACATTGGAGCCGGCGGAGGGAGACTAGAGGTCTTATTACACCTCTGTTCTCAGTTAGCTGCCCGGGGCTGGAGGCTAGGAGTGGGAGCTGGCCGTCTGCCTGTGGTCTGGAGTGGTGGGTTACTTTGCTCTGCGTTGGACGGGGGTGCCTGCTAATTATTACCCCAGCGGAACGGGGCTAACTCTGGTGTCCGGGAATGGTTGTGACTTCGGTACGGCAGCACCGGGACCAGAGTTAGTAAGGTGTGTATGGGGAGTGTGAATGGGTGTCTGATGTACATCCTTGTAAGTCTTGGGTTGTATGTGTATGTGAGAGCATGAGGGAGGGAGTGTATGACTGTGTTTGTGTGTGACTGTATATGTCAGGTGGGGTTTTGGACTCCTCCCCTCTCCTGGCAATGCTACAACATCTTCGCCTACCCTCCCCCTGCCACATTTTTTTTTTTTTTTTAAGCATCTGTCTGGTCGCTCCCGGTGGCTGCCTGGTGGGATCTGGGTCCCTGGGCTCTGTTGGGTCCTCGGCGGGGTGGGTCACCCTTGGGTCCCAGGCTGCTGGGTTCCGGGCCCGGCCGACTCGGGGGTGAGCGGCTGCGGGCAGGCCTGGGGGCTAGCCGTTGATGTCTCCCGGGACTCTGCAGGCTGCTGGTTGTGGCCCCCCGGGGTGATCCTCTGCGCCTCTCGAGGGGGAGTTGGGGCTTCTCTGGTGATGGTCTCCCTGGGGTCTCCGCGCTCTGGGGTGACCTCTGGATCTCTGGGCTTGGAGCTCCCTCCGTCTTCCGCACGTTTTTGGGGGCAGGTCTGTGGCCCTTCACACTCACTATTGGACGCTCCTATAGAGAAACCTTACACATACAAGCGTGCGTACGCACACAGGTGCTCACATGGTGCTTTCATAGGTATGACTTGGACATCTTCAGCACATGACCTAAGGCTGTGGTTGGCCCTAAATGCCTTAGTAATAATTACTGTGTGATTGTCAGCAAATATTTTTACTTTTATATATCTTCATGGAGCTGATGCAGCAATGTTTTTGTCTTGTGGTTTTTTTTTTTTTTTTTCCTCCCCTTCTCTTTCTGCAGGTCTAGAAGCGGATTCTGGTTCATTTATTGTTTATTTTATACGAAAACCCCCCCTTCCCCTTTTACCTCCATCTCCTCCTTTTCTCTCTTCTTTTTCTTTCACTTTTGTCTCCGTGTCCGGTTCGAATCTTAAAAACATCTGAAAATATTTCTAATAAAGTTTTGGTATCAGGCGTGACGTCAGCAGAAGCTGTAACGCTCCACCTGAGAGAAAAACTGTAAGGCTAGTCGCCAGCATTCAGACATCAATTCTGATTACTTCACAGCCGAACAGGACACGGTAAAAAAAAAAAAAAAAAAAAGAAGAGGGACGCCTCACACCTGGACAAACTGGTGAGGAAGGCAGGCTCTATTGTAGGCATGAAGCTGGACAGTTTGACATCCGTGGTAAAGCGCCGGGAGCTGAGCAGGCTCCTGTCAATCATGGAGAATCCACTGCATCCACTGAACAGTATCATCTCCAGACAGAGGAGCAGCTTCAGCGACAGACTGCTATCACTGTCCTGCTCCATTGACAGACTGAGGAGATCATTACTCCCCCACACTATGTGACTCTTCAATTCTACCCGGGGGGGTAAATGTTAAGACTATTATAGAGTGTTATACCTGCCTCGCACTCTCTCCTTGCATTTTTTAACTTGCATTGCGTTTTTATCACTCTTTAATTAATATTATTTTTATCAGTATGCTGCTGCTGGAGTATGTGAATTTCCCCTTGGGGATTAATAAAGTATCTATCTATCTATCTATCTATCTATCTATCTATCTATCTATCTATCTATCTATCTATCTATCTA
>JANRMT010062792.1:82256457-82268353 GCA_026402145.1 Polypterus bichir lapradei | reverse complement strand
TTCAGTTATTTCACCTTTTTTTGTTAAGTACATAACTCCACATGTGTTCATTCATAGTTTTGATGCCTTCAGTCATGAAAATAAAGAAAACACATTGAATGAGGAGGTGTGTCCAAACTTTTGGCCTGTACTGTATATATATATATATATATATATATATATATATATTAGCATATGCAGAATGAACAGACAAATCAAAGCCTAGGTTTTAAATCATTGAAATACAAAACCTGAATGACTGAAGTCAACGCGTCAGAATAGTTTGCCTTGAGCAGTTACATGGTTTGCATTTTTTTCTTCTAAAGCCCATTGTAATACTTGTGTTTATTGCAAGCTTCCTGCAAAATGCATGCCATTGTCTTTGTGTTGTTTTCTTCTTAAGTCAGCTGAGTTATTCTTATAAACTCCATGCCATTGTTTGTGCAATTTTTTTTTCTTAATACTTGTGTCCACTGGGGCATATTTTCATTTTGTATGTGACAAGCTTATCAAACACTGTTCCTTTTCTCATCTGACAGCATGATGTTCCTTTCCTCTTAAACACATGTCTCCAAAATACTGTGTCAAACACTATCTTAAAAAAGAATGCTCTCAAAACCTGTACTTTATAAAGTACATTGATGAATGATCTTGTACGCTGCACAAACAAAGCAACAGTTGCATTCTGCTTAAAACAAACAACTGATAACTTATTAGCGGTCATGTTTTCATCTAATCATTACTGTATAGGTAATACAATTATATTATTTTAAAAACCTATGCACAGTTTTGTCTTAAGCTTAAAGCTCAAACAGTTTATTAATGCAGGCACAATATAAGTGGCTACTTGAAGATGTTTTTGGATTTCAGACTTCTTTCTCCCCAGAAAGCATTTACTCATTCCAGCCATGTTGAATTCTTCTTCTTTTGAGCTCTCAACTTATATTCTGTTCACTTAAAAACTACATTTTATGTAAATAATCCTATGCTAACACTTCCCACTAATTAAATAATAATAAGTCGTATCACCCAATAATGTATAAATCATTATTTTCATCCCCATAAACACAGTAATAGTGCTGATTATATTCTTTTTAATACCTGAATACTGCAAATACTGAAAAGAGCAAGCAGTTTCCTTACAGTGCTGCTAAATGTCCTACCCTTTGCACTCTTCCTGTCTTCACCCGACTATTTGATCATTTTTTATTATCATTATTATTTTTTGTTTTGCATGTGTCTTTCTAGAGATTTTCTAATTGAGACACAGTAAGTCAGAAAGAGCTCCACGAGTGTAGGCTGGGAATCTGAGCAACTTCTCTGTTCAGTATAGACCCTGCAGTAATTTGTGTTAGTGGAACATGCTGACCTGACAGTGTTTTTAGTCATTTCATTTTATATCATTTTATTCTCTAAATATTATGCTAATTAAGTTACTGATCTAGCCTTATACAAATTGAAGCAGTACTGGTTATGATTAGTTTAATACTAATTTTATATAAAAACGCAGAACCACAAATCTGTTTAAAGTTTGTTTTTTTTCTTTTTCCCCTTAAGGTATGTATTGCATTTGTAGAAGCAGGTTTACCTGCATTACATCAATTTATGAAATGTTATTGCCTACAGATTTTTGTAATCGATCATTTCTGGTTGAATGCTTTGTTATTTTCTTGTCTCAGCCTTGCAAAAGACTCAGATTGATAGCAAGATTTTACATTACAGCACAAAAACAATTTTGAACTTGTTTCAGACATTCAAGCAGGTTTTTGCACAAGTTTTCCGCACTTTTAGTTTTTGCATACCACTGCTTTTTTGCCTTATTCTAACCTTATACCATTAGTAAATCACAGTAACAATGTTAATCAAAGTATTGAATAACAGAATAATAAGTGGCACACATTTGTCATCCCATTCAGTTACTGATGTTTTAAATATTCAAAAAGCAGCCAGATGCTAATATACTGCATACAAGCTTAAAGTTCTAATTTAAAGTCCTCAGAGCCCACAACTCTTTCTCTAGTTATCAGACAGACAATAAATAAGGTGAGGTTTAAAGTTCAAACACTTACAGATCAGTACAATGGTTAGGCTCCTTTTCAATGAATATGGACAGATTTCTCCTCCTTTTCTTAGCCACAACTAAATTGGTGTCCTGCTGTTTTTCCTCCTCTTTTTTCCAATTCAAAGTAATTTCATGGAAACATTAACTCCTTCTTGATGACCTCATTTGCTGTGCAACCTCCCAGGTACTTCTGGTATCCTTCTTTGGGATGTTTAGCTTGGGATTCTTCAGATCCTCTCCAGAAACAGGCGAGAGCATATTCTGAGGTATTTACAGTTCCCGGCCTATTCTAATCTGCATTTTGCTGTGCCTCCTGCCCTTTCCAAGTCCAAGTACATTGCATTGTTACGATGGTAAATTTAAAATCTGGCATCAACTTATAAATCACAGCTAGTTGGAGTTTATGATTTTATTGCTTTTAATTCCTAAGGTGTCTAAAATAAGGTGAATGGGTTTGAAAATGGACAGAATGGTGGGAAATACTGATTTTATGGCCAATATAAACAGCTTGCTTCATTGAGTTTGAGGTTTCCTTAATTTTCTTATTTTATTTCAGCAGAAGGTTAATTTTATTTAATCTTTTTTGTGAAAAATACCCTCACTTAGTTCCCTATCAAGGATGCAGAAATAATCGAATGAAATCATTTAATGCAGACGGCACCCACTATGAATTGAACACCTGGAATCTTTATTGAATGTGCACTTTTTATGTTAGCTGCAGTTAAATTTTTATCCTGCTTTTTTAATATTCAAATACACATCTCTATTGTGGCTACAGGTATAGGAATAATTTACCTTGCTATTATTTACTCATATTTGGATTCACACTCTTTATCCTCCTTAACTCTTTGAGGGCTGAATATTTTCTCCAGAAAACACAAAGCAATGGTTTCACACAGAAATCAACATAAAGCATCTGTTGCTGTGTGCTGTGGCTGACAGTTCACCAGGAATGCGCAGCAGGCTGGTTGCCAGGCTGTCTTTGTGGGGTCGGGGGGTGTGGAGACGGCAGTCACGGTTTCAGCGCATCACAATCTGGTTTGCATTTGTTGTCATTGTAAGTGGTGGTCCTCCCAGGTGAATGTTGCTAAAGGTGCATCAGCAGCACGAACCTGTTCAGCACAACGATCAGCTGATGCTGGTGCCTCACATTCTTTTTCGATCAAAATTGGAGTCCAACAAGTCAGAGTCCAAATCAGTGACAATATGCAAAGTGTCGTTCACTGAGTATTTTGCTTTACGCATTTGCTTCGATCTCTCGCCAGATGTCGATGTCATTTTTGCCGTTGCTTGCTGCTTGCTACTCACGAGAGCGTAGGGAATTTCAGCCAAACCAGTGAAACTAACTTTTTTCCTAGCAAAGAGCGTCCAACTAACATATACCAAGAAGGTTTTGTCTCTGTTTACAGTTGATTACCACTGTCAACCCCTCCTGTTGACTAAAGTCGACATCTGCCCTGAAAGAGTTAAAGTAGTATTAAAAATTATAAATGATTCAAATTTCAGAATGACAATGTTTAATTTTGTGAATATACAAAGTGTTTCATTTTTATTTCAAGTCATACAACTACTGGGACTGCAGAGGTTTTGGTGTTTAGTATAACAAATGGCTCCGAATGCCATGGTCCAAATTTCTTTTAAAATTTTATAAAAATTTAAAAAAACAATAGAACAGGTTTTCACAAATCAACCATATCTGAAAAAAATACAATTAATTAAAACTGAATTGCATTAAACTAAATATTACTCTTGACAAGATCTGTGGCTAAGGTTCTGTGCTGGCATCTGGAAGGTTACCCGGTCAAATCCTGTTACTGCCAGAAAAGATTCTATTCTGTTGGGCCCTTAACTCCAGGGTGGTACACAATGGCTGATCCTGCTCTCTGACCCCCAAAGGTCATGCAAAAAGACAATTTCCTCTTGGGAATTAACTAATTATATCAAATAGAAAAAAAAAAAATTAAATAAACTTAACACATATAAAGACATTAAGCATTTAATATACATTTATGTACTGTATTTTTAAACCATACTGTAGCAATGGATGGCACTGACGTCCCAGGAGGCTCTGGGGCGCTGCAACTAAAATTAAACTGTTCATTATGATTTATTTTATGTTGGATTTTAAACAGTTCTTGTGTTTAATGTTGGGTTACAGCTTTTGGCAATGGGAGTGTTTTAAAGGGATGGTTCGAGTTTACCTAACACCACTGACCGATGCTGTCTGATGTATGAGTTCGGGTATCAGGAATAAAGAGGAGGGCTGAAGGTGAATATTGCTGTTTTGTAGCGATCGCATTACTTGAATGTACAACTCTACCAGTATTAAAAGAAAAAGTGTTTTTTTTATACATTGAGTGTGTCTATTTGTCACAATACAACAAATCAAATATGTAAAACCTTTTACAAACCCATTAATATTAATTCCAATTTGCTATAGCCAATTAGAGCTGTATGGTTCATTCACAAAATCCAGATCTGTTGTCATAAATTAACTGTAGAGAGAGAGAGAGAGAGAGAGAGAGAGAGAGGTTAGCAGCATGCGCTGATACAAATAAACCTTAAATCATATAAACAAAAACAGCTACATCAATCACATTGTCCATTTCAAAGATACCATGAATCTAGTTCTGTTCACATTGATAAGCTGTGGCCATAAAGATCTCATCCTGAAATCCAGTCTTGTTAACACCAGATTTGGCCAGCACATTTCAGGAGACTTCTTCAGGGCTATACTGTAAATTAGCACAGCTAAAAAACTAAACAATGAACTACCATCAAATATTTATGAACTAAATACAAATAATGTAATATTTCAAAACACCCTTCAATACCCAGGTGTGATCTTCAAACAGCAAATTATCTAAAAAACAAGGTTTCCCATTTTCTACTGTTTTTAAAGAACACAAATACAGTATGTTATTTAGCCCATCTAAGATTAGCACAGGAAACCATCAGATATCACAAAAAAGGTAAAGAGAAAAAAAAAATCACACAAAAAAAGTATGCTATTGTTTATAGAGGTTATAATGCTGAACTTCTGTATCTCCTATGCTTTATTCTGTGTTATGCTAATACAAAAGGATTTGTCATACTGTTTTAGTAAATGTCAGAAAACTATATGCTCTTTTGCCCTGCCATTTCAGGCCACTACTACAGAGTCACTGCTGTTCAGAGTAACAATAAGAATAGAATAGAATAGGACAATAGATGACTTGATTGTATGGAATGTTACTGTACATGTTTTTAGGGCATTGCTTTTATAAACGAGCTTGTACTTTCTTTCTGGTATTCTGTCTAAAGTTAAACATTTTACAATAGCTAAGCAAATCCTAATATGAAATTATCATTAATGTCTTAAGAATGGCTCTTTCATTACCCTTCAGCTGACCCTGATATGTTCAATTTTTGTCTACTCTGTTTCAAGAATGACGTTAAAACAATAATGTTTGCAATAAAGTCACCTAGGAAAACTTGTGTATGCTGCTTACTCTGTAGATATCTGCACATTTTTGCATGAAACATACATTGAGTGCAATGTAGAGTGCAGTTACAGGTTAGAGATAATTAATTAATTAATTAATTAATGTTAATTAATGTTGACTTATTTTATTTTCTTAATGTGTCTCTTATTTTTCTATTCTTCATTATGTAAAGCACTTTGAGCTACATTTTTTTGTATGAAAATGTGCTATATAAATAAATGTTGTTGTTGTTGTTGTTGTTGACAATGGAAGAACCTGAAATGGCTATCACAGTAAAAGTCAGAATGTCAGTGGGACAAGAAAGGGTACTTTTGGAGTATATAGTTGTCACAACGCCAAGTTATCGTAAAGAGCAACAATTAGAGATACCATCAAACATGTGAGGGAAACAGTCTGGAGTTGATCGTCTAATTTTTCCTCAATGTGGTAGACAACCTAGCTGATCCTAGAATTGCCTGAATCTCTTTAAGGTATGTGAGAGCAGGGAGGATACACCAGAGGTGGCAAAACCTAAATAATGGTAAAAGGAATGCATTCCTAGTAAGGATAGCTACTACCTTTTTTGGTCTCCATGCTATTAAAAGGACATGGAGGTGCTAGTTGCTAGTGACTGGTCTGATTCCAGGGATACAGGGGATGAATTATGAGGAAATATTAAAAGCTGAGCCTTTTCAGTTTAAGAAGATGAAGAGGAAACATGATTGACGTGTTTAAAATTATGAAGGGAATTAGTCCAGTGGATTGAGACTGTTATTTTAAAATGAGTTCATCAAGATCACAAAGACACAGTCAGAAACTTGTTAAGGGTAATCTTAACACAACGATTTGGACGTTTTCTTCACACAGAGAACCATAGACACATGGAATAAGTTACAAAGTAGTGTGGTAGACAGTAGCTTTTCAGGGGCCTTCAAAACTAGACTTGATGTTATTTTAGAAGAATTAATTAGATAGGACTGGCAAGCTTTGTTGGACTGAATGACCTGTTCTCTTCTAGATAGTTCTGTTTTAAATAAATGGTACTGCACCACCTTGGAGACCTGACAGAGGGCATAGTGTCAGGGACTAGCAGAGGGTACCACGGCTTGGTGATCCTGGGAGTTTACAAAAGCCGTCACTGTCATTGCAAATCATTCAAGGGTCTAGAGGAAATTGATCCTGAGTAAGGTAGAATCAGAAAACAGGACAAGAACTCCACTGGCAGGGAGAAGAGAGGCCAGGTCCTAGAGGAATATGGTAAGTATTTTGGGGCAGGACACTCCACATTATAAACTAAAGTTAAAGACCTCTGAGGTACATGCAAACAGACAATAGGGATTAAGTGTAGTTTTTGTTGTTCCTTCCATTCATCCTTCTCATATTTACTGTACCTTGTCTAGTAAATGCACCTTTCCATTACACTTTGGTCTCCTCTGTGCCATTCTGGGTTTAAGACCACTATCAGAATAATCCCCAAAGCTTTCTTACTCAAACATTTAAAATTCTTTTACATTATCTAACTATGAAGAGGCTGTAATGACAATATTGAGATTGTGGAGAAGATTCAGAGGCAAGTGCAGCTTTTGTACTGTTCCGGGTACATAGAGGTTATTCTCAGCCATTTCTTTTCTGACAGTCTGACTAACATATATGTCTCTTTATTAAAAGAGCATATTTTCTCAGTGCTTGTTTTTACTGGGTGACAGAGGTTGGAATATGCCAACCAAAAAATGAAACACAGGGACAAGCAAGGGTTAATCCAGGAATGAGAAATGTCGGTCCTGGAGGGGCACAGTGGATGCTGGTTTTTGTACAAACACAATTGCTTAATTAGAAACCATTTGTTGGCCATCTCAGACCTTATTTAATTTCATGGCTTGTTAATTTGCAATGTTTGGTTCTTATATCATAGATTTTTTCCTTTCCAAGGATAATGATTTGAACCCTAAAGCAGACCATTTTCAGTCTGTCATATGAAAACAGGTTAGATGGAGAACTGCTGCTTCCTTTACCATTTGCATCTAATAATAATAATAAGGAGCCAATAAAAACAGCAAATGCAGCTGTTTAAGACTGAAATAAGCAATTAAGGGTGGGGAACCTTAACAAGCGAGACCATCGAAATGAAGCAGAAAAATGTCACTTGAGCAACAAGTGCTTCATCAGCAATAATTGACTTCTCATTAAGAAACTGAGTTGGAACAAAAACCTCCAGGCACTGCAGCCATACAGGACCGATATTGCCCACCACTGAAAATCAAGAAGAAAAGTCATTGTAAATAGATAAAAAATACTGATTATTTTTGTAGGTGTCTTTATTTTTAAATAAAGATTGAACAACTTAACACTGCAACCCCTCATTTCTGACTCTTTTTTTGTTTTATTTTGTTATGGTAATAGGTAAAATTTTCCAGAAAAACATTTTATGAAAAATACTTTTTCTGTTGTTACTTAAATAACAAATGTATGAACACTACATGATAAATTTAAAGTGTATGATGCATTCAGAGTACCTAATTGAATGCTCTGCTAAACCACACTGTTTACAAATTGTGTGAGGTTGTCATTTTGCTATGATAGCTCTAAAGTCTCATCTGACTTCTGGGGCCACATGCATAATGCTGTGCTAAGAATTCACACTATAACATGGCATACGGACAAAAGCGGAAATTTGTGTACGCACAAAAAAACCCAGATGCATAAATCTGTGCAAACCTAAATTTCCACGTTCTTCCGCTACATAAATCCCAGTCCGTGTGAAAAATAACGCACGTGCATGTGCCTGCTGTCCCGCCCCATCTCCTCCCAGAATTACGCCATCTTTCAATATGCAAATCAATATAAATAGTCCTTAAGCTCAGCCTTCTGTGAAAAGACACAGTGGGACATAGAAGAATTTCAGCAAATACAAAGCGAAGGCAAGGAAAAATGTACTATTTGTTGGTTTAAACAGTGGTATAAACAACAAAAGAAAGTCAATCAAGTGACATAGAGTGTCGGAGAAACTCAAAAGCTGAAGTTCACAAAGTCGAATAGTGCTCGAAATAAAAAAGTTGTCACATATCAAAGTCGCCGTGAAAAGGTGAGTCGTAGCCCACCGTCATAGTGTCATATGAAAGCTTATTAGGGTACAGAGAAAAAAAATAGGCACACAATGGGAAAAAACCATGAAATGTCAACTTTAATCTCGAAATTTCCAATTTAATCACGTAGTTTATTTTGTTATTAAAGTAGAACATCATAAACTTCATCTTAAAATCATTTAATTTACTAGTTTCTCAAATCCCATCGTAACTAAAGTAGCACATTAAATGCTTTGCTTTGTATTTGATCTTCTATGTGCTCTATGTGTGTGAATCACTACATGCTCTATTCTTCTGAGAGGACACAAAATCCATTACATTCGTGATATTTAAGGTTTTAAGGTTTAATGTTTCTTTATTTAGTCATGTTTACACAAGAAAACATGAAATTTGCCTTCTCAGTTGCATCTAATTACAGACTGAATGAGATAAAACAAATAGAAACAAGAAAGGTTAAGGTAAGGCAGTTAGATAATTCAGATTTACACCAAAAAAAGGTTACAGGATATATATCAAAACCTTAATCTAAAAAAGAAAGGGTAACCACACAGGAACAGTAGCACTGCTTTGACGCTGGGTGCTGCCAGTCTGCAAAACCGAGTGGAGAACTTGCGTACGCCAGGGTTGGAGCTACAGTGAAAATGTGCGTGGCTTTATGCCAAGTTTAGGATTTATACATCGCGATTTGAGCGTGGAAATGTTCGTATGTAACATTTTTGTGCATATGCACTTTGCATACATGAGGCCCCTGGTCATTATATGCTGTGTTGTGAGGAAAATTAAACGCTAAAATTACTATGAATCAGATTATCTTTACAGTCTTTTTTGTTATCTAGTAGATAAACGTAAATAATGCTTTCTGACTTTTCTAACTATTTAACTTTCTGCCACTTGATGTAGACTTTTTTTGACACCTGCCTTCTACCTTCTATGAAGTCCTTTGTCTACACCCGCCTTTGAAAGAGTTAAATTAAGATGATTCAATGGATGAATGTGCAGTGGCAGTGGTGCAGTAGAAAAGCATCCTTTGAAACCAGTGCACCTTTAGTACTGAAGGATGTCAAAGATGTGACAAATTGAATTTAAAAAAAAAAAAAAAAAAAAAAATCAAAAATGCAATGAAACCTCAAAAATTAGTGTTAAGTAGATGTGGATTTTGGCAGAAATGTGGTTTGCACATTCTCCATGTGTGGTTTCTTCCTAATTAGTCAGAGAATTTCTATCACCTTTTTAAAAACTTTGTAAAGTTAATTAACATCTTCTGGATTTTATTCATCAAGAGCAATGTGTGCACATTCCTTTTAGGATCTTGTTGTACTGTAGTCTTAACTTGTATTTTTTATTTTACCCATGAGTCTTTATATTTGATACTGTGTGATATTTTCTGAGTTGCAAAATGGCATTGATTCTATATAATTAAAAAAAGATTTCTGAGAATTGCAGTGTCAAGCTTTAGGTGCCAGGCTGAGGAGCAGAACTGACAAGGCAGTCTTCTCCAACTTCTACCTATGCCATGCGCCAGTCCAGGTAAGATTAAGAGGATTAGAAGGCATACATCTTGGTGCAGGGTAGAAGGATATAAGTTTATGGGGCATTGCAACTCTTTTTGGAACAGAACATCTGAAATGGAGGGGCACCAATGTGTTGTGGAGGCATGTGAGTGAGTTTGTCAAGTATTGTTTAAAGTAGGGACTGGGGGGCAAGCAGGAAATTTAGGAAAGGCCATGTTTACAACTGCACATGAAAGAACTAACAATAGTGTATAAATAAAAATGCATAGTAATGTAAATTCTAACCCAACATTTAAGTACAAAAGTAAAAAGAGTAACACATTAAAAATAGCTTGCCTTAATGATAGAAGTATCAAAAATAAAACAAGTAAGTTGGAGTTATATGTAGAGGAGTATAATTTTGATATTATTGGAAAAACCTGGCTAAATAATCAAGATGGGGATAAGTACAACAGAGAGAGATACACATTTTTTAGGAAGGATACACAGACAGAAAAGATTGGAAGGTTGCTATTTATGTTAAAAAACGCAAGTCCTCTTCAGTTAGACAATGAGCCCCATCTTAGTGAGGACATCTGGCTTCATCAGGAAAGCATTAGGGAATGAGGTCTTATTTTAGGAGTGTGTTAAAAAACTCCCAATGCAGAAAATAATTTCAATGCACATCTTTTTATTAATACGCGTATTAAAAAATGCAAGTTTACAGGGGGATATTATAGTCAAGGGGTACTTTAACTACCTGAATATTAAGTGAGGTAATCTTGCAAATAGCAGAGCACAAGAGCAGGAGTTTTTAGATGTAATCAGTGACAGTTTTCTTTTTAACACTGTATGTTAAAGCACCAACGTAAGGGGCAGCCTGTCTGGATTTAGTATTTTTTAATAATCAAGATAGAATTGAGAGGTAATTGAACCACTATGGTCAAGTGACCATGATACAATACATTTCTCAGTGTTTCGGAAGAGTGCACATGCAAGGAGTAATTAACTTTGGCAGGGCAAGTTTTGAGCAGATGTGGCCAAGTCTAAGGAGGATGGTTGGGTAAGCTTTTAAGTGTGGAGACAGCAGAGGAGCAGTGGGACAGGTCTAAAAATGTCTCTATGTAGGACAGGTGTATACCTAAATTTGGAATTAGTAGGTAATTTAAAAAAAGTTCTCCACAGTGGGATAATAATCAGTTAAAGAAGAAGCTGCAAAGGATAAAAAACAGCTGAATAAGGCATATATTATGAATAACTCCAGTGTGAATCGTAATGCATTTTAGAACATGAGGGCAACCATAGAGAGGAATATAGCAGGTAAGGTGAAATATGGCCCAAATAGATTCTTTCAGTATTTTAGTAGTAAAATAACAGTTAAGAAGGAGGTGAAGTACATCAGGTATGGTAAGGGGAAATTAAAAAAACAGTGAATACCCTAAACTCAGATTTTTCCGAGGTCTTCACATGTGAGAAAATAGATAACAGTTAAAGGGACTACTAAGGATGTACTGATTGATTTGGAAATTGTAGAGAGACAGAAGTACTGCTTAGATTAAATAGGCTGACATCAAACAAATCTTTAGAACCAGATAATATTTACCCTCTAGTTCTGAAGGAGGTTAGCGCGTACATATATGAACCCTTGACACCTATTTTTAGGAAGTCACTGTGCACTGGGGAAATGATGTTGATGAATGAAGTTCATGAATTGGTGAAAGTCTACACAAATCAACCTTCAATGTCCCTGTTTTTGGCTCAGATGCAGCGATAGACTATTTTTCAACAAATAGCCCAACCATGCTTGTTGCACTAATT
>JANRMT010062792.1:82180086-82256057 GCA_026402145.1 Polypterus bichir lapradei | reverse complement strand
TAAGAAGATGAATATATGCAAGTGTCTACAGACAAGGAGAATAAAGAAAAACATGAAACATAAATTTAAGTCAGCCTGGTGTGCTCTGTTTGATTCAGGTTACGTAATGAGAATCAAAAAAGGCATGTTGACCCACTTACAGTGCTTTCTCAATGCCAGTACAGCGACAAAATATACAAAATAAAAATAATACATTCATACTTAGGCTGTATTAAAGAATCTTTCATTCAAATCCACAGTCAGGCTATGCCGGGGGAGCGCCAATAAAAGTTGATAAGAGATAAACACTGTGGTTAGCTGAGGTGCTGTAAGTGCTCTGGTGGATGCTGTTGGGGTGTACAGAACTTTAGATTGTAGAAGGTTCTGGAGGGCCACTGTTCCAAAAGCTCCAAGTTAAGCAAGTCCAGCAGCTGTGCTGCTCTAGTGTGCCCAATGTCCAACTGTTGGTGTGTCTTAAATGCCAGTCTGTAGCAACACGTTTTGTGACTGTAACCACACTGTTCGGATACAACAAAATATTCTGTATTTAACTAGGATCTCCCCCCAGGTAGAAAACTTCTGGGGAATAAGGACCATATCAGCATGCCTCCTGGTAGAGTCCAAGAAACATTTTGTCAGAATGTAATAATGAAAACAAAAGAAAGCATATATAATAAAAATGAAAAGCGTGAATGTATACTGTATTTCATAAACTGGTTATATGAGTGCAAAACTTAATAAATCCACAGACCACAGTGAGGCATTGAATATTAATTGAAATTCATGGCTGCCTAGGTTTGATTTGATCTTTTTCTCTCCAACAACTCACCAAGGACCCTAAAGAATTCAGAACAAAGCATTGCCTCTATCCATTGACATCCATTGAGATAACAGGAATCAACGAGACAATTACATCTTATTCTTTGATTCTAAAGCTATTGCTTGCAACTTTGTAGTTAGGATAGAGCCAGTGAATGTATAAACATACATACTTCTGGTTACTGGTTTTGCTTTAAGTAAAACTACTCACCTGTCATAAGGATAAGTTTTCGGCTGCTACACATTTTCTCCTCTAAAATTCCACAGTAAAATCAAACTTCCATTAATTGAGACCATTGCGAGTCACTCAGCAAATTCCCTGACAAAGAAGCAAAAGCAGATGAGCTGTGATGAAATCAAAGTGCAGGTGATGACAAAATGTATAATATAACTAGATAAAGCGTGATCCACCTAACTAGCTGAAAGACAAGAATTTGGACAAGAACATTTAGTTGCTGGGGCCTCATGCGTAAAACCTTACTTGGATGCCATACTAAAATTTTACTTACGCTAGAAAGGCAAAAATGAAGTACTTTAAAAAAATATCACATTACCAGGTCAACTTAAATTTCTCTGTGCTTGTGGATGCACTTTTAGCTACCCATTAGCCCCCACCAGTAACCATGCACTATATAGCTTATGCAACACCTCTTTTGAATATTTGTAATATAATCAGCATATACGTTTGGCCATATTCCTGAGTGACTTCTTAACAGCAAACCACAGAAGAACACGAACAGTTGAAATGAAACTTCAGTGAATGTGAACTTGGGATATTACTGATTTTAAATGGAGAAAACACAAAAACACTATTTTTGCTTTTCTCTTTGTGGGAGTCACAACTAAAAGAAAAAACAAAACAAAAGGGGGAGCAGCTGATTGAAGAAAGTAAATAAATAATCAAATTTCAGTGCTACACCACATGCAAGTCTCTTTAGATTTGACTTACCATAAACCTACCATCTGTATTGCACAAGCCATCACAATGGGGCAAACCTTTGTGGGGCCGTGCCTGGCTACGCAAAGAGCAAATTTCAAGGATTGTGGTCATTATTTGGCTGATGATGATGATGGCTGGCTTAAAAGCTGATTTTGACTTCCTAAGGTCATCTTCTTGGAGTTGTGTGCTGAATTGGGACCTATATTACAAAAATCATATGACTCCTCTTCCATTACAGGATTTAATTCCTATACGATATTTGGTGATGGGCTGACTGGTCAGGAATCTCTCAGTCATTGCTGAGCCACATCATGCCATCTATATGGGATTGTGTATGCAGTGCTTGAAGTGGAATTATATAACTGCCAGTGTACACCCTTTTGTGTCTGCTTACTGTTAAGTTTTGCAATGTTCTCTAAAATACAGTACATATAGTTACTCCAGAAAGTGGGAGTTACTTCAATTGTGCTTAATACATGCAAGGTCAGAGCATGATGTGCCAGTTTACATTCACTATCTCTCAGAAAAGCCAGAAAGTGCTGGCACCTCAAGCTCAGATATACAGTAGGAAGGCTGAGATTACTTGCTGATTGCCTTAAAGTAATTGGCGCAATCAACTTTACATATATTGTAATAAAGGTAGCATCCCAGAATGAATTTGCTTTTGTAAATAGAAAGCACTTGTTACAATCAATATACAACTAATATGTGGTGCTCAAATGTGCCCGACTAATGTTGTTGAACCTGTGGTTCCTTTATTCCATTAAATAATAACTGTGGGAAGCAGACTTTAGGGTCATGCTGTATGTGATGGCATTGCTGCCATTGTCACTTACGTCATACAGCACACATAACCCCCTTTTTGTAGATGAAATAGACAGGCCACACACTAAGCCAGTAACATCTAATGCACACACTTAATGATATTACCAATGCTGAAGACAGCTGTACTGAGAGAACATGTCAGTTAATTGTGACGGGATTAGTTCAAGAACATCAGAATGGTACTGAAAGGTGATTGAAATGTGTGATGAAATGAGATTTTCTGTTCACCAAAAAATGTCTGCGTGGTGCTTATGGATGGTTGAAACTTTCCTTAACTTAATGCCTATTTTCATTCCAACCTTGTATTTTATAAATGCTGACTTTTGCATAAGAAATGGCTTACCCACGTTTCTGAGTAAGAAAGTTTTCAATGGGTGAGGCTCCTGGTCCTTAATTAATGATGTTTTTAGGTCAATTCTTTAGACAAGAATTAAGAGTGCGTTTTTTTCTGACACTCGTAGAAGGATATTTAGCGTGTTCTGTCTTTTCTTGTTCTCTTGGCTTCTTCCACTTTGTGTTTGAGGGCTGTACTGCAGTTGCAGTCTTTTGAGATTTCACACGCAGTGGTCCTCTTTCACTAGCATGCTGAGCAATTGGTAACCCATCAACTTTTAGAATACTCTAGACGAGAACAGGCCATTCAGGCCAACAAAGCTCGCCAGTCCTATCCACTTATTTCTTCCAAAAAAACATCAAGTCGAGTTTTGAAAGTCCATAACGAACTTGTTTGTTCAGCAAGATGGACACACTGCTTTCATTTATTGGCTCTCTCTCAAGCTCATGAAAATCTCTGTCCTTTAATACCGTCAAACTCAATGCAGCACCCACGTCCAGCCCAGTTACCAGTGGCATGATTGTCGAGGGCATCCACATCTTGGGGGGGCCATCCAATCCAATGAGTGTTGCTCTCTAGGAGAGCCCTGTTTCGAAAATAATTATAACTTAATATGAACACATTTAAGTTATTATAGCTCATTCTTAGTGAAGCACTATGACACTGTGACTGACCAGGTCCTGCACACTGAAAAGAAAGATTATGAACTGACTGAAAACAGAAATTGAAGACCGCAGTGTTCATCTTCAAGACCTTCGAAACCGATTTTCATTCCTTCTGAATTGAAGACAAAAAAGAAAGAGAGAGATTAAAAAAAGAAATGTTCAGCCTTTGCAGATTACTATAATAATGATGTGACAGCAATTACATCTGTCCATCCATTTTCCAACCTGCTGAATCCAAACACAGGGTCATGGGGGTCCGCTGGAGCCAATCCCAGCCAACACAGGGCACAAGGCAGGAACCAATCCCAGGCAGGGTGCCAACCCACCGCAGACAGCAATTACAGTATATGATGAAATTATTGACTTTGTGATGCTCCTTCGAGCTGGGGGGGTATACAGTTCCCCCTGATCCTAAGGATGCTGTCCAGTGGTTAGTACAGTTTAGAAGGGAAGTCTTTCCCACGATTTGCATTACGTACAGATTACTGCTTACCATCACATTTTCATTCACAAGTTGTGAAAGATCATTTTCAAAATTGAAATGAATGAAAACTCATCTGAGATCTTCCATGTCACAAGAGTGTCTGACCAGCCTGGCTTTAATCAGAGTTGAAAAAGAATTCCTCACAGATGATGTAAAAAATGAAGTAGTACAATTGTTTTCAGAGAGGACATCTAATTTGGGGAAATGAACTTAAATGAATATTTAATTTGAATAAAGTGTTTATCTCTTATTTAATATGCTTTTCTTTATCATATTCATATGCCTTCTTTACCATTCACTTTGACAGCACCTCATCTTAGGGGGCATTCAACCAAGGAGTTTGCCCCCGGCATCTTCTAGCCTCTGCACGCCACTGCCTGTTACAGATGGTCTTCTGCTGTTATTGTTCAGTACTAGATTACCATTTGGGCCAGAAGGATCACTCCAGTCTTTGTTATGCCACAGCAAGAAGTCCAGGAATAGAGCAGAAGTTACAGCTAACAGAGCGTAAATTTTTTAGTACCTACAATGGTTTACAAAGGAGGGAGTGCATATTATGTCAATGGTTTCTTGGGTGCACATTGTGCACTATCAAACCATTTGTTTGATAGTTATTGCAAAGGTTTTTTCCATTAAGGTTGCCAATGGTTGAGTTATAGCTTACTAACAAAGTGGTAAATGCTGCCATATAGAGACATCTATGGATGTAATGTGTTTGGGATTGATCAGTCTTATCAGATAATGTAAGGTGAGTACTTGCATCTGCTTGGTCTCTTACACCATACCAAAGAAAAGAGGTTGGCACAAAGTCATCTTGTTATTACTGTCATGAAGATTCCCTTATTTCTACAGGTGGCACAAAAGAATATTTCATTCAATGAAACATTTAAGGTTCTTACATTATTTTGGCCAATCACTGTAAATTCTCACAACATAGCTAGATGTCATATTTCCACAATTTCATCAAATGACATACCAATCTAAATGGATTTTTGTTTTTTTTTACAAAATTAGGTAGGTATAACATTTTTTGTGTGATAATCCAATAAAAAAATCTTTCCAATGCTAATAACATTTATCTTTGTAAACAAATGAATCAAAATAATGTCTCAGGTTAGAAGCTACTTTTTATTAACTTATGCAAAAAGACTTTAATATAGTAACATATGATACGCAGCTTTTGCTAGTAAGAGCTTGAGATGTACTTAAAAGCAGATTTCAATTCCTTAATCATTTTCTATTAGTAACACACTTTCTGCCAAATCATCTCATGTAGAAATGTACTCTTGTGAATGATCCTACTGTGTGAAAAAAATAATATAGCACATTCTGAATTGCTATAATTAAAGCATGATGTGTGAAAAGCATTGTAAATATAAAATATAACATGCAAGCAGACCCTATTCAAAGCATCAATATGCTTCAAGCAGATTTTTGTAAATTTAAATTAGATTACCTTTTACATTGTACTGTATGTGCAATAGACGTCTTGACACAGTGCAGTCAGCTTAGCCTAATAATCCTGGGCTCTTATATGGTACCAGTGACAGCATGTAAGTGAAGCTAATGTGCTGTAGTAGAGCCCATGAATTCTTTGGTAAAAATGATGGGATGCAGAGCGGCTCTGATCTATTCATGATCACGGACACAGCGATACAGAAACTGAAACCGCACCAGACTAACTTCTAATTCATTTTGAGAGTAAATTACTTAAAAAGATGGACATTACTAGACTACAGGATGCTGACACAAATGATTTGTTTAATTTTATTTGTGTAGTGTTTGGATATAAAGAACTGGAGATTTCAATAGTAAAGCGAACTGCTTCACTGAGCCCTCTATAGCTGAATTCTATGGCATGTATACTGTAAATATCAAGTCAAGTCAAGTTGGGGAGCATGAACTGGTACAGTGTGTTGCCGTACTCACTACACGACGAAACAATTTGGGATCCCGGTTTGCAACCCCCAAGGCAGACATGAGGTCCAGTCCCGCCTTCCGGAAATAGCCCTCTATCTGCTGCTGTCACGTGTTACGTGGGCGACCCCTTCGCCTGGTCCAGCCACTCGGGTCCCCAACAATGAGGATCTTACGAGCTGGATCACCCTCGGGGAAATGCGCCACATGGCTGTAGTGCTGTAACTGATGCTCCCTCACAATGCAGTTAATGTGCCTCATTTGGGACTAGGTACAAAGTCAAACCAACGGTACCCAAGGATTTTCCAGAGAGACACAGTACCAAAGGAGTTCAGTCTTCATCTCAGGTTACTGAATAGCATCCATGTCTCGCAAACATATACCACTGCAAATATGCTGTGCATTATCAGAACCAGTGGTTTCTCATGCCTGGTCTACAGCACAAGGGAAAAAAATAACTTACATAAATTAAGAAATAGTTCACAATTTGAGGTACTGAGATTTGATCATGAAACATGTAGTTTCAAATCAAGCCTGAATCTTATGTGGCTGATTACTTGATATGCAATCCCTAAAACAATAAGGTGTACTGAAAAGTTAATATCAAGGTCATCCTGTATCCCATCTGGAACTGTAAAATATCAAGTTGGTTCTGCACGCCCAATCCATTGTCCTCCAGCTACATTTTTTAGATAGGTGTAGAACATCAATGACAGTCTTTCATGTGTTTGAGCAATCACAAACAATTTTATCTAATTTATCTAATGAAAAAAAAAACATGACTTAGTTAAGTTGGTCACCATGTTCATCTTCAGAAACATGACAATGGATTAGTGTCATTATATTTCCTTACATGTGCATTGTGTAAGTATGAACTAAACTATGCAAGAGCAATGTCCAACAACCATCAAAGATTCCAAGAAGGTGTAACAAAATGATGCGGTCAATAATTTCAAAAATTGTACTCAAGTTTGAAGAAATATCTTCTGCATCTTTCCTAGTTAAGATAGCAACATGAGTTAAAGATGCTTCTATGTATGAAACTTTTAAGATATGTTGTAGTATTGAAGCTGTCTCTTAAAATGTTATTTATACTTCAGTGCAACATTGGTATATACAGTAATTATTATGTGTGTTCAGATTTTAATCTGCTTTATTCTTTAAAGATCTCAAAACAGCCACATTTCAGACATCAGAAATTTAAAGAATTGCTGTTCCAAGTAAAGCAACTAGTAGAATTGCAGCACCATGTCCGTTAAACATTATTAAAAGATTACTTGATCTGTGCCTCCACCAGAATTTTAACCTCATAATTATTCCAATTATTTGTGTTATTTAGATTAGTCCATCAATTATTTTTTTATGTTATTGTAGCCACCAATTTAAGATACAAATGTAAATAAATAGATTATTTTCTCTTTCTAGGTGGCCATGATAAAAAATGTTTAATTATTGACAGGATGTTATCTTCACAATGATTTAAAACCAGTGAGTTAGAGTACAGTGTCACACATGTGCGTTTCGGAGGCAGCTCGGGGTTCTAAGATTAAATCATGGGGACAGGGGCTAAATGAGTGGACTAACACTTTTTCTTCCCCATTTTTCAGATCCTCTGAGGAGAACAGTCAGACCTAATCTTCCTCTTCCGGTTCCTCACCACATCCATGATGACCTAAATTCTGGTAAATACCTCATTATCCTATTCCTTCTTTTGAAGCTATTCAACCTCCCGCATAACCATTGTTTTCAGTCTTTCTTTTGTTGGAGACCCAATCTATAGTGAACACTCTATGGAATTGCCGTTAAAGTTTTGTTTTCTGTAAGGAGTGTATCCCCCCAAAATGTTTTCTGCCTTTGTCTTTCTTTTACAACAGTTAAATGAAACTGGAAACCATGCAAAGGGTTGGTTACCTACCTAAATGGCATGTCTAGAAGCCAGACGTGAGTTTCTGTAAGGAGGGGATACACCTTTCTGGAGCAGGTGAAACAGAGAGATCAGTTTAGGCAATTGGGGTCTTTGCTTTTTGGCCTGAGTGGTTGAATTTAGTAAGAAAGTTTACTGTGCACTATCCCTGCCACTAATTGTTTGGCTTCACCTATAAACGTGCACTAGATCGGCAGTATAGTAATGCTCCATGTTCTAACTAAAAGGTCCAAACAAAGTGGGATAATTGCGAGTAACTTAATTGCTATTTCAAGGTGCCCCCAACACTCTGATGCAGCTGTGTTCTTCCAAGACCTTAAATGTGGCTTTACTAAATATTAGAGTGATAACCAGTAAGACTTTCTACATTAATGATCCTACCAGTGATAGGAAAATAGACTTTCTTATATTGAGTGAAACATGGCTGTGGCAGAGTTAACTGAAGCAGCACCTGCGAATTGTAGTTTTGTTCATTTGGTTCACCATTGTAAAAAAAACAGTCAATTTGATTAAACTGTACCTGTTACCAGTTTTGGCACTTCCGTGTCCTTTTAGTATCTTGCTGTAGTTATTCAAGGAGTGATGCAATCTATTGTATTGACCATTTATAGACCCCTAAATATAATGTGTCCTTTATTGAGGAATTCTCTGATTTATCATATATACTCACGTATAAGTTGGGTCTTGAAACCCGAAAAATCAATCATAAAATCAGACCCTGACTTATACGACTGTTCAAAAATGCAACACAATTTTTTTTAACACCTTCTTGCCTCCACCAATCTTGCATCAGTTTCTCAGACACATCGAATATTGTTGTAGCAGTGCAGTAAACAATTTCTTTCGGTACTTCAACAGCGTTTAATTTAAAACCAGCTTCATATCTTCTTCTGATCGAACGCTCCATTGTAGATAAGGGATGCTCTTACAATAAAGGTGTATGAGGGTGTGAGATACAAAAACACAAAACAGTGCAAACATTGTTTTGGAATATTTTGGGTATTACCGTGTGGTCATGTAGTTGTCAGGTGGACATTAGCATATCATAATCTCTTGGACCAATAATGTAAGTTTTCCGCATTTTACTTATATGACCGACATTATAAAATACCATAAATTATGCGGTAAAAAAGTCCATGGGAGAACTTATCCATGAGTATTTATGGTAGTATCTGTAATAATAACTAATAATGACAGGTTCCTAATATCAGATTTGAATTTTCATGTGGATATTCAGTGCAACCCTAAAGCAAGAGAATGTATGAATGTACTGCACTCTTTTGGGCTTGGCCAACACACCAGACAGCCTACATATAAGGGAGGACGCACACTGGATTTAGTAATTTCAAAAGGAATTAAAAGTTAACATGAGGCAGATAATAAAATATATATATTTATATAAAATGAGGCAGATAATAAAATATATATATTATCCACATCTGCATTCAATTTAATGTAGAAATACTAGTACCTAAAGCGAAGGAGCAGCATATTGTTAAAAAAAAAACATTTTAATGCATTCACAGGATCTAAGTTTGCTAATATTCTCAATAACCAATCTGAAGTTAGTGTCTGTCCTGCATCACTGAAGACCCAAAGAGTATCTTGTCTAAAGAGAAAATGCTTTAGAGCTCAGCATAAGTGGAGGAAAACTAAATTGATAGTCTGTTGTGAAATATTCAAAACAGATTCATAACAAAGCACTTTGAGCTGAAAGGCAGACCTATTCTTCTAAAATCATAAATGATAATAATGGGAATCCAAGAGTTGTATTGACAACTGATCATTTTCTAAACCCAATTCATTCAATAGGATGCCACCTAGAAACTTCTAGCAAAACTTGTGAGGCTTCTGCCACATTTTTTAGAAATAAAATATTCAAAGTATTCTAATAAATTGCCTTAGTCAATGGGTGGCTCTTGTGAGCAGTGCCTTAACACTAGAATTACCAGAGCCTACGAGAAAACTCGTAAATCTGGCCCACCTTAAATCCATTGACACCTCTGCGTCAGTGTCTTTTGTCCTGTAAATGTGCCGATTAAGACATGCAGCAAGCAGCCTGCTATTCCATCCCCCACCATCGCAAAACATTCACTAAATTGTCCCAGCTTATGCCCTGTTAGATTTTCTGGGGCTGCTGCAAATCCATGGGCCTCAATTATAAAACTTTATGTAGATTCACAAGTGAAAATATGCACACGCCAAAAAAAACAGGAAAATGAAAACATCAAAAAAAATTTCAGATGTATAAAATATGGCATATGCACATTCCTACACAATTTCCATCCATCCATTAGCCAACCCGCTATACCCTAACTACAGGTCACGGGGGTCTGCTGGAGCCAATCCCAGCCAACACAGGGCGCAAGGCAGGAAGCAAACCCCGGGCAGGATGCCAGCCCACCACAGTCCTACACAATTTATGGTTTATAAATCACAATCGCCTTGTAAATACACTTCCCCGAAACATCCAAATATGAAGATTGGAAATCCTCTTCATAAATATGCTGTCATGATGCTACACAACATCATAGGCTGGTAGAACAAAGTTTCCCTCCTGACACCCGAGACCCCGCACCTGCATTGAAGAGCATCTGGCCGTGTAACATAACTGAGAGTATATGATCATGTGTGGAATTACGGTATAGCACCTCTCCTTTGTGATCTGGGAAAGATGTAAGACACCACTGATTGAGCGGATAGCCACTATCACCTGGCATATGCAATGACATGATTACTGTTACAATAAATAGTACGACTATATGAAACACCAGGGGTTCAACCAGTTACCTTACCAATAAGCCAGCCTTCATGAATGGCACCATCACATTAGTTAATGCTGCTTTGCCTCAAAATAAATCAATCACTGGTTGACCCAGGCCACTGAGTCATTCTCATCTTAGAATAACAGATGACTTTTGTGTTAATAGGATGTAACTGCTTATAGTTGACAAAAACAGCTTCATTTTTGCCAAGTGCCCATATTGCAGTATTAGTGCAGTAAAGTGCTGTGACTGTGTTAGGAGAACCAGACACTGCTGAAAATTGGAAATACATGTTTTATGTATGTGCACCCACACCATATAAAAACTGGATGTAGTGCCTTGCCTTATCAGTCAAAGGATTCCAGCACATCAGGTATGACAAAGTGAAAGATGGGTTGAGGTATTGCTAACCTGTTGCCCAGTTCCCTAAGAAATGACAAGTAGCTGATATAAACTGAGGAGAAACCTAAAAACTTCTTCTGCTCAAATACATAGCATTGACCAATTTAAAAGGGAATTAAAATACATCATAAATGCATCATATGCATCACATTTGAGGTTTAAATAAGTTTATCATGTCAATGTCCATTCTAATATTGGCTCAGTAATATGAATTATTTGTGCAAGTCATCGTTTAAGTAGTTTGTCTGCATCTTTGTACTTGATCAAGAGTGTCATCATTTCCTAATTTCTCCAAAATGTTATGTTCATATAAGTCAGAGTTGCTATAAATATACACAAGTCTTCCTTTTTTAAAACTTGACGTTTGCGTGAGAAGTTGCATACACAC
Organism: Polypterus bichir lapradei; assembly: GCA_026402145.1. Lineage (NCBI taxonomy): Eukaryota > Metazoa > Chordata > Cladistia > Polypteriformes > Polypteridae > Polypterus > Polypterus bichir. The sequence continues at coordinate 82,244,615 of JANRMT010062792.1, read as the reverse complement.
ATTTAAAGCCTCTTTTTGTGTGTCTGCAAGCTTTATAAATGAGGCTCCAGAAGAGGAAGACATCTTTGGAGGTGAATGAGTGGTTCAGTAAATGTCTCAATAGGGAGAAAGAACAAGGAGAAAGGACCAAGAGGTCAGCTGGTCCTTCTGTGTCATGTTATGTATGTTTTCCTCTATTATCCATTACTTGTGATTTCCTTAATACATCTTTTTTATCTTACATCATTTATTTATTATTTAAATCTGTACTAACCTCTACTCTCTCTTCTGTTTCCTTTTCCGGTATCCTTTTGGTGGTGGCTTGTGCCACCACCATCTACTCAAAGCACTGTGATGTTCCAACAATGATGGGTGGATTAAAAGCCAGAAGTCTGTATGACCATCAACATCAAGTGACAAAGAGGACTATTTCATTTATGTTAGGTGGAATGCCCAGAGGGGACTGGGCAGTCCCGTGGCCTGGATCCCCTGCAGATTTTATTTTCTTTCTCCAGCCGTCTGGAGTTTTTTTTTCTGTTTTTTCTGTCCTCCCTGGCCATCGGACCTTACTCCTTTTCTATGTTAACTAATGTTGTCTCATTTTAATTTCTTATTTTGTCTTTTATTTTTCTTTTCTTCATTGTGTAAAGCACTTTGAGCTACTTTTTGTATGAAAATGTGCTATATAAATAAATGTTGTTGTTATTATTTCATGCTGGACATTTGCCTATATAATTTTCTCTTTTTGTATGAATTAATAAGGCATTTCATGTCATTCACCTTAACAAAATATACATTATGACATGCTAGTCATAGTGGCAACAGCAATACCCTCACACTTAATACAAGTCTAGAAGGAACAAACAAAAAATGAAACGTACGAGTTAAGGAAAGTGGCATTCATTTCACTTAGGAATACTCTCATCTTGTGTTATAATCAGCTGTTTTATTTGATTTGTCCAGAACGTTCTTTGCATTTGAAGCCCCAGGAATCTATTTCTGACATTTGTTTTATTTAACTGATTACTGATTGTTTAAATATAATGATTCTTTACATGTGTTTTCCTGCTATGGTTTCCAACTGACTTTTTGACTGTGTTTCATCTCCCAGTCTTTCATTAAAAATACATTTGGTTGTTCCTTCTGGTGACAGAACACTTTACTTATATCTGTGCCACTTGTTTTAGATTTTTTACCTCAATTAATTGTCTAAGATAAACTTGAATAAGCCCAATAGTCTTATTAAAATATATAGAAATAGGCCAGTAGTCTTATTAAACATTCTGACCAGTAGGCACACTTGAGTGAGATGACTGTAAACCCAGAATAATAAAATAAATGCACAAGTTTAAGTTAGGAACAACTAAATACACAATAATTACTTATTAACAAAAAAACGTATACACTCCGGACCTAAAGATCACTGACTGACATATGGGGTGCTTATTTCACTTTGACTTTCCATGATGAACCACATATGCTTCATCTCATATTCCTCGCCACTTCATCAAATAACACTTACATCCTGTCAGATAATCCCTTGATAAATGTTTGTCTCTCAACTTATAAATTTGTTATGGGCAGGAAGTCCTTTTAAATCTTCAACCCCAAAGCACTTGTACAGTAACCTGGAATCAATGCTGATGCTGAAAAAGGCCCTTTCCAGCTCCTGTGATTGTCCTTGCAGAGCTTCCTCTAATTGACCTCAGATGTCTCTATAATCCTGTTGAATTAAAATAAAACAACCTGGCAGAAGCATGAGTAACACAGGTAGTTGTACTCTGGTGCTGCCATGGGTTGGCTTGCCCTGCATCACCCACTGTTCTTCCATTAACTTGGTATCCCAGGCAGGACAGGTTATTATTGGACTCGCTTCGAGGATTCCTACTCATAAAATGTAACTTTAGCCTGACCATGGTAATTGTCAAAACATATACAATTTAAAAATCGACCAACAGAGTGCATTATATTAGCAATATAAACCTCAATAAACCTTCAAGCCATCAATTCCTTATTCCATGAAGCTCACATATAGTTTTAATTTTTAGAAAGCTGAAATGTGTTCCCCATGCTGGCACATGACTATTTGCAAAACTATTAAGTTAGGAATTGGACTCTCATGTGCAAAATAATAAGACAAGCTTAAACTCATATTCATGCAGATTTGTAAACAATGGAGCTGTTCAGTAAAATCAGATCCTGTGGTATTTCCTTATTTTGGTGGTTCTTATTTGTAAAAATGAAATTTAGGTATTACATCCCAATTTGTATTCTTTGCATCTGAATTCATTGAATGCCTCTGTGGCATCACCATCTACAAGGAGATACAAAATGTCAGGCTAAATATCACTTAACATCCATATAGCCTTCTGAAACATATTCATAGTGGATACTAAAGCATTAAAACAAACTTAAAATTAAAGTATTAAGGAACTACACGGTAATGAGACTCCGTGGTTTATGAAATCTACTCCAGAATGTACACACACAGTAAGCTGGCAACTCTCCAATGCTTTTGAATGTGCATACATTTACATTGTGTTTGAACCCTCTAATATACACAGTTATGTCTCCTCACCCCAAGCTTTTAACTTGTAACATTATGAAGCAATGTGCTTGTTCAGTGTTGCTTTTACTTCTGTATTATTTTGATGAGACTGTTAAATCCAGTCACCCAGACACAGAGCTTACTTGAAGTTCAGTGTATTTCATCGCCCGTCCTGTAAGTTTATATTTAGTAATAGTATAAGGAAGCTTACAGTGGTAAATGATTCAAATGCTCAGTTTGGCCACTATGATTAACTAATAAATGATACTATGGACTTGGGATGTGACAGACCACAAAAATATAATCTGATTTAGTACAATGCTGGCTAACAGTGGGACACTTTATTTTTGTTTTAATCCTATTTTTCCAGTTGATAGATCTTTTTATAGAATGAAAAAAAAGCAGGAAACTACATAAAAGACTTTCTAATCGTATATTAATCAGATCACTAGGACAGCATTTTTTCACTTAAGAAATATAGCAAAAGTTAGACCTCTTATATCATTGAAATATGCTGAGAAATTAGTTCACGCTTTTGATTTCAGTCGACTAGATTACTGTAATGCACTCCTCTCAGGACTACCAAAAAAGACATAAATCATTTGCAACGAGTGCAGAATGCAGCTGCTAGAATCCTAACTAGGAAAAGAAAATCCGAACACATCACACCAGTCTTAGCATCACTACACTGGTTACCAGTGTCATTCAGAATTGACTTTAAAATACTGCTTATAGTTTACAAAGCCTTAAATAATCTTGCTCTGTCCTATGTTTTAGAATGCCTTTCACCTTACACTCCAAATCGTAACCTTAGATCTTCAAATGAGTGTCTGCTTAGAATTCCAAGAGCTAAACTTAAAAGAAGTGGTGAGGCAGCCTTCTGCTGTTATGCACCTAAAATCTGGAATAGCCTGCCAATAGGAATTTGCCAGGCTGATACGGTGGACCACTTTAAAAAAACTGCTAAAAACACATTATTTTAACATGGCTTTCTCATAACTTCATTTTAATTTAATCCTGATGCTCTGTATATTCAATGAATTATCATTATTATTCATGGTGGCTCCAAAATCCGTACTAACCCCTACTCTCCCTTTTGTTCTTTGTCCAGTTTTCTGTGGTGGCGATCTGCGCAACCACCACCTAATCAAAACACCATGATGTCCCCACATTGATGGAATGAAGGCCAGAAATCCATGTGACCGTCATCATCAAGTCCTTCCATGAGAACCCTGAATACAATGAGGACTGATTGAGGTCATTTCTGTTGGGTAGAATGCCCAGAGGGGGCTGGGCGGTCTCGTGGCCTGGAACCCCTGCAGATTTTAGTTTTTCTCCAGCCGTCTGGAGTTTTTTCTTTTTTTTTTCTGTCCTCCCTGGCCATCAGACCGTACTTTTATTCTACGTTAATTAGTGTTCTCTGATTTTAATTCTTACTTTGTCTGTTTTCTCTTTCTTCATCATGTAAAGCACTTTGAACTATATTATTTGTATGAAAATGTGCTATTTAAATAAATGTTGTTGTTCTAATCCGCTTATTCCTGAACAGGGTCACGGGGGGTGCTGGAGCCCATCCCAGGTAGCACAGGGTGCAAGGCAGGAACAGTTCTTTGGACAGGGGGCCAGTCCATCACAGAGGAAACTACAAAATGTCTTCTTTCGAAAACTATGGTATAGCACAGGAACTACTTTTTCTGAATGCATTGACCCTTATTAGTTTTGGAATACCCAGATTAGGTATATATGTACGTATACCGTACACTGCTTTTGTGAGTGCGTTATATAGATAGCACAAAAAAATAACAAACTGGCATTCTATCAAACTGCTAAACCTTCTCGTTTTTCAAGATAAAAGAAAAAAAAAAAACACAATGCCAGGGTCCCCACAAATCAAATACTGTATACTAACTTCAGTCACCATAAATATTTGAACAATGACTCAAAAAGCAATCTATTTCTGTGCTACAGGGTATCCTAAAAATAAAAATAACTGGGCATGCAGAACATGAGTGTTTTTGAGTTTGCCTGGCACAAAAATCCAATATTCTGCAGTGTCCATTTTTCTTTATTTTCTCAGACTTTGAGTAGCACCACACACCCACTCTCCAGCTGCCTGGAATGCACTTAAAATAACCTACTCAGAAATGGCTTTGGGATAATATAATCAGCAGACTCTCTATATCTGATCATTTAACTTTACACTATAACTTACATTCACTTAACAAAACATTCTCGTTTTTAATATTAGGGTGTCTCTGGAACACAGATCTGAAAGCAATGAGGTTAATAATGCAGACCAATGTCAAAGAAATAAATCAGGTTACATGAAATGTGTCTAGGCAACTGATCTTGTCAAGTTTATCAAAAGGACAGGGGATTCCTTCAGTAGGAAACACCAGCTGATGTGCTGGCACTTCCTGACCGGAATTGTCTTGTGGAACAGACTGATGTAGTGAAGGTGGAGTTCAGAACCCAGATAAAGAAATTAGAAGAGGTGATATAAGTTCTGAAGACTGTCTATGTTCAAAGGAAAATAGAGACGCTTAATGTTTATGTTTTTACCATATTTATTTTTCCCATTGGGGGAAAAAAGTATTATCTATCTATCGATCTATGTAGGTTACCTGGAGTGAAGGCATGGGCGAGAGGGAGCAGGTGTGTGTGAGAGAGGAAGCAGACAGCCTGGTGGTGAAGAGTGTGTGTGACACTCGGGCCAGCTAGAGTGACCAGGAGTTGCGCCACTTGCCGTTTAAGTCCGTGAAGGCAGTGGGAGCTGGTGACAGAGATAATTATCTGCCCTTCAGCATCATGTGCACACTTAAAAAAATGGTTGGTTATATTCTTACTCTAAATGTTTATAGAAACAAAAAAATAGCAGTAGACCCAGCACTGACACCTTAGGAACACCATTTTTAACATCATCTAATTCTGAAAGGTGCCTCTTACCATAACCATTGGAGTTTGGTGTTTGAGCCAATTGTGCACCCACCTACACACCATGCCACAAATTCCCAATTCTTTTAGTTTGATCGCTGTCCTTTCATGTGGTACCTTTTCAAGTCTTCTTCACTGAGACATAATCTCCATGTCTGAACCCATAGTTACTGTTTGCTAATACACATTGATAAATTCATTGTTTATATTAAGTTTACTGGCCTATAATTATCTGGAATAGTCCAATTACCCTTTTCTAATATTTGCAACTGTAGCTTCCAGTCCTTAGGAATTTTCCCACTATGCAGAATGCTTTGAAAAAATAAGAAGCGTATGAAGTTATCTTCTCCCAGTGAAGTATGCTGGGTGAGTTGCTGATACAAAAATGACCATTCTTTTAACATAGAGTATAACTTGCAGGATCAATGTTAATGGAACAAAAATGCATAGCATCTCACATTTAATACCTGGATAGTTAATACAGCATCACAGAAGAAAATACTTTACTCTGGGTATATTGAGCTATAGCCACATCTTCTTCGGGCGTCCTGAAATATTGTCTGACACATCACCTTGACTGACTTCACTTGACCCAGAGGACTGGTGACCATACACAAAGGCCTATTTGAATAGTTGAGCTACTCACCCTATCATTTAGTGTCCAATGGCCATGGAAAGAAACCTCATTTCCACCACTTGTACTTGCAATCTCATTCTTTTGGTCATTAGCCACACCTCATGAACATACTGTAAGTGAGGACAGGGATGTAGATTGACCAGTTAACTGAGACCTGTGTCTTTATACTACCACAGACCGGTATAGTGCCTGAAGAGTAGCTGCTGCTGCTCCAATCCGCATGTTGATCTCATATTTTATTTTTCCATCACTGTTGTTCCTCATTCCAGCCCGTTGGCTCACTACTTGCAAGATGAAGGGTGGGGGTCTGTTGTGCTGCCAGTTTAATGACAGGCATAGGTGGAAAGGACCCAGATTGACTAACCCCAAACAATGATAATTGGTGCTGTAAAAGAAAACCCTAGTCCAGGGTAACAGAATAACTTGCAGTGCATACAACAATAATTATATATTGGCAGGTTAAATCACCCACATTTAGTTGAACTTTTAGAAAGCCAAGCACATCTAGAAAGTATCAACGTGTGTGAATGCAAGGACAAATGACTTATTAGGGAGAGTTACTGAAGTTACATTTTTCAGTCATAAGAGGAATTGCAGCCACTGTATTGACACTTGCACTGACTTCATATTCTTCCAGTTCAGGCTGAATAAAAGCTGCAATGAAAGAATCTAATCTTGGGACATGTATTCATTAGGGACCTGTGTGTTTCATAAGATAAGATGGCATTTGGCTTCCAATGTCAACTACTTGTGTTTTCCGTAATATTAATTTCCTGCAAAATGTCTCTCCCTTTCAAAAACACTCTTGCAGGCATTTGAATTGCGCTGACTCTGACTGTGAACAGGGAAAAATACAAATCAGCATATTGTCCCGGGGCAAGTATGACGATGCAATGTCTCATCTGAATGTAGATGCATTGCTTTGTGGACAGCTGAGGCACCAAGAGTGTATTTTAATCGACTGCAGCAAATAGCATTTTTGAGTTCCGTGTTTAGGAGACATTGAATGATTTGGCGTAAAACAATCATAGGCTATGGTGAACACCATCCATACTGTGTAGATGTATGTGTAAGAAGCATGTTGTGAAATGGCATTAACAGCATGGTAAAGGCAAAGAAGTTCTTATTATCAGAGATATTTAACTTTCTCTAAAGTGTTCCCTGAATTATTTATAATCAGTAACGGCACACTGCATGTACTTGACTTGAGCATTCATAGTTATCATCCTCTTTCTCTGTATGTTTAGCATTCATTTGATCAGAGGTTGATACGCTTGCTGATTCCTGAGCAGCTCTTCTTTTCTCCACCCTAGCGGCCCGCTTTTTCTATTCTTTCGTCGACATCTTTTCATGTTAAAACTGATTAACTCAGTGTTTGTGTTGCAATTACTTAGTACATTTTCCTTAATGTTTCACTTAAGCTGGCACTTAAGTCTTTCATCTGCCTCAAGAATGATTTAAGATAGAAATAGGTAGGGTAAGTGACGGCTAAGGTGATTCTACAATAAAATAAAATAAAAAGAGGAATAACCTTGGAGGTCAAATATCACCCTGAAAGTAGATAGTAGACTTCACATAGTATACGTGTACCAAATTTCTGGTCAAATTGGTCAAACGGTTTGCGAGCTACAGGTGATTTAAAATCCTGGACAGACAAATGAGCAGACACGGTAGCGTATTATAGAAGAAGATACTTTAACTCCAAGATTACAGGGCTGAATTCAGATATTCAAGCTGTACAGTACAGCTGCAGGATTTGGCACTGCGGATTTGTAGTAGCATACAGCGATATCATTGATGTGATGAATTATATTGTTCATAATCATCTCTACACATTCTCATTGTTCAGCAGCCTTTAAAGTAGTCAGAACAGTTGCCACTTATGACCTTTCATTTGCAGTGAACAATCCAAGAAGTCTACATTTCCCCAAAAAACTCACACTGTTTTGCCTCTGTAATTAGAACAGGTTCACTCTACTTGCTAGTCAATTTCTGCTGCATAAAACTCCTGTAGTTAGCACAAGATGGACATATTCCAGCAGTTTACTTACTATGCAGTGCTGAACATTCAGGAAAGTTTTGAAAGTGTTGGCAAATATGCTCAAAAATGAAGGAAGGATTATTTTAATTTGTGCCGTCATTATATCGTGCAGAAAAACTCCACCTTAGCAAAATGCAAATTTACTTTCCAAAAATCTGAGTTTATCTAACTTGTGTGAATATGCATTTAGCATCATTTCAAAGCTCATAAACAGTTGATATAAACAATTCAACATGGCAGCCTTTAAAAGGGGCAGGCAGTTCAGTAAGGAAGTATTGACCATCTGCTTCTGCTGTCCTGTTAGCTGCAGGGTATTGCATTGCACTTCGTCTGCCTTCACAATATAATGGATAATCATTTATAGCGCTATATTCTGAAGTTGAATGCAATGTACCTAAACAGACAATAGTAACTTGGGAAATGTATAGTTTTTGTTCTTCTTCCTCTCACGTGCAGGTAATCCAAATCACCACTAATACCAGGGCACTACATAATGTGTTAAAGATCTGTCCAGGAAGTCGTTAAGTTCCACATTCTTTCTCCTTTCATATTTCTGATACAGCATTCACAAAGAATAACTGAAATAAAGTAAATTAAATTTATTGTCTACCAAAATGTTATAGGACTCGCCTTGAACAGCCCCCAGCTATGTTCTCTCTCACCCCAACCCCACCAAACGCATAAAAAGTCATTGCTACCAGCAAATGCATTGGGATATTATGAGTGTTGCACAGAAAGTTTGGCAACCCTGTTTTTATAGCTAGTAATTTATTATGGAATTGTTTGAACATATTCATGATACTAGATGTATTTACTACACTCTACATGTTTCTACATAATCTCCTTCAATTTTAACACTAATAAGAAACATTAGCATCTATGCCCAGTCTTGTACCACTTACCAATTCTTCCCTGTTTCAATAAGTGCTTGGCCTGCAATTTATGAATTTTCTAACTGCCATATATGTTCATTACCAATTCCCTTTTCGCAACAAAATAGTAAGTTGCAGACTTTTGGTATTAATTTTGTCAAAAGTATAAAAAGTGTTGGAAATGTTTCTGGCAAGTTTCATGTTACATTCTGACACTTTAAAAAATTAATTTCACATTACAATAAAGTACTTTTTTCTTGTTCACGTTTTTCTTGTCAGTGGGTCACACCATGATGAAATCTTTCTGGTGTGGCAAGCAGCAAACACTGGCACATGCTTAGAATGGCAGCAGGTGCTGGTCTGGTCATCAGAAGCTCTAGGACAATTACTGGTGGGCTGTTGCGTCCAGGAGTTGTGCTGTTCGTCCACAAACTCTGAGGGAGAAAGCAACGTAATGTGATTGGTCCATCCTTTGTCCTCAGTGCACCTCTCCAGTTTTGTGCAAGATACACAGAAGAGAAAAGAGATGGAAGAAATTTCTTAAATAAAAAAATGGAAACAGAAGGTGGAGCTGAACAAATAAGAGAAAACAAATAATTTCAGTAAGAGGCTGCAACCTGTAAGAAAACTAGAGAGTTGTGAGTGAGGGAGTACAGCATGTAGAAGTTGTCACTTAAGCAACACTTACAGTACCACACAGGCCAAGCCAAGTAAATCCGAACACTCAAAGTGATAGAAAATTGAAATGATTTATTAAGAAATGATCACAGTGGTGAAGGGTAAGTTGAAAGGTTAAAAACATATCCCGCGTTAAACAAGATGATGTTATAGTTATAAAACTTTTCTTGGCATATCGCATAGTTTAATTAAGCCAATGATCTACAGTTTCCAGCTTTACTTTACAAGGGTGCCATCTTTCAAATGCACGTGGACTGGGTCTCACTTTAGCTAGCAAGCAACGAATAGGACTAAAATCTAACTGCATCCATATGTTAGACCCTTACACATTCTCATTTTTTTGTTAAGTTTTAGTAAATTGTATGGTATGTGTAATCAATATAAAATGATTTTTAAAATATTGATTAATATAAAATTACTTTAACACAATAATAAGTAAAATATCGCCTTTTTTATGTACAATGAAAAAGATGGCTTTAAAGCTAAACTTGATTTTACATGCAGCATCCCGGCCCTGCTTTTTACTTGATTGCTTGCTTAAACACCAGTATGATGTAAAGAAATGTGAAGGACATTGCGTTCTAAGAGAAAAACAAGCAGGCAATTGTCTTAGAAATGCGGCTACTTAAAACTTTAAGTGAGAGGTGATTGTACATTTGATCATTTGAATCAGCTGTTGTCCCATAAATGACTCTTCCTGGTTTCAATTGTGTAATTGGTCAATGAATAAGTTTTGGTAAAATAATGTGAACACCTGCACAGGTTATAAATTAGTGATGGCCAGTTTCAGTCAAGTGAAGGACATTAGGTAATGGTGGAAGGAACTTCAAGGAGGAGAGTATTTTGCATAGGTGATAAGGAATGTAATATATACCGAGGCACTTCCTAGTATAAGCACTGCACCATGGTCATGTCTCTTTGTTACACTGCTGTGGAATGAAGATTTTTTTCTACACTTCCATCTGGGCTCTGATACTGCCTTCTTTCAAGACAGAGAACTTTTCTCCAGACAAGTTCTGCACCTAGACGGCATCACAACACAGTTGGTGAGAGGCAGTAGGACAAAGCAGCTGCAGAAAATATCCGAGAGCCAGAGGACACTGCACTACTTTAACGTCAAACAGTACAGCGTATTACTATGCATAGAAATCAATAGGGAATGTTGTGTACATTGTCACACTTGGGTCACAGAATTGCACAGAAACACAGGAGATTGTAGAGACAGGAACTTTATTCAAACACTTCAAACAAACATGTCTCTTTCAGAAATAAAACGAGCTCAGTATGCAGTTAGTTATCGATTAAAGAATAGACAACCATCATAGAGAAGCACAATGGGAGCGGGACCCCCAACAGAAGCAGAGGATGTCTGGGGGAGGAGAGAGAAACAAAGTAATCAGCCAAAAAGGACAGGTGCTGTTCAGGCTTTTAAGTAAGCGTAGTGCCGTGCAAGAAGCATATCACGCGACAGAGCAGCCGTAAGTAAGCCCAGCAAGTAAGGGAGCAATGTGAAGGTAGTCTATCAGCGTTTTTTAAGAGGGTTTTTTGAGGAGCGTCCGTGTCTTCTAGGGGTGTGTTCAGCCCCCCTGCTCACAACATGCACTGAATGGGGGCTTGAGCTACATAGGTTGGGAGCATGCGCTGATTAAATATCTTGTATAAAAATAAAGGTTGCTGGTGGTATTTAACTGATTGTAGTGGGCCTGTGTAGACAAATGCCCAGAGCAAGTTTTGATCCCAGTACATCCCTGAATGAAACTTTTAGTTATGTCTAGGTAATTTATTTCTTTCCTTTTTATAAAATCATGGTTTGAAGTTTCAGCTTGGAAAACCTAACATGTCTCAGGAAAAACAAAACAAAAAAAAAGAGTTATAAATCACTACTAATTCTAGATTTTAAGCTATCCATGCTTCTTCTCATTACAGATGGATTAGGATAGCCTGACTTTCTACAAAGAAATTCCACTTCAAAAAATTTGAAATTAACAGTCTTAGTCTTAAACTCAACACAAGCCTGCAACCCTACTGAATTCACATTAGTTGTTTTACTTGCCGTATACCATGTAAGGATTTAAAACTTTTTTTTTTGACTCCACCCAATGAGACGACACGCCAAAGAGCATCCCGAAGTGTGATCACCGCATCTGTGGAAGACAGTTCATCAGTTGCCCGGGTAACCACGGGCTCCCAGCACAGCAGTGGCTCACCACAAAAGCAAATCCAGGTTGATCGCAGTTGAAGTATAAGCGCTGTCGTCAATGCGTGATGCAAGGAACATTATAAATGCAGGGAACAGGATTACTTGGCCAAAACCCTGCCTCACTGCTGTGTCTGTGTATAAGAGAGTGGTAGATTCTGCTGCAATAAATAACCGTGATGTTCCTGTTTCAAGCTGAATAAAGCTGGTTTTGCTAAAGTTCTGAGATTCACCCTCATATTATGGTGTTCAAGACAGAGACTCACACGTAACGACCACTTAAACATTAGAATTCTTACTTGTCAGGCAAGTGAACACAGCATTATACCACCATAATTATTCATATTGTGCTGATATTAAATATATATGAACTAAAATGAATAAAAGAAAGTCATTTAGCAATCCTTGAGTGTTTACATGGATATCAGGCAACATCCACGAGTGACACACAAGCTCGTATTTGACAGCTCATTTTTGTGTCTCAACCAATACCATCCAGATGACTCAGCAGATGCAATAAAAAATGACATATCAGTTTTTCTTCTTGGTGAACTGCTAAAGTGTTGCTGCCAGTGCAGTAAAGAAAAGAAGAAAAGCAGGACATTAAGTGCAGCAGGGTAAATTCATGGGAAGAGTCTGGAGTCCCTGCAGTCAGCCATTTTCCTCAGGTTATAATGAGAAAGGGTTTACAATTGGGCAAGCCTCATTTGATTCAGAGTTGTGAATTTAGGGTTTTATGTATTGCAGAACTCCTTTGTGCATTTTTGTAATGTTATTAATTGAACAAAGTTATTCACTTGACTACATTGCTTTTGTGTTTACATTTTAAGTTGCATTTTTTATGGTTTCTGACCACCAAAGCCACTTTTATTTATATGTTTAGTTGTTTGGAACAGAACCCTAGTTGTTACAACATGGTTCATATAAATGTGTTTTGTCATGTCACTGCATTGATTGTATGAAACATGCCAGCACCAACCCCAGCTCATGTCCACATTTCTGGATGATTTTCACTTAGCATTTTAGGCTTTGCTGATTGTTTAAATAAAACTCGGGTTTTGACCTTACCCTGTTGAATATGATTTTTTTTTTTTTTTTCTGGTTCGTTTGCAAATATTTTTAATTTCTGTCACCTTCTAAAATGGTTCCCAGAATAGCTAAATATTTCAATTGATTTTGGGGTAAAACAAGTTTTACCGATTTAGGAAAACTCCAGGCTAGGTAAGAAAACATGACCCTCAGAATGTATTCATACAGGATCAAAGAATGTGGAAGCCTGCCTAATCCATAGTGTTAAGCGAGGCTGGGTGATCATAGTAGCTGTGGTACCAGACTCTGCGAATTTCAGCCATTTAGAACTCTAACATAAAAACAAAGCAACATTGTGAAGGGAACTTTTTAAAGTTTTACACGAAGAAACATTAAAGCTATTTAAATAAGTTGGTCTCTAATGTTGGTCACAGGCCTTCCTTTAATTGAGTATGTGCCAAAAAATGGCAAATCAGTCTAAGAGTAGAAGATACAGGTGTACAACTTAATGAAAACAAAAATATGACAATAGAGCAATATTAGAAATTAGAGAAAGAGCAAGTCAGGGAAATACTAGATAAAGAAGGGTAATAGAAAATGCATTTTCTGACAGACTAGATACTGTAGAAAGCACAAGATGTAGCAGACAAGGCAATTATAAAGACAAATATGGGGGCATGAGGCGGTCTACAGCAAACGGCTGAAAGTATTGGTTGGCTGAGGAAAAACTGATTAGCACTTAAGACAAATTAGACACAAAAATGTCAGTTATAGACCTTAAAGATGAAAAGAGAAACAAAAAATTAACTTAGAAAGATGTGGGAAAGCACACTGAAAAGGAGATCTATGTCCTGCTATTAATGGTGAAGCTCACCAGCATACAAGGATTACAGCTCTAGAATGTACTATACAGAGAAATAATGACCCCCACTGCAAAAGACACAGAAAATGAAGCATACTTCTGAGGCTCTTTAACTAGTGTTAATGAAAAGACAAACCTATTGAGTGTAAAGCTTTTGGTCGGAACATCAACCGAATGAACAGAGGTATGCATCTAACATCTGCTCACAGAGGTGCTCATATCCACCACTGTTAAAGAAAACTGATGTTCAGCAAATGCAGAAAGCAGGGATAAACAAGACTGTGTTGCAGCATTTGCAGCAGTTACTAAGAATTTTGTGTTTAAAAAAATCTTTACTGAGTAATGTACTAAGTTAAAATGCAGAACTTGAAGAAAGTAAATTGGATGAGAATTATATACAAAATCTACTAAACTACATAAATAAGGCATTAAAGTAAATAAACTGCTCAAAAAAATTAAAGGAACACTTTGAAAACACCTCAGATCTCAATGGGGGAAAAAAATCATGCTGGATGTCTATACTGATATGGACTGGGTAATGTGTTAGGAATGAAAGGAAATTTGCTGCAACTCAAAATCGTACTCAGTAGTTTGTATGGCCCCACGTGCTTGTATGCATGCCTGACAACGTCGGGGCATGCTCCTAATGAGGTGAAGGATGGTGTCTTGGGGATCTCCTCCCAGATCTGGATCAGGGCATCAATAAGCTCCTGCACAGTCTGAGATGCAACCTGGTGGTGTCAGATGGACCGAAACAATGTCCCAGAGATGTTCTATTGGATTGAGGTCAGGCGAGCATGGAGGACAGTCATCCGCCAGGAATTGCATGCATACTATTGCCACATGAGGCCAGGCATTGTAGTGCACCAGGAGGAACCCAGGACCCACTGCACTAGCATAGGGTCTGACAGTGGGTCCAAGGATATCATCCCGATACCTAGGTGCCGTTGTCTAGCCTGTAGAGGTCTGTGCATCCCTCCATGAATATGCCTTTCCAGACCATCACTAGCCCACCACCAAACTGGTCATGCTGGACGATGTTACAGGCAGCATAACATTCTCCACGGCTTCCGCAGACCCTTTCACGTCTGTCACATGTGCTCAGTGTGAACCTGCTCTCATCTGTAAAAAGCACAGGGTGCCAGTGGTGGACCTGTCAATTCTGGTATTCTACGGCAAATGCCAATCGAGCTCCACGGTGATGGGCAGTGAACCCAGGGCCCACTAGAGGATGTCAGGCCCTAGCTCTGGCAGTGGTCATCCTGTTCCTCCTTGCCCAAAGGAGCAGATATCGGTCCTGCTGATGGATTAAGGACCTTCTACGGCCCTGTCCAGCTCTCCTGGAATAACTGCCTGTCTCCTGTAATCTCCTCCATGCCCTTGAGACTGTGCTGGGAGATACAGAAAACCTTCTGGCAATGGCACATATTGATGTGCCATCCTGGAGAAGTTGGACTACTTGTGCAACCTCTGTATGGTCCAGGTATTGCCTCATGCTACCAGTAGTGACACTGATCGTACCTAAATGCAAAACTAGTGAAAAATGTCAGTGCCCTCCACATATTAAACCATTCCTGTTTTGGGGGTCGTCTCATTATTGGCCCTCTAGAGCACCTCTTGTTAATTTCATTAACACCAAAGCAGCTGAAACTGATTAACAGCCCCCTCTGCTACTGAACTGACCAGATCAATATCGTAGAAGTTTCATTGACTTGATGCTATACTCTGCTTAAAAAGTGTTCCTTTAGTGTCAAAAACACACCCTGGGAACGATGTATAACACAACATGTTGTGAGGGACAGCCAGGGCCCATGCCCGGCCGAGACGCCCCTGCTGCATATGCTCCGGGGGAGCCACCATGGGCAGCTCAGTACTCTCCTGGGATGCTGGGTGGCCGACGTTGATTCCCCAGTCTCCCACGTGGCTCCATGGGACATGGAGTCCTCCACAGCCTGGTTACTGTGGAGGGGGTGCTGTCGGAACTCAAGAACCCGGCTGGACAAGTCATCAGCCCCACCCGGAGGTGCAATTGGGACCAGGTGGTCAAGCACCTGGAACACTTCCAGGTGGGCTATAAAACAGGCCAGCCTCCACCACTCGACAGCCAGAATTAGGAGGAAGAGGACGAGGTTGCCTGAGAGGAGTGGTGGTGCAAGGTGGAGACTTGTTGGTGTGAACTTAAGTACTTTTGGGACTGTGTTGGGCCTGTGGGACACGGTGAAGGCTTCCCCTTATGGCTGAAGAAAAATAAAAGATTTCTGTTCCTTTGACACGTGCCTCTGTGTAAGTCTGTGCCGGGTCGGGTGCTATATAGCACCTTTTACAATGTACAGATTAAATGGAAAACAATTGAAAAAAAAAATTGATAATATACATCAGCTTAATCTCTCTGAGTACCACTGTTGTAAGACTCCAATTTGACACATAAGTTTTAATCTTAGCAATACAACAAGGAAATGCTTCTATTGCTTTTACCTTTTTAATTTTCCAATAAAGTACGCCAAACTCAGAAACACCAGAATATTATAATTATTATTTATGAACTTTTCAATGATGCCTATTCATTACTATAGAAAAATCATTTTAGCATTTGTCATGTCACAATATTTTGGCCCAACAAACAATGTGGCTTTCATTCACCTTACTCGGGCTGTGCTTCAGAACTGTTTGCATTATACACTGAGTTTACGAGACAGGATGAAGCAATTATGATAAGGGATGATACAGTAAAGATAGATATATGGGCTATACTGTAGATTAATGCTGTCTAGGCAAAGTATAGTTTAATAACTACCACCATAGTTTACGGAAATATTTCTTTAACAATAGTCAAAGTTCATATAATAGAAATATTTGTGGAATTGTCTTGGCCCTAAAGTATTAATCATGTTCAGCTGTACTGTGATTTATGCACTACAAAAGTGACCCATTTTGCAGTTCCCATTTATCTCTTTTCCTAAAGAGATTACGTTAACAGACTTGTTTTTTTTATAATCTCATACTATGTAATATAACGAATGGTCTCTAATGCATATCATTTAAAAAGCAATGTGACAGCATCTTTTTTACTAAGGTGAACACATTGTCTACAGAGAGACAAAACATACAGTGAAGATTCACTTACTCTGGTCTGTGCCATTTAATCTGTCATTACCATTTGCTTTCCTAACATCTTTATGTTACTGTTATATTTTGATTATTGATATCAAACTGATTGCAGGGCCTTTATTCTCAGTAAACTAACATGCAGTCCTAATTCAAACCATCAGAAAATGCTCCCAAGAGCAATATTTAACAGCATTAGGTTGAATTTAAATTCTTTACAGAATGTGCCTTATTCAGTAAACACATTTTAAGAGCTGCATCACATCACTCACCTCTTATAAATTGGCAAGTAATCTCTAAGCAGATGATTGCTTATGTTTTTTCCTTACATACATATGTTAGAAACTGTTTGTTAAGTAGGTTGAAACCTAATTGAGAACATCTCTAATAATCCCAAAATGGTTCCAATCTGTTTTGCATAATTCTGGTCAAATCAATTAAAATTATTCCTATATGGTAACTTCCACACTGGAACAGACTCTTGGTGTTTTGACAGTTTACGGCTATTGTGCTGAGTAGGTGAGAGGGCATGTCTTTTAATTCTAAATTGAAAGACAAAATAATGATAAAATGTAAGAAATAAAATACCAAATGAACAAAAAACACCAAATCCTAAAGTCTCATCGATCTACCAGTACAGAAGAAGTTCCTGTCTACAACATGGGCGAACTGGTTCATCTCTCACTATAATACCAAAGAAGCATGCCTTTGTTCTCTGACCTTTCATATCTTCTCTCTGTTCTTATCTGACGTCCACCCACCAGCCAGAAACTTACCTTGTATCGCCTCCTAACTACAACCTCAATAATAGGATAGCATGGTAAACTTTTTCTGGGTGAGGAACAGTGAAGGTTAGATCCATGCATTCCTTCCCAGGTGCCTCTGTAGTCTCAACCCTCAGCTCCTTTTAAAAGGCATCTGACCACCATAACACACAGTGGGGAGAATTTCTGCTTTCAGCTGTTGGACTGAGGGACTTCTGCATTTAATATCCCTGAACCTGTTTCTTACTGCATGCCCATATATTGAATTTCATAGCATCGCTCTGCATTAAGGCACTCTTACTTATCCTCTGATTGTGTGTCTTGTTCTGGTTATCATCATCTGGGTGTTTATGCACAGGTTTTGAATCTGCATGCACTATTTATATGTTGTAACAGAAAGGAGCTATATTGGCGCCTGACCCGACACAGACGCAGGAAGCACACTGATAAAAACAAATAAATGTTTTATTTCAATTTCTTCGCCTGTGGGCAATGCCTTTCCTGTCCCCACAGGCACAACACAGTCCCACAAACAAAAACACAACACCAAATACTTCCTCTTCTTCTTTCTCCACCACTCCTCTCCGTCAAGCTTTATCTCGCTCCTCCCGACTCTGGCTCCTCGAGTAGTGGCTGCAGGCTCCTTTTATAGCAGCCCCCAGGTGCTCATTGACCTACTTCAGGCTGCACTTCTGGGTGTGGCTGCAGTCCAGCCCACATGGGCTCGTTAAGCCATGCAACTCCCCGGGGCAGTGGACATGGAGCCCAACAGGGATGAGCTACAGTAAGCCACCATTGTGTCCCCGATGCAACCCAGGGGGGCTGCCACCAAGTGTTCCGGGGAACGTAGGCTGAAGCCCGTGGGCGTTCCCACAGATCCAGTGTTTAAGGGGTGTCCCGACAGGTATGGGACCTGGCCACCCACCACAATGTATTCGCTCAACCAAGCTGGTCTCATTGGGAACCTAATTTGCTTTTAGTCCAATCAGGTAGGTAAATGGATATTGTTTTCATCTCACTAGATCTTCTTCCTCTTTGTAAGTTGTAACTTCCATTTAACTTTGGAAAGGGTGTAACAAAGCCGCTATATAGGCGCCTGACCCGACACAGAAGGACACGGAGGCACGTATAAAATGCACACAGATTTTATTTACAATACAATACAATACAGTTTATTTTTGTATAGCCCAGAATCACACAGGAAGTGCCACAATGGGCTTTAACAGGCCCTGCCTCTTGACAGCCCCCCAGCCTTGACTCTCTAAGAAGACAAGGAAAAACTCCCAAAAAAACCTTGTAGGGAAAAATGGAAGAAACCTCGGGAAAGGCAGTTCAAAGAGAGACCCCTTTCCAGGTAGGTTGGGCGTGCAGTGGGTGTCAAAAGAAGGGGTTCAATACAATACAATACACAGAACAGAACAAATCCTTAATACAGCATAATAATAAAAATTTTAGAAGTACAGAGCAGAATTTAACAGTAGATGATATCATATAATAAGATTTTGATATTTTTAGAGTGCTGGAGACCTCATCCGTCAAGCTGCCTCCCCATTTGGCCATTCCACGGCTGAAACGTTGCTCGGCCAGCCAATCCGATGAAAGGGCCCCTCTTTCCCATGATTCCTGTGATCCTCCACCAGGGATGACTTTACCACAGGCAGGCAAACAACTTGGCAGGTGGGCCGTGGCACCAATTGCCACATTTGAGTACCGAGAACAGAAACAGAATAGGTGAGGGTTAGTATTCAATTATACTTATCATATAAGTATTTTGTATTTTTCTTCACAAGTGGGCGCACGTCCTCCCCGTGACCCACAGGCAATACACACTCCCAAATACCACACACTGAACCACAACACATTTTTCTTCCTCTACCACCACTCCTCCTCAAGCTTTGTCTCCTTCCTCCCAACTCTGGCTCTTCGAGTGGTGGTGGCTGGGCCTTTTTATAGCCCACCCGGAAGCGTTCCAGGTGATTGACAACCTGGTCCTAATTGCACTTCCAGGTGGGGCTGAAGACTCGTCCAGCCGGGCTGTTGGAAGCAGACAGCCCCCCCTAGCGGCCACCCCGGGCCCCAAACAAGCTGTGGAGGACTCCATCTCCTATGGAGCCCTGCAGGTGGTTGGGGAATCACCGCCGGCCAGGGAGGCTGCCACCAAGCGTCCCCGGGGAGATATTGGACTGCCCATGGTGGCTCCCCTGGAATATAAGCAGCAGGGGCGTCCCTGCTGGACATGGGACCTGGCTGTCCTTCACAAGGGCTATTCATAATGGAGATGTGGACGATAGCACCTGTAAACTAAGGTTTTATTCTCCTAGAGTGTATTCTTCATGGGTATGACATAAAGTGCTCATGACGCCACAAGGTTCTGCTTACTTTTCTTTTTTTGATAATGTTGTTTTGGTCTATGCCTGAGAAGTGATACACAAAACAATGGGACATTGTCAGATTATGTTTTTAATTTGCTTCTCAAAACATAGTGCTGTCTCTGCTGAGGGATCAATGCCAGTTAGTGGTGGCTTTTCGCGTCATCATTGTGCTTTTTCCAACTCAATAATGTACTTCGTCATTATCAAAAATCTTAAAATGTTTAAGCATAAGGTCAACACACATAGCTATAGCTCATTTTACTTTACACACTTTTGTGTGTCGATTGTTGGAGCTTTGTATATTCATCTGGAATGCCGAACTGTGAAGGCAGCTGCTGTATGGTTTTTTGCAGATGTTAATTCTGTCCTTGAGGCGGCTGCTGTGCCTTGTTTGTAATCCAGCCTGTTTTCCAACACTGAGCAGTCATTATGCTTAAGATGAAAAACAGGCATGTACTGAAAAGCATAGCTGAAAAAGGACCAGAAGGTCAACAATGAACAATGTGACCAAAATTAAACAAAAGTTCTAAATAAAAGTCGTTGTCAGAACTAATCAAAAAGATTCCTAATAAACTTAAACACAAGCAGACATATGTTGAGAATATCCCAACCCTAGGATACCAACAGATCCATGTCACTATATTTTATCAAGCAGTCCATGTAATTGGCAACAGTAATGGCAGCAGTAAAAAATATAGCTGTGCCCATGTTCAAAAACTACAAAATGGTGCCCAAACATGCCAAGAACTCATCAAAATTATGAGAAAGATGACTGTCTTTCTCCAGGCCAACTTGTCATCTATTATGGAATGCGTTTGTACTACAGTAATCCCTCGCTATATCGCGCTTTGACTTTCGCGGCTTCACTCTATCGCGGATTTTATATGAAAGCATAACTAAATGTATAACGCAGATTTTTCGCTGCTTCGTGGGTTCTGCGGACAATGTGTCTTTTTACTTCCTGTACATGCTTCCTCAGTTGGTTTGCCCAGTTGATTTCACACAAGGGACGCTATTGGCGGATGACTGAGAAGCTAACCAATCAGAGCGCGCAGTTAAGTTCTCCTGACTTAGAAGCTAACCAATCAGAGCACACAGTTAAGTTCCTGTGTGCTGAATGCAGTGTTAACCAGGAAGTCTCGTCTCGCTCATTCAGCATCAACATGTTTCGCTGTGTAAAGAGTTGTGCTCTTTTGTGTTTATCTTTGTGCATAGTCAAGTCCTTCATTATGGCTCCAAAACGATCTGCTACTGCTTCAGGGGCCGTGCTCAAGCGCCAACGGAAGATGTTAACGATTGCCAAAAAGGTAAACATTTTGGATTTGTTGAAGACTACGATTCTTTTTATTTAAAAACTAGGAAAGGAATATAAGATCTACGGCCGCAGTGTCCTTTTAACCAGGGTGCAAAACGAGTTGTAAGTGGATGTAATAAGGCAGTAGTCTGGATGGAATCTGCTTTAGGGATTTGGATTGAAGACTGCCAGAAGAAGAACAACGGCAGTGCTACACAATCGCCTGAAGTGGCTGTAACGCTCTCCTTTGTTGTGCAGTAAAATTAAACTCATTGTTATCGGACAAGTCATTGTGTCATTGTTGGTGAGTAACCATAATTAATTTTCTTCTTACAGTGCTTAGTACATGTATGTACGTTTAGTGTTACTGTACACACATTTACTGTATACTATTTTTCTTGCATTGTACGTATTTATTGCTGGTGGCCTGTCTATCGTAATTGCTGTAACATATGTGATATCGGAGACACTCAATATCTTTAAAATAATATTTAGGTTTTACTGTATATAAACAGTGTCTTTATATACATAATTTCAATGAATCTTACCTAATATCTGAGAGAATACAAAGGGATTATGCTGTATAACTCTGCGGGGAATATTTATAAACAGTGTGGGAGAGTTTATAAGGGCTTAAAATATATAAAAATAACCATACAAACATATGGTTTCTACTTCGCGGATTTTCACCTATCGCAGGGGGATCTGGAACGCAACCCCCGCGATCGAGGAGGGATTACTGTATTTCTTTCCAGCTTGCCATATTGTACTCAATTGAAGTTGTTCTGCTTTTCTCCAAATGGCCATCACCAGCAAGAGAGCTTCTATCCTACTTACAATATGTCTAGTTAACTGACTTACGATTGCAGTGACTATTTTAATTTTTTTTATCAGGTCAGCCATGCAATAAAGTCTTTAAATGTGCTCCACAACAAATTGTCTTGAATATTTTGTTAAGACCTTAATTTGACCCATACCTAAATTCTGAATATGCTTCTTGGTTTAAGACACCCAGTTTTATTGTACTGTAGAAACTTCTAGTTTTGAGCCCTGCCTTAGATACTCTTTATACTAAGATACTCTGGAGTTTTGCTAAGAAAATATGGATTTATGGTTAATAATCCCTGCTTTGCCTGTCAGCTGTCACTCAAATGAAACACCTAATCCAGCACACTAAAATATATATATTTTTCCCCATCCAGCTGCATGATGGCATCTCCATATTGAATTAGCGTCAAATGGATGATGCTCTTTCCAGGAATAGCCAAGATTAATGCCTGCCAACTATTCCATAAGCAGTTTTCTTTATGTGACTGGGCTGGACACATCTAAAAATTATTTCAAACCTACAGAAAGAGGAACAAAAGTATTAATTATGCAAAATTAGAAAACAGATTTCCTGTCCTTGTAGTGTTTCACCACCATTTCTCTGGTTACTTTGTCTCTGAAGTTTTAGGTTAAACACTCTCATTGCTAGTTTTTCTCTCTTCTTTCAGAAAGTTTGGGTATCTGCCTTTTACAGACAAATAACCTTTTTCAAAGTTTTCTCCACAATTTTCTCATGGCAGGACACATCATACAAGCTCTTCTGAGCCCATTTCTGTAAAGTGACATTAGAGTTCTGTCATTCCAGCTCAATGTTATGTTTAAGCCAAGAAGGAAACTTTGCATTTCTTTTTAATGTATTTTTTGTTCATTCATTATTCTGTATTTAACACCTGTTAATATTGTTACTTTATCCTTTTGTTTTTATGTGCGAAATTTTGTTCTCCTACATACCTTATATTTTATGGAAGGACATTCCCAAGATTTGGGCCATCAATTCATTACTGCTAGGGATCACCCCCAGCCCCATAAAAGAAAGGCCAGGAAGCGGGTCCCTTACAGTTCATTGAAAGTGCTTTGGGAGAGTGGTGGTCTTCTTTAAAGTTTTGCTATTTTCAATGGATTTTCAGTTTTTTTTCTCAACTATTTTTGCTTCTATCTAAAGTTTTCCATTTAATACTTTGTATTAAAATTTGCTTGTTTCAGAATTGCCTTGGTAGGCAACTCCCTTTTACCTCTTTTTAGCATGTTGTTATATGTTCTGATTTCTGCTAATAAATCTCCTTTTTATAAAGATTTTCATCTATTTCTCTACATCCCAGCAGTTTAAGGTTATCCCTTCCCTCATGAGAGAATTTTGATTATATTTTGGGGCTTTAAATATATGCTTTTGTACTTTTGAAGCCTGTTTAGCCTGTTGTAGGCAGAAGCCAGCCTGTAATGTACAAACTCAGGCTGTCCTAAAATATACTTTTTCTAGGCAGGCTGATTATGATTTTGGCCTGCTTGGTGGTGATATTTTAGAGGCCTTGTAATACTTTGGCCATTTTGTGTTCTGTATTCATAACAATGAATTGTATTGATATTGTAGAATATAATGCAGCATTAGTAGTTTATGTGATGATTTTAGCGATTAATGGAAAATGTTTGGAAAAATTAAATGGTTGTTATGTTTCAGCCAGGATTCCCTGGCTGGAGATCAAAGTCTTGTTTTATGTCTGTTTTGTACATTTTTGACTATTTTATTTATGTTAATGTTACTTTTATTAATTCATTTCATTATTCCTTGTTTGTTATTTTGTCTCTTACACTTTGTTATGTTTCACATGTTTTATGAGTAATTCCCCAACAGTTGGGACCACCTGCCTACCACTGTCAGGGATTGTCCTCAGCCCTATGAAAGCAATAATTTTCCCCAGTTCTTTGCGGTTCTTTTAAATACGCTAGGAAGTCTGTGAGTGTTTATTTTGCTTGTGTTCAAATACAGGGTGCAGCAGAAATAACTCCCACATCTTGAAAAATCACTGTGGGGTCACCAAAGCAGGTAGAGGCGTGAGGTCCTTTCCGTTAAGTACGGTACACAATAAAGTTTTCAGTCGTCACCATGCCGTGGTCGGGTGAGCATCGAGGCTTTGTAGTGGAGGCTTTTTTCAAAAATGGTGAATCTGTAGCTGCGACGCAGAGATGTTCCCGGGTCGAGTGGTCTCCTTACGCAAGGCAGTTCCGTGGCCACCGTGCTCACCTGATTTTAGTCCCTGTGACTTTATTCTGTGGGGGTACCCTCAAGGCCGAGGTTTTCAAACATCGTCAATCGGTCCTTGGACCAACTAAAGGAGGCTATTCAAGAAGAAATTGAAGGAATTTCGCCTGACATGCTAGTGAGAGTGATGGAAAACTTCCAAGAACAGCTGTGTATCAGCCGTCAAGGTCCCAATTAGGACGATATAATTTTTAAAACTTAAAGTAAAAAAACTTTTTATATCTACATTTGGGAAATAAAAAGTTTTTGGTGATACCTCGTAGCATTTTTTTTCAATCCCCCTTTGAAATATGGGAGTTATTTCTGCCGCACCCTGTATTATTTTTGGATTTTTAACCTTCTGGTTTGGTTTTTCTACGTTGCCATTGGATTCTTGCATTGGGACTTTGCATCAAATTTTCTTATTGCTTCAGGCAATTCCTTTAGCCTTTTGTGTTATACAGAGCTTTCTTCTGTTATTAAACATTCTAGCAGAATAAATGTTTTTATTATACAAAGACCATGTGTTTGCCCTTATATCTAGCTGGGCATTGACAGTTTATCCTCCTCTAGTGGGTACTTTTGACCATTTTGGGTTTGTCTTGTTTTTTTGGACTTTCAAGTCATAATAATGGACAAATGCTCTATATATAATTTGATCAAATATGTATTAAGGAATACAAATGCTAAATCTAAAATATATATTTTTTCACACATTTTAATTTTGAAATAAAAAAAATATTCTTTTTAAGTATAGTTTACATATAAAAATTATCAAAACATTCCTTTAAAAATATTTTGCTTTCAAATGTTATTTTTTGGCACCACGTTTATTATGTAAATGTTTATTAATGTTTACTTAAAATGGATTAAGCAGGAGTTCAATCGAGAGATGTTGATGAAACAGATAACATCTGCTTGTTTTCTGATCAAAGTATTCCTATAGATGGAAATAACCCTGAAATGAGTAACTTCTTCAGGCTAATGTAGCTACAGATGGACGACTGCCTGATGTTAACCGTTGGCTAGCAGAGCTGAAGTACATGTCTCATGACATAATTAACGAGCAGATCCAAATGATTTTGCTTGATGTTTTAAGAACGGTTCTGTTGTCCATTCTTGATGGGTTTTTGCTGATAAAGCTAGAGATACAACAAACAAGAAACAGTTGGTAATTCTGTTTTGCTGAGTAGATGACATGTGTACCATTCACAAAGTTTTTATTGGGCTTCCTAAAATTGATGCTTCAACAATTTTTGCTGTATTGCATTGTATGACATTTTGACAAACAGCAATGTAGTGCTTGGTTTATGCAGGGGTCGGGCATATGACGGTGCAGAAACCCTCTGTATTTACCTGGGGCAGCAATGTTTAAACTGAAGAATTTAGTGGCCATTCATTTGGCACATTGTTTAAACTTTTGCCTACAGGAGACTGGGGAAAAAATCTGAGATGCAATGCTCTTGATCAAATAGTCTCCAAATAGAATTCAAACATTGAACAACAAAAATGAATGTGGTCAGTCAGAACCTGTGAAACCTCAGTTCCACTTGATGGACAGTGCAGACCACTGCAGTGAAATCAATATTTGATAAATGACAGAAATCAGTGAAGAATCACACAATTGGTGCGGCAGGAACTCTGAGGGATATTTTGGTAATGCTTGACAAATTTAGGAACTTTTAAGCCTATGCATTGCACACTATTTATTCTCTCCAAATAAACAATTGTCTAAGACATTACAAACAGTTAACATAACACTCCAGGAAGCATAAAGAGCAGTCGTTGTGACAAAGAGCTTTACTTAGTGGCAGAGGTCAGATCACTAATTTAACAACTTCTTCAGGTCAGTAACTGAAGCTTCCAACGATCTCACAGGCACTCCAGAGTTGCCAAGGCAACACATACACTCCAAAAAGACTTGAAAATAGAAGATTATAACACATTTTCCAAAACCCTGTTGATTATTATAGGAGACAGTACTTTGAAGTCTTGGGTTTAAGGGACTGTGAACTTTCAGAAATCTTAATTGATGTGTGTCCATATATATAGATAGATCTTTTCTCAAGTGAATTTGAGCAATGTTTCCAAAGAATTTGTCCAGGAAATTGAGAAACGGAGTAACGTTTATGGGAAATTTGGAGATAACTGATTAATGTGAGTGCTGGTCCTAACTTTGTTATGAATATATTCATAAATTGTTATGAATTTACTATGATTGTTTTGCACTGTGTAGGTGCTAGGAAATCCATTCCCAGACATTTTTCATTCCCGCATTCCTGGGAATGAAACTGCTGTAATTCCCGGGAAACTGGGAACGGCCAAGCTCACATATATGGCGTGTAAAAGTGTAAAAATCGATCAAGAAATAACAGAGTTATAGTTGAAAATAATTAAGTGGCACAGTTTTTTGGTCCACGGTGTAGTGTGTTGCTCATTAATTCGGTCAACAACAGACCAGCAGCAGCAGTCTCCCGGCTTCCAATAAAACTGAACACAGTGGACTGGGAGGAGTCTGCACTCTGCAGCTAACGAATGCTGGGACAGGGCAGACTTCATTGGCGTCTGTCAGACAACAGCTTTGAACAGCAACATGAAATTTCAATGTGTCAGTCTGTTGCATCCGCATTATCTGTGCCAAGAAACTTGCCATCACAGAATCATGACAAGAAACTGGATGCATCAGTAAAAGCTGAAATGGCGGTGTTTGAGAGCAACGGCAAGCGCGGGCATTGTTTAGAACAAGTGTATCAGTATCTGATGACTGTGCCGCCTACTTCAGTGGAGGCACAGCATGCATTCTCAGTGGCTGGCGTACTCTGCACGAAGGTGCGCTCTCGCATGGATGACCGCACGCTGGACACGTTGTGCTTTCATCGCTCTTATTACCGCAACTAACTAGATCAGGGGTGCCCAATACGTTGATCGCGATTGACCGGTAGATCAGAAAGGTAGTGCAGGTAGATCGCGTTGCATTCAAAGTTTTTTTTTTAAATATTAGTCTATCATATATCCTTCCTATGGCATTTGCCACTTGATTGACATACAGGGCGGCCAGTCTGAAATCTCTTTTCTTCTAACACACTGGTCATACCGCATGCACCCATACAATCAGATTGTGATTCAGACTACGAATGCCATGAATGCAATTACCCCGATCTACATGCTGTCAAATAAACGAACCACACGTCGTGGCGCAACGTAAAGAGGCTTCGACGCTAACGTCCGAGGTACGATCCACAAGAGAGGGTGCAGTGAGTGTGTTCGCCTGATAAGCCGAGAATTAGGGAAAAACATGTATCGCATATTTTTTGCATTATTTGATAGTAAAACTATGCTCTATATATATATATATATAATTTTTAATGTAGGTAGATCATTTCGACCTGGTCATTTTAAAAGTAGCTCGCAAGCCGAAAAGGTGTGGGCACCCCTGAACTAGATACATGTACTTATATGATAGCATGAACTGCTTGTGGATGAGGTTAGTCTTTTTTTGGTGTCAACATATTGTAGTAGTTTTATTAAAAATAAGTGTTGTTCGTTCTAAAACCGTTCACATGTGAGATGCCCGTGCACTGTGTCATCCCCGGGAGCCTGGGATTCCCGAATTCCTGGGAATGGATTCTCTAGTAGGTGCTAGTGGTTTGTGCTATTGTAAAGTGTTTCTTATTGTGCATACTGAGTCATTATTGAGAATATGATAGAGAGAAAGGGAATGATTAAAAGTTTTACTGCTTCTTGTCAGCAGGCATTTATTCATTTTCATTGTATGATGAATAATTTCTGTTTTTATGCTAATAAAGAGTTGTTATTTGCAGCAATTTAAAATTATTTGAATTATTATTATAAGATTTCTGCTGGGCTGTGGTGTATCTTGTAGTAGGCAGATCTGCAGCAATCAGCAATATTTGTAAACAGTATGTAAACAGCAACATGTTGTCACTCTCTGGCACCATGAGTAGGGAGTGTAAGTACCTTACCTCAAAACATCTGTCTTCCTTACCGGAAAAATTTCAGAAGACAGTTTACAACATAATCTACCAAACTCTAAGGTAAAGAAATCTGACTTATAAAACAAAGTAAGACACTTGAGTTATCTATTGAAAAAATTAATGTAATAATTTTGTTTTTCACATTTGTTATTATTCTGTATTAAATATATTTCTGTTCAAAAGGATTACTTGCAGACTAGACATAAATGTTTTGTTTCATCTAGCTGCATTCATTCGAGAAGTGTTCAATTCTAATACGGGAGCCACCATTATTACAATCAGAAACAGATTGAGAGGCTTATGTTCTATTTGACTTCTCATTTTGTTCTTTCATCACTCTCCAAAGTAATATAAAGTGGCTAGAATGCTTGATTTACCTTTATCTGAAATTTATCTGGCAAGAGTTGTGATTAATAAAGTTGATAAAACTTTAATTTGTGTCAATTATGGGCTTCCTATTATCACTTTTTTGATTAAAAGCAAACTGGTTCAGCAGAACAGACAAATGTGTAAATCACACAGCTTCCCGAACATAATTGATTAGTTTACTGTCCGTAAACCTGTGCTTGCTTACTGCAAATTGTCTTTTGTTTTAGAATGCATATTTTAATAAATTTCATACTTTGCTGAATCCACAGGCTTAACAGAGGATTTTTTGGTATCACTTTACGTTTTAACATCATTTCTTCCACATTTTTTTCTTTATATTGGGCAAATACTATAATCTTTTGGTTTACATTGTTTTTGTTTAGTCTTTCATAGCATCTTGAAAAGCACACAAGGTGTACTAGGAGTACTATTTCCTTTCTGTACTCTCAAACGATAATTAGAAACATTCCATAAAGTGCACTAAGGGAAAGTAGGTTGGTTGGAGAATTCTGCATTCCATAAACAAAGTAAATAAATAAATAATATACACAAAGAATGCAGTAAGTAGGATATAAGTTTAGAATGAAATAAATGGCCAGTGCCATTAGTATGTGATAAAGATAAAAGATGGTAATGGAAAAAAAAAAAAAAAATTAAAGCGTTTAAAACAGAAATTATTAATTTGAAGCAGTGGAAAATACAAATACTGGGCATAAACATAGCATTAAACAAAGCAGGATTTTTTTTGGAAAGACAAAGTGAAAGATTAGCTAGTTGTGCTTACAAATATACTTCAAGAATGTATTTTAAACTGGCAAAATTTACAACATAAAGTGATGCAGGAGGACTGTCATTTCTGTGTACACGGATATTGAGTGCTGTGCAACCCTGACTATTAACTTTGAGGTATCACTACTTTGGCAGGCTACTTAGAAAAGCTGCAAAGTTTTAATAGTGGAATCAGTGGTTTACAAAGTCAACTTGGACTGTGATTTCAGCAAGCCAATATGTTAGGAAATGGTCCTTACTGTAGAAAGATACAAAGCATGACTGAAAGGACGAAGTGGATGAAGGAAGATCAAGCTTGATAGGCATATTTATCAGACATACTAAGATCAGTGAAGAAAATATTGATAAATATTCTTAAAAACTAAACACATTAAATTAACAGTTCTTTTTCTCCCCTCTTATTGTGTTCCTGCTTAATTAGCTATCTCAGGTGCAGTGAGATGGGGTGCAATGGTGTTTGGCTTTTTTGTTGGTTTCCTTTTACTGCATTCCTTTTGATTTACAGTTTGATCAGAAAATGACTTGATTACTTAGAAGAGCACAATGCTTCAAGAGCAGTCCCCCTATTTTCATGATAATGCATCGGCAAAACCTTGAACTTAACATAATGTTTCAGGCTGTTATTGTTTAAAGACATAAATTTAGTTCCCATACTTGCCTTCATTAGATGTATCTGCTGAGGCACCACATCCTTCTTCTTTGTGTGCTATGCTTTCAAAATGTGCTTAGCTTGTTCATGTCAGATTTTGGAGAGATACTTCATAACCAATTCTAGTAAATGTTCTTAGCAATTTTTATTTATAATTTTAGACACAATAGACAGATTTAAATTCATATCATAGTCAGACAGACCCTACTAATATACATCACTCAGCCGTTTCAAGTACTAAAACCAAAATGTACGTTAGGAGGTTCATCCATCCATCCATTATCCAACCCGCTATATCCTAACTACAGGGTTACGGGGGTCTGCTGGAGTCAATCCCAGCCAACACAGGGCGCAAGGCAGGAAACAAACCCCGGGCAGGGCGCCAGCCCACCGCAAGGCATGCACACACACACGCACACACCAAGCACACACTAGGGACAATTTAGAATCGCGAATACACCTGCAGGTTCATCATCCGTATAATGACTAAAATATAAGGTGACAAATACTTACGACTGTGAACATATTTCTTGATATTGATGCAAAGCCTACAAGAAATTAATGCTACGCAGAATACTTCTGAATTGTCCAGTTGGAGGATTATCTGTAGGGTGAATGGTGTGCAAACCATTGGACATACCACCACTACCTTTTAACATAGATTCATGTTAAGTAATTAAGGCACAGTCATGGTGGATGCAAGGTGCCTAGGGAAGTTGATTTAATGGTGTTTTCAAATAAAATATAAGTGGTATAAATGGGGAACATAGTATCATCTATGTACTACGCTCACCTGCTCATCTCTGTTTTTGCTTATATTAATTGTATAATGCTTTACACTTACAATGAACTAAAGCAAAAAAAAACAAAACAAAAAAACTTTTAATTAAAATCTTTACCATTCCATCACAAAATGTATCAAATAATACCTATTCAGGTCTTTTGGAAAAGGGCAGTTTGTTATAGCATTTTTATTACTATAAATGACGTTGAAAAAATGTAACCTGTTTTTGACATAAATACATTTTACAGACACATATACATACTTAAACACCATTTTCACTTACTGTCATTAACCAGGAAAATCTATTTTGGCTGAAAGGCAAAAAAAAAAGAATTTCACTTGAAGAATTACAGAGTAATTTGACTAGATGCTGTTGACATCAGTACCCCTGGGACTTTTTGTCGTCTTAGCTGAAACTTGCTGCTGTGGAAGCACTGAGTAGAAAGCAAGCAATCAGGATTTAGGCTGCAAAGACAAAGCAAATTAAGTATCAGTTCCATGCTAAAAAGCCAAGCAGAAATGACAGCTCTTTAAGCAAATTAACAGCACTTAGCATGAACTCTGCTCTTTAATATACCAGTGAAATCTCACAAGCATATAGGCGTCACTTTCTTACTGTATTTAATTTAAGTGAGTCACTGCTGCTATTTAAGTCACAAAAAGTAATAGACATGCTGCATATATGTTTTTACTGGAAGAATTTCTAACATTATTTATTAATATGGCAACAACAGAATTCTGTATAATGCATTCTTAATGTCCTGGTGAATATTTGGGCATAATTGAGCAAAAATTAAAGTACATATAATAAAAAAGTAAAAAAGGACAACTTACTTGTTCAATTGATTCTCTCCTGACACCTCACAAAACTAATAAAAGAAAATCAACAGAATAAACCAGGCATTGAACATATTAAACAATTTGACTTAGGAGTGAAATAAGCTATATGCCGAGGACATTAGGTGATAATTATTAAGTGCTATATATCATACTATTTGTGAGCACTACAAACCTGATTAGGAATTAAACTCCAATATGGCTGAAGGCTGTAAGGGCTTGTTGTGTGGTCAAGATAAATAACCTGTAAATCTAACAGTAAATGTTCTGTACGGTTTGGGTATTTGTATAAAATAATCTTGAAGAAAAACTGTAATATTAGACATTTTAACAGTTTGATATGAAGAAATGAAATTACCATCAAAAGCATCATATAAGTGATCAATCACAAAAAAAAGTTTCAGATTTGTTAACGCTTTCAAGGAATAAAATCTTACATGCCCAAAGGCTTCAATTTCTCAATACTGCACAACCTAAGAAAAAAATACTCAGATCAATTCAGATATATGCCACTTTAGACCCCCAAGGTTATCCATTATTCCTGAACATTTTCATTGAAAAAGCAACATGTTTGTGTTTTTGTCTACCTTAAGAATTAAGCTTTAAAAAAAACTGCTTTTCCAACTGAAAGATTTTTTTTTAAGTATTATTATCACTATGCGGTCTGTGTTGTGAAACACAAAAGCAAAACGCAACAGTTTCTGAAATATTTTACATGCTACTGTACAATACATAAGACAAAACTGCTTTGAAACGGTGCAATGGTTCAATATATATTGATAAGAGTATAAAGAGGATTATTATTGTTTTTGTCTGTTCTTCTACAGAGTTCTTGGCAATCATGTCTTATATCCAAGGTTTCCCATTGGGTACAAAAAAATATATATATATATATATATATTTATCACCCACTTCAGTAACAACTGAAGTCAAAGAAAACAGAACACAATTTGTATCCACTTTTTATAACTGGTAGAGTGACCACATTATTTGTGTTAAATAAGGTTTTCTACAAAGGTACAACATATAAAACTGTTAAATATATAACTTTAGGCTTCTCCAAAATACATTTTTTTTTATTTAAACTTTCAAACTGTAACTTTGTTTATCTCCCGTAGTTAAAGTATATTCACCATAGGTCGTCATAGACATCCATGCTTATTGCAAATTGTCTGGCTGCAACCAATAAAAAATGGAATTGTGTGTGTGAATGTATGTCTGTATATATTGTGCGTATATTCATGTAAATACACACACAAATACACATATATACACGTATATAAAAAACACACATACACACACACTCAGTAATACATTGGTGATAAAACAATAATTAAAAGGTTCTCCATAAAAATCATGTGAAATGTTATGACTTTTATTTTT
This sequence comes from Polypterus bichir lapradei, assembly GCA_026402145.1. Lineage (NCBI taxonomy): Eukaryota > Metazoa > Chordata > Cladistia > Polypteriformes > Polypteridae > Polypterus > Polypterus bichir. The sequence continues at coordinate 82,211,433 of JANRMT010062792.1, read as the reverse complement.
GTTGCTCTATCAGAGACTTCATATAATTTTCAGCCCCGTTAATTCAGGAACCACCAGCTGTCCAGAAAGGTCAATCAGAATTTTAATCAAGAAATAATTCCTTGAGATGTATGCATGTTATTTAGCTTTGTTCACAAAAAGACTACAGAGCCCACTTCAACATGTTCTTTTTTTGTCTTTGGTCTGTAATAATACTAAATGTGAGAAAATAAGTTAGCTCCACAGAACTATGCAAACAAGATATTGTCCATTTTTCCTGTACTCATTTCGTGCAGTGATCAGCGTCCACTGATAAAGATGTCAGTAAGTCAGACTCTTTATGTCCAAAGAGAGAATGTCAATCCAGATCAACAGAATGAACAGTTTGACATCACATTTGCCCAGTTCTGCCTTATAGTTTATTTTAAGCTGGGCCTTGGATATTTATACCACTTGGTCCTGTAATCCAACGGGCGTTGAGCAGCTTAATTTCAGCATCAAGAATTAAGTTACTTTGTGCGAAACAGACAGAGACAGTGGAGCAGATGACATGGAACAGATGATCCACGGTGGTGAAAGTTGACTAAAGTAAGTGGTTCACAGAGTCTAAACCGCTCTTAATGAAGATTCTCTTTTGTTACGTTTGTCAGGAGACCTGTAAATCATAAAAACAAAGGAGGTAAACAGTTTGTTTCACTAAAATTCTCTTTTAGTGTGTCATGATGCTATCAATACACTATGTTTTTCAATTTACACTATAAAGATAGTACAGTACATCCAGAAATAACAAATGGTAAAGTTCCATTACGAAGGAAAGTCTGAAAATCTCACAGCATGTACTAAACCAGGGGTGCCCAACTCCAGTCCTGGAAGGCCACAGTGCTGCAGGTTTTCGTTCTAACCCTTTTCTTAATTAATGATCTGTTTTTGTTTCTAATTAACTTTGTGTGAATTCATTTTAATTGACTTGGTTTTTAAGAAATGTTTTTCTGAATTTCTTCATCATTCCTCTGAATTGCTTCATTTCTTTCCTTAAAAGGCACCCAAACAGAAGTGAAATGCGAAGTAAGTGAGCTAACAGAAGACCAATTAAGTCAGGGTCTCAAACTCCAACCAGTTGCTTAATGAGGCGCTGAGTCTTGTTCTTAATTAAACCCTTTCTTTAATTCCATGGGTTGTTACTGTTCTCATTGTTTAATAGCAGACATTTCCGAAATTGGGGATTTTCTGTTTTCTAAGAGAAGATTAGCATTCCTGAGACCTTCACCTTTCTTTATTTTCAGATATTGTATGATGGTCACAGTTTGCTGGTCCTTTTTTGGCTCATTTTGTATCTCGTTATTGTTTGGCTGCTAATTAAGGAAAAAGAAACAAGGGGTCTGAGTCTTCAAAAGCAAGTCAAATAAAATGAATTCAAAAGAAGTTGATTAGCAGCAAAAACAGGTCACTAATTAAGAAAAGGGTTAGAATGAAAATCTGCAGCCACTGTGGCCCTCCTGGACTGGAGTTGGGCACCCCTGTACTAAACTAATCAAGACAAATATGTAAGTAACATTAAATGATTTAATTGGACTGCTTTAAAATATAACTATTGATGTTAGGTTTTGGAAATAATAGCCAATTGAACTTTTTTTTAATATAAATTTTACTTCTCAGACACCAGAATAACACATTTTGATACCATTATATGTTATTAGTAGAAATCACTTCATATGGGCAAAGGAGCTGCCTTTAGCAAAAGCGGTTTGCAATACAAAGTCAATTGTTGATGGCAAAACTTTACTAACTTCGATACTATGTTTAATTCCTTTTTCAAATGCTTCTTATCACTTTTTCAAAAATAAATTAATAAAATATAAATATGTATTGGACAGTCAAGGTGAAAATTACTATACCTCATTAGGAAATGTACATTACCACTGAATTACATAAAAGAACATTCAAAAATAATTGCTGAAAAGGAGTGCAGAATCCCTTGATAAACCACACATTACACAAGTTCTCGAGCCACTGTGTTGGTTGTTCTCAATAAACAGCCCAATTTCTGGACATCCAAACAGCCTCAAGTAGCACATTGTTTTTCATTCTGCATTGCTGAATTCCAGTGCTATTTATACTTCTAAAACAAACTTTGGAGCAAAGAGGATAATTGGGATCATTCATGATTTGCTGACAATTTTTATGACAAGGTGTCCATATATGTTCTACAGATTTCTTAAAAATAAAATCATTAAAGTGTATATAAAAACAGGTTCCACGTAAGTCACAACTTCTGTATTGTGTATTTAATAACATTTCCTTGTAGGAAAAAATAAAACTCATCAAACTCCTGATCTATTAATTTTCAGGCAATTTGCAGTTTTTAAAACTTTTAATATGGCATATTACTTCATTTTGGGAGTTTTAATACATCAGCATTCCATTTTGTCAAGCATGTAATATTATGTATCTTCAAAACTGAAGCATCTTTATTCAGCAAACATCATTAACGGCACAATTTAAGCAATTATATTTGTGAAAACTACAATTATGTTTTAACTGATGCATACTATAATTGCACACATAATTGAGTGATTGTTTTACTAGTTTATCTTTTTCTGTTACAGCACACCTGTGGCAAAAAAAAATGTATAAGCATGTAAAACAGCAGTAATAATTTTAATTTTCCTGTTGAAATGAGCCCTAAGAAGGTACTTAAAAAATCACAGTTACAGCATTGTCAAAGTCTTCCATTTGTCTCTTTACCTAAGGCAGTTGTCCAATTTTAACATATTTAAGCTATATATTCTTATCGTGCAACTAAGCTTTTCCTTTTTCTTCATAAAAGCATTCAGTATTTGCCTGATACCCCACAGCAGCTGATTCATTTCTTTTTTACTGCTGGTGCTATTTTTAAAAGTAATATTATAAATTAATATTAATTATACCTAAAAATCAATTGCAATGGTAAACAAACTATTATAAATATGACATAATAATTATATAATGTAATAATTAAACAATTACGTTATTAACAGCATGAAAAAACACATACTAAACATTAAATTGAATTTTTGGTAAATACATACAGTAAATAGACAGTTCCCCTTAATTAAATGAATAACACAGCATGGAAAATACTATTCTTCCATAAATTATATTCTCAGTATTATTATATTTTAGCATTGCACGATTGCTCACAGATTATCAGGCATTTTTTTTTTTGCAGGTGATCTCTTATTAAATTTAATTTAGTGCAGCATGTGTGGGTAAAGCAGTCAAAAGTAAAATAGCATGTTGCACATGCAAGAATAAGACTCTGTAATCATTTTACATAAACCCCAATTAGACTGAAATAACTTGCAATCACTTTAGCCACTGCATGAAATGAACTTCCATTTTTAAGGTTAAGATCCATGTTATATTAGTTTTCACACATAAGTGGGTGTGTTTTGTGCTATCAAGAGTCTTGACGGTAGATTACAATTTCATGCTTGTTAAAGCTGAGAATAATGTGATCTCTACTGCCCTCTAGTGATGCAGCTGTAATTAAAGATGAATTAACACAAATAATGAAAAGTACAATTCTTTTAAAGATAGCTCTTGTCATAGAAAATTTAAAATGCAAATGAATCTCTCCTTAGGCTAAGTCAGACATTAATTCCTGCTGCATTCATTACAGAGGTGCATATTTTGCCTCATAAAATGACTGACTTTCAGCCATCATTCTGATTCCTTTATTGCACAATTTATCTGAGACTTTGATAGTAAAAAAAAACAATCCAGTGACATTGTTACAAAAATCAAAACCAGATCAAAATAGAATTACATGAATCTCTCTAACATACAGTTTTTTCAACTTTTTTATGCTCCACAGATTTAAATTTTATTTACACAGTTTAACAAAAGGAATTCTATTTGATTTTCTGTGTATTTAATAATAATGTATCTGGATGTTCACAAACAATCCAGTGTTTCATTTTGGAGTTTTTTGAATTATGCCTTTTTTCAGGGAACCTCTATACTTGCTTGCACTATGCATTTATATTTATCTTAAAATCAAATTGAAATTTACTATACAGTCTCCATATCAAATAGTTTGTTCAAGGTGTACTTTAACTAATTACAATGCAACAGAATTTATTTTATTTTTGGCAAAATCTTTGAGTTATCGTATCGGATTTAACCTGCAAACCTGCGCTTCCCAGTCCAGCTCCCCAGCAGCTAGGTGACAGTGTTGGCTTATGGGATCAGGCATTTACCTCATATATACCAAATATAATGCTGATGTATTGCTCGTGTCACAGAAAAGCAATTAATTCTGCATCAGGAAGAAGCATGTGCTAAACACTTGAAAGTCATATGCAATTTCACCTTCCTATGTTATTTTGTCATGAGATAGTGATGAGATAACCTTTCCACTGTAATCCATTTATTTTTATACCTATTAGCAGTCCCTAGATACACCTAAATGTAACCCATCAATATGTTAAAGATATTCTATTAAACTGTTCGGCAGCTATTTAGTTTGCTTTTAAATTATTCAGTTTGCATAAAAGAGATATTGAAAATAAATTGCACTTTAACAAAAGCCCTCACAGACAGTGCATGTAAATGAAAAGGAAACAAGCAGATAAAAAAGAGATTATTCTTAAATTTAAAGCCGCTATATAAATAAATTTACAACATATTTATTGCAATTCCGTCATGATAGACATAATGATAAAGTAGCAAACTAACTGAAATAAAGATCTGAAAAGCAAAAATTAAATAATAAAAACATCCCAGAAACAAAAAACAAGAGGACTAATGAAAAGAGAGATAGACTGCAAGACAGTCTAACGTCTAACTAGTCTCTCTGACACTTCTGCTCAAGGGTACAAAGGAATAGCAATCAAATACCCTTCATTCTAATTGAAACAGAGAATCTGACACATGAGTACTCAATATCAGTTTTCATAGGGCCTCAAGAGCAGCAAGCAATGCGTATTTATACAAGCAGCACATGTAATCTGTTCTCAAGACATGGACAATGATTGACAGAAAGACTGTTAATCCCTTTCAAAAGAAATGAACCTGTCTTTTTGAAGACACATACTGTAAAAGGCTGTCTTCCTAATTGTCTATAACCTGTTAGCCTTTCTCTGCCACTTGCTAGGTTACAAGAACTCATGTGGCTTCCCCATGTACTGCCTACAACCAAGGGGCTTCAAAATAAACAATGTGTTACACACAAAGTCAGTCCCATCTACAGTATAAGCGTAATTGCAGTTGTTAATGTAAAAACTAAGTTCACAGAAAAACAAGGTGATTAAAACATTACAGTCAGTAATTTTGAGAAAAAAAATAGCCCTTAAAGTGTTGTTTAAGCTTAACAAAAGAAAAAGAAATGAGAAAGCTACACAAATCAATAACTACTTGTAACCAGCAGTAAAGCTCTTACATTGAAGCCCATTTGAGAACCAAAGGCAGTGATGACAATATTTAACACCTCTAAACTGCTCATAAGGAGTTAATGTGAAACATTGCCAGGTTTACAAGACCTTTTTTTGTACCCATACTTACCCATGGCTTTATCAAAGAACATTTTAATTTTCAGCATTGCCAGCTTTATAAAACCTTAGTTAACCTCTACTAAGGATTATGAAGAATAAAATCACATAATTTTTAGCAGAAAGTATACCAAGTACAATGTTTATATATTAAAATATAACATAACAAGAATCACAAGTCTATTGTGAAGAAATGTTTATTATCGATGCCATATCTTACCCTGTTGCCTCTCAAAACATTCCAAAGTATGCATTACAGGATGACTGTTTCAAACATCGTCTTTATTTTGGTAAAGAAGAGCTTCTTGATTTCCACCATTCATTTTACATTGTATTTTAGCTTGCTCTTTCTTCTTTAAAGTGTATGCCTCACTGACCTGATGTGTTTGGTTAGTGTTCATTTCATGCAGAAGGTGTTGAATCAGTATTAACAAATATCAAATTGCCAATTTAATTATAAAAATAAAGCTCTGGAGGGTGTGATGTGGTTGCTAGCCACTGGGCATCAGAGGGTGCTCTATGGGGCTATGTTCAGGAGAGAAAGCAGGCCAAGGCAACCCCTTCACGCCATTATTCTTCAAGACTGTTGTGACCATAATAACTGTGTGTGGCCTGGTATTGTCCTCCAACTGGACCACATTTTCAGAGGATGCCTTGTTTGTTCCAAGACCAGCAGAATGGAGACCGTCCTTCACTATTCTGTCACTGATGCCTGCATTGTGTTCCCCAGCAATTTCATCAGCAAATGATTTCTCAACTGGACAAGTAAGATATGTTGGTTCTGCTCTGGGTGTCTTGGAGGGTCACCTGTTTTTCTGAAACCTGCCAGGTAGAACACACTGGAGCAGCTTAACAATGACTTATGACATACCACCTGCTTGCAGCATGCCAATGGCCCTTTGCCTTGCCTTTGGTGATATCTGAGGCATTACAGAATACCTGGAAAACTGACCAAACATGTTATTTACCATGCTGTGACCTAAGCTTTTTAAAGGTGAGCTGACTGGATATTGCTTCACCTAGACTTTGTTGTCTAGTTTTGATGCCTTTCATTTAATACAAATTGACAACTTTATGTTAAAGTACACAAACTTAGTTTACTAAATTTCTTCAAACATATATACAGTATATATATATATATATATATATATATATATATATACAGTATATATACTGTATTTACACACACATACTGTATGTATGTACGGTATATTTATACTGAAAAAGATTTCAGAAACTGAATGCATGAATGGATATTTAAATTATGCCTCTCTGATTTGTTTCAGTCCCTATTTTCTTTTGTGCAAAATACACCTGTCAGCACATTACCACAATTATCATTCAGCATCTACAAATGACAAATGCTCTAAATTCTACATATGTTCATATGACATAATAAATTAAACAAGTTAAAACAAGCTTCTTTACCGGCTCACTTGAATGCTTTATTGTTTTTCTTTTATTACTGCCTTCTAAGAACGGAAATTCAAAATAGCCATATTTCAAATGCAGAACAGGGTGGGTAGTTCAGAGGTTAAAAAAAATCCTAAAATGATGGAGATCAGGGTTTCACTATCAATTTAAACACAGTGCGACCTTGAATGCACTACTTAACCTGATCTTGCTGCATTCTTCAGAGTGTAACTGAAAATTGATTGTCTGTCATAAATAAATCTCCAGCATATTTATATCTACAAAATGCTTTACAATTTTTTAGAGGACGAATTATATAACATACCTTTAACTATTGGTGTATACAGTGATTAAACAAACAAGTTCCATAAGATCAAACACTCACTTGTACCATGCTATTTTTATCATCATACTCCTTTGAACAGTGTAATGTATTGCCGTTATTATCAGTTGCAGTACAAGCATCAATATTAAAATTTTGAAAAAAGTATCTTCAAAGTTAAAATAGTTTTATGCAAACATATTTAAAAGTAATTCATATTTTATGTCACCAAAATGTTAAATGTTAAATCATGTATCAATTTACCTTTTATCACAATCACCTTCTAAATGTGCATATGTGAACGATCCTAGCAAATTGGAACTGAAGCATGTTAATCAAACTCATACATATACAATCACAATGCTGAAAAACTTTATTGGCTGGTAGTGCCACCTCACCCCTGATGCATGAGACAGCAGAACCAGCAGTATCTGGCTGCGTAATGCATCTGAGAGTGCAAGATCATGAACCGCATTATAGCGCCTTTCCTCTGCATTTTTTTGAGACTAGGAAAGGCGTGTAGCACATGTAATGATGTGACTGCTGAAAAAATGAATTGTACAAGCCATATGAAACACTGAGGGTTCAGACAGTTACTTTATCAATAAGCCAGCCAACACATACAGCACCATCACATCTGTCAAAGCTACTTTGCCTCAAAATAAATGAATGATGGGTTGACCCAGGCGACTGAGATACAACGTTTTCAGTCTCATCCTGGCATCACAGATGACTTGTGTGTTAATGGAATGTAACTGCTCAGGGTTAGCAAAAGCAGCCTCATTCCTGCTAGGTGCCCTAATTGGAATATGAGCGAAGTAAATGTTCTGATTAGTTTAGGAGAACTGGATATCGCTGCAAATTGTATTTTTATGTTGGCAAAAACATGTTGTGCTTTATGTATGTGCACTCACAACATACAAAAACTGGATGTAGCACCTTGACAGTTAGGTAAAGTCTTTCAGCACAGTGGGCATGATGGAGTGAAGCTTGGCTGGGGTATTCTTGACCTGTCAGCCAGTTCCCTGAGAAGTGACAACAGGTAACTGATATAAGCTGATGAATAACCAAAAATGTACTTCAGTGCAAATAGGCAGCATTGGCTTTTTTTTCAAAAGGAATTAAAATACAGTCCTTACATCATATTCATCACTTTTGAGGTATAATATGTTTCTTACAACCTCACACGTTATTATAATGGCTTGGTGATATGTATTATTATACATAATAATATGCATAATAATAACAGCAATGTAATTTCGCTGGTTTTAATGCATTTCAGTATATGATCAAGGGTGTTGTCATTTCCCAGTTTCTCCAAAATGTTTTATACACATATTCCAGATTTGCTGTTAATATACCCATCTTCTCCCATCTAGTCTTCTTTAATAAATCCTGACGTTTGTGTGGAAAGTTGCACATTCCCATTTCAAGCCTCTTTTTGTGTGTGCACAGGTTTTATAAACCTGCAGTCACTGCTGGACTGGTCGTAGGGCTAGACACCCCCAACTAATAAACTAAAAGTGTTGAAACTCAAAACCTGATGTAGAAAAACCTTTAAACTACCAAAAAAAAAAAAATCACCTAAACAGACAACTTAGTAATTTTAACGAAGCCAATATCATCATGTCAATGCTTCTTTGTAATTTGAGTTTAACTACTGTAACTGCATTTGAACTGTAAAAGCTCAAGGCTTGAGGCTTGGTTCAAGTTAAAATTCACTTAAGTCCTAAATCCGTATATATGCCAGTGCTTGTGAATGTCTGAGTAGTGCTTTGGCTGTTTTTGGTATTAGCTTTAAAAAATTTTAAAAGTGTGAAGTTGAATAGTTGGAATTCACCCAAAATGCAATCTGCTCTTAAGACTGAGTTTAATTTGTCTAAAAAATTTCACAGGAAGCACACACACAAAAATCATTCCAAAAATGCCAAAAATGTGTTTCAGTGATATTAGATTTTTATGTTGAACATACAAAGTTGGAATTTGTTTTTTATAAAGGCAATACTTCCTCCATATATGAAAGAAGGAGAAATTAAAAAAGAATTGTATTAATACGTATGCATTAATACGTATGTATGTATTAAAATGCAGAGTTAAGTCCACTTGGCCTGCCTAATAATCGTCTCTCCTCTCTCCATATATATTAAAAATGTATGCGGTTTCTCAGTTTTTGCTTAATGAGCTTCCCATGACAAACCAAACCTCTTGCAGTCTGGTCATGTGATTTTCAAAAAACATCTCTTCACAAAGCATTTCAAGATTGACTATGCTTTGTATCTCTCTGCTGTCTCTGGACATCTAAGGCTTGTCCCAATCTATTAATGGTCAACTTACTGTACGTCTTTTATATTATTTAAAGTATAATCCAATCTATTAGTTTATGATTGAGCCTAAGAACAGACAGCACACTAATATAGTTTTTGTGATCCGAGTTAAATTTTATTCTTTATTGTCTGCTAGCATTGCACAACCACTCAAATGTGATGTATGCGTACTTTACAATGTGCAATACAGTTAAAAATATGAAAAGGTACCTGGAAAACAGCATGAGTGTTTTTAGCATAAGCTCAAAAAAATTCACCAAGTACTAAAAAAATGCATCCAAGAGTGTATGCTTTGTTATAAATACATCCATTCACCATTAATGACTTTAAAATTGACCTTTTAAAATTGACCAAACAATAAAAATGTTTAAAAAAAACATTGAAAAGAACCTATATCCTAATTCAGGATGATCATTTTGGGAATCAGAAAAATTAGCTGTGGAATGCAAGAACATAAGAAAGCTAATATATGAGGGAAAGCTATTCAGTCCATCAAGCTTGTTTGACTAATGGATACAGTAGGTGGTTGCCATGAGATTTTTTAAAGCCATGGTACCCACTTTAACTGAATGTTCTGGATTCCTACAAGGTACAACCCACAGCTGCTAAGGTATGTCTGGCGGTTACGATTGTGAATTACCTGACTGGATTCAAAAAGTGAATATTTAGAGAATCCTAATATGTATGGGAAATGAAATGATTTTTAAAAAGTGTAGTTTCTATGAACTTAACAAGCACTGAAATAACCTTCTTTCTAAATTTCACAGTTAAACAAAACTGATGCCATTAGAGTTTTCTGACAGATGAGAGATGCAATCAAATCAATAGGACTGACTGTCATTAAATGAAGAAACTGGTTTGAAAGATAAATTACCACTGCACTCAAGGACCAGGGTTATCTACCTCTGGTTTATCAGTTTCTTCCAAGCTGTCCTTATCATACAGATTAAAAAGCACAGTGTAGAGTCTGACAACAATATTAACATTTTGGCCTAAACCAAAAATTATGACACTGTTTAACAAAATTTTTAAACAAAATTGAAAACATACTTCAGGGTTTTGAAGTAGCATTGGCTGAATCTAAAACAAAAAATGAAACCTCATTCATAATTTAGTCCTACATTCAAACAGAACAAAAAATATACAAATAACCTGTATATTGAACATGTAAAAATAAGAAAAAAGAAATGCTGGAAGAAATAGATTGCTCCCACTGAGTTTCTCAGGAGCATCTAGTTTACAATAAAAACTGCAGTGTTTGACAAAGAATTACCTGTGTGAACTTCACATAGCATCATTTCATGTTTTGCTTTCATTTTTTTTAATGACATTTTATTGAATATTTTTTATTTCTCAGCTAGAACTACCTGTCTTTTCTATAAAATAGAAGCAAGTATTCCATCACTTAACTTTATTAAATGTTAATGCTAAAAACATGAGAAAATTACTTTTTAATCCAGGAGTAATATTTTAATTATCCACTTAATGCTGTGCAGTAGTGCAACTTGTCTCTGTACTCTCATATTTTTTCAAAACAATTTTACTGTTAATACCAATGATATACCTATGCTTACAATTATAAACCAAACAAATGGCATTTCATTTAAAATACAAAAATATTAATACTACAAATAGTTCAAATAATGAATAAAGCTAAAATAACTATATATATTTCACTGACTTTTTTTATGAAAGAGGCAGTTAATGGGTTGAAATGTCACAACATTAATTTTTGCAATTAATATTAATGCCGTTATGATTTAGCACCTATAAAGAATCTTTGCACACCTGCACTATATTCTGCAGTTGGCCTTTTAAATACAAAGTTTAAGATATTCAGTCTCGGAGAAGCAAAAATGAACAGCTGGGCTCTCATCTTGAGGCAAGCAAGGCGGTGACACAGATGACATTAATATCAGTTGAGGTTTGGTAATTGATCTTTTCCACACTCCTATGTTTCACATTCACCGGTCATTATCTTTGCTCTGTTTAATTTGGATATGAAAATATTCCGAATCACTGACTGTGCGAATGCACATTAGGAGTAAATGGAAAAAAAAACAGTAAACAGTTTTTAACTGTGCACTGTAAATGCTTTGGGCCTCTCACAGACAAGATCCATTTTCATCCCTGTAAGCATTCTAAAAGCACTTCTTTAGAAGCAGTAATAGTTTGATTTTCTAAAGTAATATTGTTTGCTAAGGGGAGAGATTCCCTTCCAGCTGCTGGATCTGTGATCAGAATTTTTTTACCATTCTTTTAATGGCAGTTTTCAGCTTTTCCTGCTGGCTGCACATTAAAGACTAAATGCAAAGATCCGAGTTTGTTGATTTTAAAACCAGCATCTAAATGATTTGGGCAGCGTGAAGAAAAATGCTGAAAATAACTATAAATTATATCATCATATAAAGTGCTTTTTCACAAAATATTGAAGTATACACAAATATATCTCTTTCATCTTTGATGCCAGATGCCAGTGTGTGTATTATACACCTGGGACTCAAATGTACAGGTGGAACAGAGGATGTGCTCAAATGTACAGTAACTGCTGTCAGGCAGGTGCATTACCACTTAAGAGAAGATAAAAAATGCTTGCAAGGGATCATTATAAAATGATGTTCTTCACATTTGTTACTGTGCATGCAGCCCATCATGCAAACAAAATAAATGTGGTTTGCATTAAAAAGTAATCACATTAAATCTAAAGTGAATGAAAGGTCAGTTATTAACAGTGCATGATGCATGTTATTTCCTAATGAAACAAGTGGCCATTTTCTCCTGGCAAACTAACAGGAGATAAACTGATTGATAGGTTGATTCATTACATGCCTGTAGCCTATTATATACCTGTCTGCACATTAAAGTTAAATTGCTGTAAATAAAGTATTTAAAGGAGAAGGTCAGCAATTTTATCTGTTAATACTATGGTAGAATGCTGATATATAGCTTCTGAAGACTAAGATGAAAATAAAGCTTAATTATAATATACAGTAGATCAAAATATAATTGGAAGACAATAACAGGTAGAAAAACAGTGGATAGTAAAAAAAAAAGACTAAGCAAACATATGTATAGTACTACAAGTTGAACCCTGGATGTATTATACAGAAAGATAAGGCCACAAAAAGGAGCTATGTGTAAAATGCATAGCACTTGTAAGATGAATATATTAGTATTTAAGACACCAATAAAAAAGATAATAAATTCTAAATTATATTTGAAAAAGACAATTAGACCATGTATATAAACAACAACTACCTTACCTGTTTAACTATACTTCAATATTAAAATGAACACATTAAATTGTACATGCAGTGAAGTGTCTCAACTGTGAGCTTAAAATAATCTCTAGTAGGATACTGGAATAGGGGCTGTTTAAGTAGGCTGTATAAGGACTTATTTCAGCATTATTGCTGACTAAAGTATCAATATAGTAGCACTATCATGTCCCTTATAATATCATAAATGGCAATTAACCACCCAAAATGGGAACAGTTTAGAACAGAGAATAATTATGCTTTTACTTTGTACTAATTAAAGACCTATTGGTGCCTTATTGCTGCCTAAACATGATATATTAACATCACAATATGCATCATTATAAGTGGTAATTGGCCATAAATAAGAATATACTAAATTATCAGACGCTCCAGTCACTATTCTTAAGCTTTTCCCAGAATTTCTAGAAAGTCTATATCAGCAAAACAGTTACCATCACCAATAATAATGAAAGACACAGTAGGAATAATGGGCTTCCCTCAGCAGATAGTAGAGCTGTCTTAATGTTGGAACTACATATAAATGGTTAAAGTCAGGGGTTTCAGAATCAGTTCCTTTTGTGGATTTGAAATTGGTCACAGCTTATGATAATTAAATTGTGTATTCAGTGTATATTATGGCAATAAAAACTAAAAACAGATTTGCCCACAACAGAATTGAATTTTATTTTCACTTCTTGTTGGAAAGTTCATTTTTTATTTTGTTCATTCGATTTTTAAAAAGTTTGTCACTCCTGCTCTACACAGACTGAAGCTTTTACCCCGATTGCCTGGGGATTCTATAGTGTATACACTTGTTGAAAAAATTAAAACAATTTTGATGACACACTTTGATTTGTTGGTAGGCAGGTTTTCCTCATGCTGTCTTTGTATTGTTATTTTCTCTCATATAATCATTTATTAAAACATAACTAATTGTTATAATTTAAAACATTAAATGAGTCACATTTAAAAGTTAGAATATCTCAAAATATGCAATTTGACACAAACATCTACAGCATATACAATCCAATGTTCTTTATTGCCTTACTTTATACTCCACTTACATACTGAGTGATGTCTTCTTTACGTCCAACTGCTCATTCTGTGTTACTGACTGCTCAAACAGGGCCCAGACAATGGCTCTTTTAACAAGTTATTAAGTGGATTGTGTGTGTTGAGACAAAAAAATGTGCAAAACTAAATGCTTTAAGCACAACATGTTAGAGAGCATCAGCCACACCAGGACATCTAAATCAGGAACTGTAACCATATTCAGATTTTCACACATTTCAAAGTCTAAAGTGTATAGAAAAATGGGCCAGTACACAAAAAATGATCAGCCAGTTGAGATGAAAAGCACATCTTTGATCAAAGGGACTAATGAATGGTGCAATGATTTTACAAGAGTAACACAGACAGTTAAGAAACAGGTTTGTAAAAAGAGTGGTGTTGAAAAGACTTAACATTTTCAAGTTCGGTAAAAACAATTTAGAATTGTGAGGGGCAGGAAAATATTCTGACTGCTTCAGGTAAAAGGCATGAAACGGTCTTGGATGGGACAGTAGCGCATTTGATAAAAGGTGGGATATCAGATTAAACATTTTGGTGAACACTGTGATAAAAGAGTTATGGAAGTGCATTCCACAACTGAGACTTTTTCTCTTTAGTGAAAACCTAGAGTGTTTCTAGCTAAGGAATGCAAGCACTGGATGCTGCTAACTGGAAAAACATGCCCCGGCCTGATAAATTGAACTTCTGATTCATGCTGATAGGACAAGGTAATTTCAAATCTCTAGGAGTCCAATCATCTTGTCAAATATTATATGGATTTTTACATTAGTGTTTAGTGAATTTTGACCACTAATATAAATAAACATCCTTTCTAAACACTAGTTTTAAACCCATCTATTTTCTTAATCTACTTAATGTCCTCTTAATTGTGGAGAAGTTGAAGGCAGAGCAGAAAAAAAAAAAAAGTTGAATTGTACTGTGGTCAAGAAATTCATCTAAACATGCAATGAACAAAGTAAATCACACAGTAAAAGTCCCCCACACCAAACAGTGATGACATTTCCTCCACAGTCAATGGTGTTATACTGTATTTACAATGCACAGACACCAATTCTTTGGAGGATACATCCCACACTTATTCCCACTGGGTCGATTTCAACTTACCAATTAACCTAAAAGACAAATATATGTTTCATATTAAAAATGCTCTCCTTGAAAATAGGTGTCCAGTTGGGACTATGTTTCCTCTTAATTGCATTTGTTTCTGAAGAGTCCACTCCTCCATTAACTTTGGCATTCAATGCATATTGACACCCACAAGAAATTCTATAAACGTTTGATTTCTACCTTGATTCAACAAGGCCTATCACATTTTGTGATAACAATGTTAATTTTCAAATCTAAATTAATTGGCTTGTGGTACCATTCCAGCCAACAATCCTGTTTACCTAACTTCTCTGGTAATTTATTTATTCCATGTCTCTATGGTTTTGGTACAAAATTTGCCTTAAACACATTTTTATCTGTGTTCTCATGTTCTTGTTAAAGAACTTAGTTTAAGTAACAGCTTGGATCCACTGAACTAACTCCCTTCATACCTTCAATCTCACCTCTTACTCTCTAATTGCCTAAATTGAGGATGTTCAAATCCTTCAATCTCTCTTCATAGCTTCATAGTCCCAGAATTCCTCTCTTGGCTTACTCAAGTGCTGCTATGTGTTTTGTGTAATATAAAGACCATAATGTTGTCAAATCTGTGCCCATTAAGTGTTGAAGGCATTCAGCATATTAAAAACACAGCAAGCTGTTTTTCATTTTTTTTTATTTAATGATTATATTTATACTTGAAAGCTTTAAAAAATGCAACACCAATGTTTAAGATCTTTTTATTCTACATATTTTCAAACCAGCCTTTACAGACACACTACAGGCTTTTCCTACCATAATATACAGAAAATATGCCATATATCATGATGTTATTTTCTTTTTGTGTTTTAATTACAGTTGAGTCAGCACATGCAAAACAAATATGTTGTTTGTAGAATGCATGGACCTGTAAAGATTAAAGGCACTCATCACAATGCACCATTTGACAAAGCCCAATATTTCAGCCATGTAGTAGGCTCAGATGGCCAAAAGTCATTCTGTAACAGCATCAGGTATAGATAACAAAATATAACCACTGACCAGCAGGACCAGTAAAACTATCTCTGTCTCCTTTGGAATGCATTATGATGCCAGAAAATCAGGTTTGCACACATATTTGTAGTAGATGGCCAGTTTTCTTCAGATTTCTCAAGCACAGGTGATCTGTGATTTTACCCATGTCACAAAACAAGAACAATTCCACATCTGCAATGAAGCGTGATCTTCTCAAAATCTTTCTTTTGTTCATTTGCCCCATGAGAAAGGGAATGCATTGGGAATGAGATGACAGATGATGCTGGAGAGAAACTGAGTTTTAAATGAATGTTATTTTCCCTTAGCATCAGACTAAGTGATTACTGGCAAGGTTGTAGCAATGTGGGGTGGGACACTTCTACTAACAATCTCAGAGTCATCTAGTGGTTATTAACGGCAGTCTCA
Organism: Polypterus bichir lapradei; assembly: GCA_026402145.1. Lineage (NCBI taxonomy): Eukaryota > Metazoa > Chordata > Cladistia > Polypteriformes > Polypteridae > Polypterus > Polypterus bichir. The sequence goes on along the minus strand of JANRMT010062792.1, from coordinate 82,195,007 downwards.
CTGTGCACAAAAATGTGGATCAAGTCTTGAGATCAGTCCTGCTTCCTCTGCTGTCTTCCAGGAACAAATTTCCTTGTAGCCAGGGTTCGATGTTTATGTCAGTCTCTGCAGCATCGACATTGTACATGTCTGCAGGCTGGAAAGTGGATACAACAAGCACTGAGAATCTTGATTTGAAGTTAATATTCATTATAATATTTTGTAATACTGGAATTACTGTATATTCAGCAGTAACAAAGGGCTTTCATTTTCACAGTGTTTAAAATTATAAATACTTTATTATAAATTCTTAATGTTCTGCAGTTAAGTACCACTAGGATAATTTTACTACTTCAAAGTATTTTGCCAATAAAGTTGGATAAAGCACTTTGTACATTTTATTAGAAAAAACAGTATATTTTAGGTATTTTTTAAAAGTTTAATGCAAATTAAATGTAAACTGATTAAAACACATGAAGAACATAGATCTGACAGCAAAATACTGCCCATGTGGCATTTGGACTTATTCACTGTTAGCCATTTTTAATCGATCTGAACTGAATCAAACTAAAACACCTGCTATAGTATGCTTCTCATAGAGCATTTAGCTCTTTTTCTAGCCTCTCTAATACTGCAACCCCAGGGAACCTCACAATGAAAGATGCATGGCAACATATTCAAGATCATAATTTAAAAGAATAAGCCTAATTGATGTGTCCTCTTTTAAATTAATTTGTGCTAGATGAGAGGTGTAATTTTATAGTTCTGTTAACACTTTTTCTTTTAAAAGTGATAGGAGTTGATGCATGTGTGCAGAGCTCTGAATGGGGCGACAGGCAGTATACGTGGGCACAGGTGATAATCTTTCCCTCACTAGGCTCGATTGGTTTTATATGTTTGATCATCATTTTAGCCAGTTTTCTCCCAGATATTTCCATTTTAAAAATTGTTTTAAATACATTTGGACACAGTGGCATGGCAGGATTTTAAAATTTAGTCATCACTAATATTGCAAATGGCTATCACTGCTTGAAATGACTGATTTTTTATTAATTATTCATGTATGACTACAAAACCCTGTTTTTAGCAGCCATTAATCCACTGCCCTAATGGTAAACTCTCTTAGCTCTGTTTTAAATAATTATGTTTAAATGGTTTTAAGAATGACACAAGTATTGGTTTTCCCAAAGTTTGCTGCTTCTGTGTTTCTAGATCTTTTTGTCAGATGATTCTATGGTATACTGAAGTATAATTACAAGCATTTCATAAGTTTCAAAGGATTTTATTGACAATTACATCAAGTTTTGCAAAAGAGTTCGTATCTGCAATGTTGGCCCTTCTTTTTCAAGACCTCTGCAATTCACCCTGGCATGCTGTCAGTCAACTTCTGAGACAAATACTGACTGATGGTAGCCAATTTTTGCATAATTAATGCTTGGTGTTTGTCAGATTTTGTGGGTTTTTGTTTGTTCACCTACCTCTTGGGGATTGACCATAAGTTCTCAATGGGATTAAGGTCTGGGGAGTTTCCTGTCCATGGACCCAAAATTTCGATGTTTTGTTCTTCGAGCCACTTAGTTATCAATTTTGCCTAATGACACGGTTCTCCATCATGCTGGAAAAGGTATTGTTCATCACCAAACTGTTCTTGTATGGTTGGGAGAAGTTGCTCTCGGTGGATGTTTTGGTACCATTCTTTATTCATGGCTGTATCCTTAGGAAAAATTGTGAGTGAGCCCACTCCCTTGGCTGAGAGGCAACCCCACACATGAATGGTCTCAGGATACTTTATTGTTGGCATGACACAGGACTGATGGTAGCGCTCACCTTTTCTTCTCAGGAAAAAAGATGCCCCAAACATTCGGAAAGGGGATTAATCAGAGAAAAAGACTTTACCCCAGTCCTCAGCAGTCTAATCCCTGTCCCTTTTGCAGAATATCAGTCTGTCCCTGATGTTTTTCTTGGAGAGAATTTGCTTCTTTGTTGTCCTTCTTGACACCAGGCGATCCTCCAAAAGTCTTCGCCTCACTGTGTGTGCAGATGCATTCACATCTGCCTGTTGCCATTCCTGAGCAAGCTCTGCACTGGTGGTGCCCCGATCCTGAGCCATGAATAAAGAATGGCACCACAACATCCTCCGAGAGCAACTTCTCCCAACTATTCAGGAACAGTTTGGTGATGAGCAATGCCTTTTCCAGCATGATGGACCACCGTGCCATAAAGCAAAAGGGATAACTAAGTCGCTCGGGGAACAAAACAACATTGAAATTTTGGGTCCAAGGCCAGGAAATTGCCAAGACATTAATCTTATTGAGAACTTGTGGTCAATCCTCAAGAGGTGGGTGGGCAAACAAAAACCCACAAATGCTGACAAACTCCAAGCATTGATTGTGCAAAAATGGGCTGCCATCAGTTAGGATTTGGCCCAGAAGTTGATTGACAGCATGCCAGGGCGAACTGCAGAGGTTTTGAAAAAGAACGGCCAACACTGCAAATATTGACCCTTTGCATAAACTTAATGTAATTGTCAATAAAAGGCTTTGAAACATATGAAAAGCTTGTAATTATACTTCAGTATACCATAGAAACATTGTGACAAAAGCACCTAAAAACACTGAAGCAGCCAACTTTGTGAAAACCAATACTTGTGTCATTCTCAAAACATTTGGCCATGATGTTACACACTGAATGTCACATGGAGCTTGAATGATTCTATGAAAGCACTAGATGAAGAGCTAGCAGCACTCCAGCTGGAGTTTGTTTCCTCTAGGGGCACTGAGCACCCGGGAATGTTGAAAACGAAAAAAGGCTACCCTTGCACAACTGACTGATTACGAAGTCCAAGGAGCTTTTGGTCAGGGCCAAAGGAGAATGATCCATTGTTTGCCTGATCCCTCTGGAAGTGAATTGAGAAGCTTTTCTCAAATCAGTGCAATTTCCTATTGATTTTTTATTCTAATCTTTTTTCAACTGAGCCGATGGAACGGTATATTGCTTGTCAGAGTTTTATTAATAGGCTGCCGTATGGGGTCAGAGGAAGGGTTAACAATTTTACAGGGAGGGCTTACCCTTGAGGAATTCTCATGGGCAATGGCAAGTTAAAATACCGGAAAAGCCCCAGGTATTGATGGGCTTACTGTAGAATTTTATTGTTTTGGGAGTTCATGGGTCCGGACCTGCTCGCTTTTCTTCGAGAGAGTTTGGATAAATGTTTGCTCCCCCTGAGTAGAAGGGCTATTTTGCCCTCATTCCAAAATAAACTCATCTGTATAATATTAAGAACTGGAGGCCAGTAGCCTTGCTTTGTACTGAGTACAAAATTTTTTTTTAGAGTGCTGGCTACTAGACTGAAAGAGGTGTTAGGGCATGTCATTCACCCTGATCAAAGTTTCTGTGTACTAAACAGGTTCATATATGACAACACCTTTTATTAGGTTAACACTAGAATTACCAGAGCTTACGGAAAAACTCGTAGATCTGTCCCACCTTAAATCGCTTCTTAAAATCGTTTACAGCTCTCCACCAGCGTCTTTTGTCATCTAAATGTGCTGATAAAATCAGGCTGCAAACAGCCAGCTATTCCATCCCCCCACCGACTTAGAACGTGCACAAACTTCTCCCAGCTCATGCCTTGATTGATTTTCTGGGAGTAAAGTGGAGTTTTAGACTGGAATAATAGATCCTTATTTGGAACACACGCATTTCATGTGTGTTCCATTTCTACTGTAATCTGTGTAAACACATTTTTAAAACAGAAACGTTTTTCATATTCTAGTAGTAAATGACAAAATGTAGACATAAACTATATAATGTATGAAGCCTGAAGTCCAAATATCAAAGAAACACTTTTACAAAAGGTACAAATATAACAGAACAAATGCGCGTTTATTCTAAAGCGCAACTGCAGAAAAAAAAAGCCGCCATACTGACGCATATTCACTACAACTGGCGTGGTGGCGTAATGGTATCAGTTGCTGACTGGGCATCAAAAGGTCATGAGTTTGATCCCTCACGATTCTGTTTTGAGAATTAAACTGATCTTATTCTTACTATTTTAGAATAAAAACATACATTTGATTTCACTCTGTAACAGCCGGTGTAATTTATGATACTTGTAAAGGTTAGCTTTGGTTTTTTTTTATTCACTTTTCATTCTCTCAGTTGCGTTCAGGATCTTTCCCTAAGCCCCGCCCCCCCCCCCCCCATCTGACACTGCTGTTTTCACATAAAGACGCGCTATAGCTCTGCAGTGTATCACGATACATTCTCTTACCAATGCTAGTGAAATTAAGTGTCTGCATGCACTTTTTGTGGCATTACACGTGTATTTTTTGAGCATGTCCGTGCCAAATAAATAACATTCGAGCTATAGCGCGTCTTTATGTGATCCAAATAAATAACATTCGAGCTATAGAGTGCCTTTATGTGAAAAATTGGATCACATAAAGATGCACAACAGCTTAAATGTTATTTATTTGGAGACGCGCTATAGCTCGAATGTTATTTATTTGGATCACATAAAGACACGCTATAGCTCGAATGTTACTTATTTGGAGACGCGCTATAGCTTGAATGTTATTTATTTGGATCACATAAAGACGCGCTATAGCTCGAATGTAATTTATTGGAGACGCGCTATAGCTCGAATGTTATTTATTTGGAGACGCGCTATAGCTTGAATGTTATTTACTTGGAGACGCGCTATAGCTCAAATGTTATTTATTTGGTACGGACATGCTCAAAAAATACATATGTAATGCCACAAAAAGTGCATGCAGACACTTCATTTCGCTACCATTGGTAAGAGAATGTATTGTGATACACTGCAGATCTAGCGTCAGAGCAAGAATGCACATCGCATTTTTGCCATCGCTGTACTTTGTATATGTATATGGGAAGCTCTGCATTTTACATGTTCCTTTACGCTGTAGGAAGTAAGTAAATAAATAAAGGTAACTAAAGGTAAATAAAGAATTGAAGCTTGTTGATGCTGCATCATCTTTTCTTTTTCCATCGCCTTTTCCTGTAAGAAGCGTTGTACACACTTCTCTCTATGCTGTGGTTTCTATTACACACCTGAAAGAAAGAGACAATATATGTGAAAACATCATCGCACAAATGCAATATTATTTGAAAACGAACAGCGTCAGATCGGGTTTAAATTTATGCTGGCGCTATTACTTAGAGTCAGATCAGGAGCTTATTCAGTGCGCGCAAGAACATGCAGGTGGCCAGTTGCTGTGTGCTACATACAACATGCTGGCGGTGATCAACGCACATTTTGAAAAAAGCTTGTGATAGTACAAGCAACCGGCCACCTGCATGCTCCTGCCACACTGAATAAGCTCATGCCTTCTGGTGCACGATGTCAGCGCAGCAGCGGAATAAAAAGAAGGAGACGAATACATGTGACATTTTGAAGAAATCATTTTATGACCTGAATAGTACCAATCAGAAAACATCGTTGCACTAATGCAATATTATTTGAAAACGAACAGCGTCAGATCAGCTGTAAAAGTATGGCATTTCGAAATGTTTGCTTTTTTTCAGTCTGATTCTCTCAGTCAGACTGTATATTTGTCTCTTATTCAGTGTGCTTATTCAGTGCGCGCAAGAACATGCAGGTGGCCAAATGCTGTGTGCTACAACATGCTGGCAGTGATCAACGCACATTTTAAAAAAAGAAAGAGACAAATATATGTGACGTTTTGAAGAAAACATTTTATGACACAATTTACCTTTATTTATTTACTTACTTCCTAAAGCCTAAAGTCACAAGTAGTGTGCAGAGGGCATGCTCAGAAAAGTGTGTAATGCCATGAAAAGCGCCTGCTGACACTTTAGTATGCAAGCAATGGTATGTGCATTCTTGCTCTGATGTAGAAGGGAGCTGAGTTTACCTCTGTTATAGCGTGTCTATGTGAAAACAGCAGTGTCAGATGCGGGGGTGGGGTGTGTTTGGGCTCGTGAACGCGGCTGAGATAATAAAACTGACTAAAAAAAAAAAACAAAGCTAACCTTTACAAGTATCATAAATTACACCGGCTGTTACAGACTGAAATCAAATGTATGTTTTTATTCTAAAATAGTAAGACTAAGAGCAGTTTACTTCTCAAAACGGAATAGTGCAGGATCGAACTCGTGACCTTTTGATTCCCAGTCAGCAGCTGATTCTATTACGCCACAGAGGCAGTCATAATAAACGGGTGTCAATGTCGCATGTTAAGGCGGCTTTTTGTTTCTGCAGTTATATTTTTGAATAAAAGTGCAATTGTTGTGTTAGATTTGTACCTTTTGTGAAAGTGTTTCTTTGATATTTGGACTTCAGGCTTCATACATTATATAGTTTATGCCTACATTTTGTCATCTACTACTAGAATATAAAAAACGTTTCTGTTTTAACAATGTGTTTACACAGATTACAGTAGAAATGGAACACACATGAAATGCGTGTGTTCCAAACAACAATCTATTATTTCCACTCTAAAACTCCACTTCACTCCCAGAAAATCAATCAAGGCATAAGCTGGGAGAAGTATGTGCACGTTCTAAATCGGTTAGGGGATGGAATAGCAGACTGCTTGCAGCCTGAGTTTATCAGCACATTTAGAGGACAAAGGACGCTGGTGGAGAGGTGTGAAGGGATTTAAGAAGCGATTTAAGGTGGGACGGATCTACGAGTTTTTTCTTAGGCTCTGGTAATTCTAGTGTTAAGGTTATTAGGTTAGCAAAGTTTTTCTTGGGCCAGGCTAAGCTTGCCATTTATGTCACAAGGAAGTAAAAGATTAAGAGTGATAGAGAGTTTGACTTGGTGGGTTTTTTAGGGCACAAATAAAAATGAGTTTTTTTAGATTACACATTTTATAAGAGGACCCACAATTTGCAGACTTTTATAAAACAGTTGTGTTTAACAAATGCAGTTTGTGAAATTGTTAATCAGGATTGTGTTTTCCTATTGTGAATTAATTACTATATATGAAACTATGGCATAGTACATGGTCACGTGTGACATAAGATGTTTTCTTTTTCGATGTTTGATGCTTTTTCTATTGATTGTTAATGTTTAATAAAAATTATATTTAAAACTAAAAACAAAACCCTTTCTTTCTATTCATATTGTTCACCACTTTCTTATATCGTAGTAACTGGGCATTAATAGGGTGCAAATCTGTTAATTGACTAATAATAATGGATTGACCTTTAAGCTTGATTGGAATTCATCAATCTATGTAGGTGGTTACGATCAAATCTTTCTACATCTGGTTTGAGGCTTTAGTAGGACCATCTGGACAAATGTGTTCATAAATGTACACAAGTTTCATGAATAGACCCAATGGGTTTAAGCTTTTGACTTTAATCACTGCAATTTTTGCTTTTCACAATAAAAGTATTCAGCAGTTGCAAACTGAATTGTTACCTAATAGGTAGATTAATTTCAATCATAATTAAATTACCCTAACCAAAATGTCATAAAGTCTGAATGCGCCAATGGAAAAAGGTAAAGGAAGAAGCCAAAATTTCACTGGGAGTATTTTACCTAAAAGCCAATCTGCATAAACATTCAAGAGCAAGATTATAAAACAGGAGATTCCATGCAGGCAGATGTACAGTACATGCTTTCCTGAAAATGTCTGCTGATGTTTTCCTGGTACAGAATTTTACAAAACACTGTTTAATAGATAAAAAGGCAAATGCAGTAAAAATGCAATACAATCTCATTAAAATGATTAATATAATTAGCACTGTTTCCATAAAGCACAATTCTATCTTTCTGTAGTACTGTTTTATAGGTAAAATACCTAGTACATATAGAACAGACTGTAAATGACTATTAAGCTGTATATATATAATGAAAACTGAAGTTTTATAAAATAATGTTTTATGATGCTAAAAAACATAATATCAGCATATTTAAGGCAGGCTTTCATGTACAGCATAATGTGAAAATATAAAAGCTACTGTATTTTCAATCTGTAAAGTAAAAAACATTGAAAATGTTAATAATTGTTATTACTTAATAATCCTGTTTATTTTTACCTTAATAATGACAACACAAAATGGACATTTTAAAATGTTTTCCAAGTTTTTACAAATGTATAAACAGCATAAATAAAAGATATATTAATAATGTAAATGCTAGGGTAAGATGTATGTTAAAATTCTTTCATATATCAATTCATCCATTTTAGTAACCCACTTATTCCAATACAGGATGGTGGGAGACGGAGCCTATTTTAACTTTTTTAATATTGCAATCTGTACATACTTAATTACTTAGCAGCAACTAATCCTCCAGGCTTGTTTAATACTGAATTCAAATACTCCATGGTAGATTAATGAACAGAAAAAGTCAGCAAAGTCATGATGTTTAATCATGCCAGGAGGTCTTATATATAGTAATAAAGCAACAAATTAAAATGAACATATTGAAAGTAATCTTATTTTAAATTATAAAAATATGAGTAATTACTGCAGCTAGAAATAAGCATATTATTGGCAGTAAATAGTAAGATAAACAAAAAGTGCTTAATGCTTAAACATAACACAAGACTTGAAAGCAATAAAACATTGAGAAAATAAATGTTTACTCCTTTGTGATGCATAAAAAATAAATAAAAATGTTCAATTACACACAAAGCTGAAAAAAGGCACTGTTGTCATAAATATTCCATAGTTTTGCTGATATTGCAATTATACTAAACCGTAACTCCAAGCTTCTTCTGGTAGCGATATACGCTAGCGTTTAAATATTTAGAATCACCTAGAAACTGATACTTTTTTAATCAAGATATTATTAAGCTCATTTTAAAATATATTCAAGATATCACTAATGTTGCAAATGGCTATCACTGCTTGAAATGACTAATTTTTAATTTATTATTCACATATGACTGCAGAACCCTGTTTTTAGTAGCCATTACTCCAGTGTCCTAGTGGTAAACTCTTTTAACTCTATTTTAAACAATCTATTTAAATGCTTGATGGATATTATAGAAACCTATACAATTGTGTCAGCACAGTTGACATGTGTTATTCTGTTCAATAAAGCAAGTAATTTGTCTTTTCTTGAGTTGCAAGGTACTAGTATTCTTAAAGCTTAATTCTGGGTTCAAAAATGGCAAAACCAAACCAACCTTTTCAAGAAACAAGTATGTTCATTGTTGTTTTGCATAAATGAAGGTTATTCCATGTCCCCACAAAAAAACTGAACAGCTTTTCAACCCCAAAAAAACCTTGCTTAGTCTTTGACACATGCTACACTATCAAGATGGTTGTTGGGCACAATGGAAACCACAACCTTGTTTCAGTCTTTACTGTATACAGTAAAGTCAAGTCACTCTTTGGGCAAGGCCAAAAACTGTACACTCAGCAAAATCCTTGTTGCTTGCCCCCAGATTAAAGGTTCTATAACCTGCATTACAAGCAGCAGCCCCTTGTAACAGTTAGGGTAGCTGCATGAGTCTTGTGGGAAATACTTCACTGTGTAGATAATTAGTTCAAACACCTGCTAACTACGGCCTGATAAACTACTCATTACATTACAGGCAAACTTCACTAAGAACAAAGATAAAATATTTTGAAAAAAGCAAAAGCACATAAAAAATCCCCAACAATTCTTCATGGAAAAAAAACATGAAAAAATACATCTATACATATATATCATGCAAAGCTGACTGACTGACTTAATAATAATAATTTACTCACTCATCAACAAAAACATCATTTCCCGTTTAGATAAAAAGCTGACTTTGGCAGGATGGCCATCTTGGTCAGTAGGTATCCAAAAGAAAGGACATTTTGATATATAAATATTTAGGGGTAAAACCACCAATGATAGAAAAACTAAATACTCTAAAATCTGAAAAATGCTTTGAGTGATTTGAAAGAAGTTTTGTGTCATTATAGAAAAAAGAAAATTAGCCAAACCATGATTTTTGTCACTAATTTTTTTTTTATTTCTCAAAATGTATTAATATTATGCTAGCATATATGCTGTGCGTTGCACTTAGAGGTGGCTTTATGCAAATGAAGAATGGAGCAGAAGCAAAAAATAGGCCACACAAATATTAGCACCAGCCAATAGGGTGGATGAATAATTGAAGAAGGGGTGGTGTGTCCTGGGCAGGAAAAAAGAGAGTGGGTACATTTAGTGTGTACTGTGAAATATAAAAATTAAGTTTGACAAAGCTCAAGGAAGACGAAAAGCTCAATAGTTAGCAAGTGTGCTATATAGTTCCAATGAGGATGCCAGGCACTGTGGCTATAAGTGTAAGTATTGCTTTGCCAGAAGCAATATGGGTGGTAAAGACAAGTACAGGCGGAAGTGATGTCCTCGGATTGTAAGTATAAATGGCTTAGTTGCTTAACAGAGTAAGTTTAAACTTAAATGATCCACCATTTCACATCCATGGACTTTGAAAGGGGACCCTTCAAACCCGACCTCCAGAATTATGTACTTTAAATGGGAATGCCCCATTCCATTAGCTTTCCAAAATTCTTTACATATCCATTCACATCTGTGAATTTTGAAGAGGAAGCCTGATCATTTAACACTAGAATTACCAAAGCCTACTGTTGTGATGCAAGATTTTGCATATAACTTGATAAATGTTTTGTATGTCTTCTATTATAATTTAGGCAAAACAATGTAATTTAGTGTTACTTTGCTGAGAGGCACTCGTGTTTGCCCCCCCTTTTACGACTGAGTCTATTTGTAATTTTACGACAGGATTTGAGGGATGTGTCTTAAGCCAGTTTGGCAAGTGTTTCTTTGCTAAAGTCTTTCTCTCATCCCCCACACAAAGCCAGGTTAGTTTAACATATGGTCCTGGGGGGGGGGTGTTAAGATGTACTATTTCCCCCCATTTGTCTGAGATATGGCTGTTTGGAATTGGCTTGTCTCAGAGGCCTTTAAGTACCATGATGTCCTATTGGCTGTAGGGGTTGGACAGAAAACCTATAAATTTGCTTGCTCAACCACATTCTCTCTCTCTTGCTAACATCTGAAAGAAGCATCTCTTGCTAACCTGTGATGATGTAGAAGTATCTTTCTCTTGTTAACAACTGATGAAGACCATCACACCATGAACTGACAAGAACAGCACAATGAAGAGCACAGCTTCAGCCATATTGAGACAGGCTTGAGGCCTGTTCTGAAGAAAGCTGAGCACCAATGATGCCTTAACTAGAGACATTTTAAGTAACAACAAGTCTGTGAGTTACACATCACCATTTTATCAGGTTGTATGGTTGCCAATATTCAAATTTACTTTGCATTTTGTTATTATTTATGTATATTATCAGTAATACATTATTTTATGTGCAACTTAACTCCTGCTTGTCTTTTTACTACATCTAATTGCCTGAGGTTATAGATATAGAAGGGAAGGTGGGGATAAGTTATATACAGTGGTAAGTATGTGAGATTAGGCATTCTAAGACTACATCATAATAATACAATAGGTGAAAGTAGAGCAATATATATATTACTCTACCAAGATAAAACAACTGGCGTAGTCGGGTAGGATTTTGGGGTAACCATGTTTTGCAGCTGTTTGCAAATACTGTTTTGATGTATCTGTTTGTTTATGCATGTGAATTTTAGGGCACCCAGTGTACAAATGTGGTGGAAGTAAAACATTGTTTGGTTGCTGAATGGAATATAACCAACAAACTGTACAGACTTCATGTGTGTCATGAGGACTACCGCAAGTTTGTTAGTGCTGGTGTAGTGAGTCCCTAATTAAAGTGCTAGGGAGAGGTGAAAGATGCATGCGTCATTCATACGGCATTAAGTGGTTAAAGTGCTAGGGAGTGATGGGACATGCATTTGCCATTCATACGGTACTTAATCGTTTAGGATCTTTGTGTATGTTTGCTTACAGAGGCAAAAGTAGGCCAACCCATAACGAATTTGGCAAATTGTATTAGAGTAAATTGTAGACTCAGAAATGCCTAAGTTCATTTTAAAGTCAGCCATCTTCCAGTGGAGTGGCAGAGGGAAGCAGGCTAAAGCTAGGAAACCTGTAGTGCAGGTAGAGAAAGCAGAAGCTGAGCTGAGTGTGCCACAAAATGGAAGGGGGCTGGAAGGATTAAAAGCAAGAAAACAGAGATCAGGTTTAAAGAAGACAGCTGCTGTTATAAGAGGTTTACTAGCTTGTATTATTGGTAATAAGAAAGATCATGATGAGGAAGAAAATAGCAAAGTGAATGAAAGTGAAAGTTATGGAATGTTGTGTGAGAGTTTTGAAAGATGTAACAGTTGGTGTGATAACTGTGAAGTGTTAGCATGTAGAACACCCACTGCTAAAGAAGAAAGCAGTGAAAGCAGTGGACAAAAGAAATGTAAACCACCTATGGTGAAAGTTAGGGCAATAGTAACCAGATCGGACTGGAACCCTAAAACATGGGTGGGCGACTTACATGAGACAGATGAGTACTCAGATAAAGAGTGGGAATATGAGTGTGAGGAATAGGGGAGAGATGAAAGGAAGGGAAAACAGCAAGGATGTTTTCTTCCATTATTCTCCACTACACCACATTGTCTAGGTAATTCTGAGGTCTGTCCAGTATTTAAAGAACATGATACACCAATAGATATTTCACCACTGTTAAGAAAGGTAACCAGTGCTGCACTGAAATCAGATTTAAGACAAAGAGATTAGATAGAAGGCAGAGAAGCTGGTGAGTGTGAATGGCAATTGTTGACTCGAGGAATGAAATGGATACTGAGTAAAGAAAGTGTGGAATTTAAACAAGGAACAATGGAAATGAAAGGGATTCAAGTGCTTGTGTGTGAAAGGTCTGAATATGCTAGTGCAAGAATGGCTGAGTTGGAAAGAAAGTGCACCAGTTTAGGATTTGGTTTGAATGGATCAGGACAAGCCAAAGAACAAAGGATGGAGGATGGTGCAGCAGGAAGCTCAGCCAGCAAGTCAGGAATGCACAGGGGTGTGAAGGTCCTAACAGCTGTGCTAGGGCCAGCAGTAATTAAAAAGCACACACACTTAGGTTCAGTAATTCGAAACCTGACTGACCAGTTGTTTAAAAAGACAGCCTATGAATCTCCATGCAATAAAATGGAGAAAAGTGAGCTGGTCTTTAGTGAAGAACACAGGTCAGTTTTAGGAGAGATGCTGGATCTGGCACTTAGATTCTGGAGAGGTTTCAGCCCACACTTTCAGGTAGCAGTTACCATAAAATAAAAAAGGGCACACAGGCAATGAAAAAAAAATAGAAGGGTAGAACAGGAAGAAAGGAAAGGGAAAGCAGTTATTTCTGTTTCAATTTTCTGGCATTTTTGCAATAGTGCTACTTCTATTGTAAGGTTTTATGGACTTTGGGTTGGTGCAGGTAATAAATAGTGAAGGCAATTAGCAGAGTAAAATCAATGCAGGAGATTCGGGTTACCATTAGCACATTGGAGCAGTGTGGCTGTAATGGCCAAACTGTTCCAATGAATGCCTGGAAGCAAAGATTGAGTCTTGGCACCAGGTTAACAATCAAGAAGATGAGATGGACAAAAACTGATTTGTCACCTTCCATTTTGCAGACCTGCCTCCATAGCAGAATGAAAAAAAAACAAAGCTGGAAAGACAACATGCAAAGATCAAAGACAAAGACATGAAGAAGAACTGAAGAGACAGCAAGAAAAAGACACTTACTGGGGTTTAAGTGAGTAACAAGTCTACAAGTCATGCAATAATAGGACTAGTCATAATAGCTATAGTTTAAAAGGAAAGGTTTGTTCATTACTGCAGCAAATTTATATTCCAAGGGGTGGAAACTGAACAAATCAGTTACGAATGCCAAAATAAAGGGATTAATTTTGGGCTCATAAAGTATACATTCTGGGTATTAATTAATTAAGTGGGATAATTAATATAATTAATACTATTATTAAAAAGTGGTATACTGAACAAATTGGTGAACTTTTCAGGAAAGCAGGTGCAGCTGGTACATTTGCAAGTCATATGGGCTCCGATGTTTAGGTATAGTCTAAATGGGAAAATACGGAAGCCCTGCTGAGGTTGTCAGCTGTGGTACAAGCAGAGGACCAGTGGGCCAATTCTGAACTGAGGTGTTTAGCACAACGAGTACGCATATGGTGAGCAAACAACTCTAGGGGTGGCCTACAGGGGGAATGATGAGTTGCATAGCTTTGATGTCTCATGGTAGTGATGCCAGCCTATACTGGTAAAGGCTGATGGCAGTCAAGAGTTGCACCATAGGTAGGAAAACACAAGAGGCAACTAAATCAACCCCAAATGTGTGAAGAGGGGCCACAGATGTTGGTTTGTGGACAGTTTATGCAGTGGCACATGTGCTCTCACTTGGAAAGAAGTGGTTGTACTGGCACCTGTGGCATGTTACCTTTCAAATTTTGATATTAATTGTACAGCTGCATATGCTTAAACAGATAGTTTGGGACAGGGGTCTAATTAGCAGTTAGAAAGAGAACAAGTACAGATTAAGAATTCATACAACAGACTAAATTGCAGTGGGCTAGTTTAGTGGAAGGTGTGGACTTGCCTCATTTTGAACCACTGGATCTGATGACATATGTAGACTGCAGAAAGCTAAAGAAACAGTTGAAACAAGGCAGAGCAGATACAAGTCATCAGGAGCGCTTCCAAGTTCTTCAGATTGTCTTTGAAATAAAAAAGATATGTAATGGACATATGGTCATGGACAACTTTTAATACTAGGAGAGCAAATACTGCCAATCAATGCACAAGTTATGCATCAGACTCTTTAAAAAATTTAAAGACATTGTTTATAAAGACATTGTACAAAACATTCATCGGGGTGGAGTGTTGTGATGTACGATTTTGCATATAACTTGATAAATGTTTTGTATGTCTTCATTTATAATTTAGGCAAAGCAATGTAATTTAGTGTTACTTTGGTGAGAGGCATTCGTGTTTGCGCCCCCCCCCCCC
>JANRMT010062792.1:82101610-82179986 GCA_026402145.1 Polypterus bichir lapradei | reverse complement strand
TGAGTCTATTTGTAATTTTACGACAGGATTTGGGGGATGTGTCTTAAACCAGTTTGGCAAGTGTTTCTTTGCTAAAGTCTTTCTCTCATCCCCCACACAAAGCCAGGTTAGTTTAACATATGGTCGGGGGGTGCAGGTGTTAAGATGTACTATTTCCCCACATTGCTCTGAGATATGGCTGTTTGGAATTGGCTTGTCTCAGAGGCCTTTAAGTACCATGATGTCCTATTGGCTGTAGGGGTTGGACAGAAAACCTATAAATTTGCTTGCTCAACCGCATTCTCTCACTCTTGCTAACCACTGATGATGTAGAAGTATCTGTCTCTTGCTAACATCTGAAAGAAGCATCTCTTGCTAACCTGTGATGATGTAGAAGTATCTTTCTCTTGTTAACAACTGATGAAGACCATCACACCATGAACTGACAAGAACAGCACAATGAAGAGCACAGCTTCAGCCATATTGAGACAGGCTTGAGGCCTGTTCTGAAGAAAGCTGAGCACCAATGATGCCTTAACTAGAGACATTTTACGTAACTACAAGTCTGTGTGCTACCTGAGTTACACATCACCATTTTATCAGGTTGTATGGTTGCCAATATTCAAATGTACTTTGCATTTTGTTATTATTTATGAATATTATCAGTAATACATTATTTTATGTGTAACTTAACTCCTGCTTGTCTTTTTACTACATTTAATTGCCTGAGGTTATAGATATAGAAGGGAAGGTGGGGATAAGTTATGTACAGTGGTAAGTCTGTGAGATTATGCATTCTAAGGCCACATATTAATAATACAATAGGGGAAAGTACAGCAATATATATATTACTCTGCCAAGATAAAACACCTACAAAAAAAACTCAGCCCACTTTAAATGCCTTCACACCTCTCTGTCAGCATCTTTTGTGTTGTAAATGTGTCGATAAGCACAAACACCAAGCAGCCTGCTATACCATCCCCCCACCAACGCAGAAAGGGCAGAAAGTTCACTCAGCTCAAGTCTGTTTACCTGCATGTGAGTTGCCTGGAGTTGTATAGGGTAAATAATATACTGTATCATTATTTGGAATACATGCATTTCATGTGTGTTCTGTGTTTACAACAATCTATAAATACTTTCACAAAAGGTACAAGCAAAACAAAACAAGTGCCCTATCATTCAAGATATAACTAGTGTTAAGAAGCCCTGAAAAACCGGTAGTAATTATCTTCCACTTCAAGCACTAGACAAAACAACCTCAAAAGTAAAAACATTCAATTCAGTGTATTGGCCACCTGAATTAGCAGCTTGTACATGTTTCTGATGTTTGTAATGAGTTAAAGTAAAACATGATTTAATGTTAACACTTTATTGTCTGTCTATGGCTATGGGAAAAACAAAAAAATACAAGCTTGGCCATACAAGTTATGAAAAACACGAAGAGAAAAACTTGGGTAAACTACATAAACAAGTGAAAATCATAAATATCTAACAATTATAATAATATATACCCAAATTTCACATTATTCTTACTTATTAACTGTTTCAATTCAAAAACAATGCAAAAGCCAAGTGAATAGAAAAAAACAAACAGACACTGATCTAATGCAGGAGCGTTTCACTCATTTGCAATTGTATGTAGCATGTTCAAGAGTATGCAGCTCCAGTGACCTAATAATATCATTATTACTTACAATCTGACTGACACCTTTATCCAAGGCAACTTACAACATTTGAGATATAACTGGTTACATTTCATTTGTCTCTCTAATTGGAGCACAGGCAGGTGAAGTGCCGTTCTCATGGCCACACAATGTCAGTAGCAACTTGAACCCATAACCTCAGTGTTTGAAATCCTATGTCCAAAGCCTTAACCACTACACATACTATCTGCCAATTATATTAGCAATTGGTAAAAAAAAAACTTAGTTACATACTACTTTTAATACACCTGATTAACCACCGGCAATATACCTGAGACCCACAGTCTTAAGAAATTTCGCAAGAGAAGCCAGGTAACACAGCTGGTCTAATATAAATCTCAAAATGTTTTGCATAATTTTTGCATATGTTCATGTGTACAGCATTAAATACAGTATATTAAAGTATACTGACATTTAGTTTATTTGCAGAAGAGCAATATGGTAGTGTGCTACTGCTTCCACAGAACTCTGTACACATTCAGTAGCTCTATGAAGTTTGCATTTTTTCCCTGTGTTCATGAGGATTTCCTTTGTGTATTCTGTTTTTCTGTAATTGTTAGGTTAACTAGTGACTCCAGATTTGTTTTGCATGAGAGACTGTACATAAGGGTCTAAGCATACATCCTATTTTAAACATTGTATATCCTCCTGATTGGAAACTAATTATGAATATTCTTTCAGTCATAATCAAGGCACTCCTTTCTGTGCTTTGCATTATAAAACATCCCTCAAATGTGGAAACTAATAAATAAACAAATATGAGCATTCAATGCTTTTTAACATGTGTGAAAAGTAGTCATACACCCACTAGTACAGTGCTGCCTCACCCTGTATGGATCCCAGTATGATTTTTGGCTAGACTGCCTTCTGTGTAGACTTTGTGTTTTATTCTCATGTGTCTGCATTGATTTTCTCAAAACATTTCAAGAAACATTTTACTCAAATCACCATTCTTTATCTCTCTTAGTTCCAAATCATGCAGTAGGGTTTATTGGCAAAACTAAACCAGTCCAATTTGTTTGCTTGGGGGATTGCATGTGAGTAAGCCATGCAAAAATAAGTCATCCCAGGCACCATCTTGTCCTTAGTAGACATTGTACTGCAAAACACAATTTTAGGAAGTCCACAAAGGATGGATAAATGTATGTACCAATTTATATGAGAATGCTATGAGTACTTGTAACTTCATACATATTCCTGTACGGTTTGCTATGTTCCCTACTCATTTGAATTTGTTCCAAGGCTGCAATAAACACTTGACGACAAGGGAATTAAAAGGAGAGATATATAACTATTACAAGTTGTCTACCATGATGCCTTTGTGCCAAGGTCAAATATATATGCAAATGATTTTAAAGCACACCACACTAACTCCAGAGATTACTCTAGTGTAAAGAAGAAGAATTGACATCCTCCTGATACCATTCCAAAGAGAGTACAGAGAAACATGACAAGACATATAGATAAACTCAAAAACCAGTATTTGTTAATTCTGTGAGGGTTGGACAAATAAAACCTTGTATAAATGTATTATTATCTTTTCTTATGTATGATTTCTGAGCCCACTAGCCTAGGGGTTGATGGGCCAGAAGCATCTCAGTACAAAGCAGAAGCAAATTCTATATTGGGAATTAGTCAGGCACATTACACAATCACATACACACCTACAGACACTCTGGCTCAATTTAGAGCCAAAAAAACAAACTAATATTCACACCTTTGGAATTTGAGGGGAAGACAGAGCATTCTGAGGAAACCCAAGAGGACATTGAGAAAGGGGAAATTCAAGAGAGACAGTGTTTTGATTTGAACCCTGGGTCCTACATTTATGGGCAGCAGGGTCAAACACATGGAGTCACCTTGCTGTCCTGTATTGTTTGGTTATGATGTTTAAAGCAAATACGTTAAATAAGCAAGGCTTGCTAACATGCTGGACTACTGATCAAAAGAACACTGAGATTACGATTCAGTATACTGATATTCAAGTATGAAATTATTATACCTTTCTGTCTTTAACATTATACTGGACTGGAAACTAAGTGTGCATTACTACAAAATGCACATTTAAAAGCAACATTTTTCATTGTAGTTTGCCTCACTGGCATGGGTTATCTCAGGCAAAGAGGTGTATTCAGAAAAGTGAAATCATGACTTTGGCCTGATTATATTTGCATTAAAAAATATAAAAATAAATTGCCAAAAAAAATCTTCCATTGACTACATATGTGGGTCAAGTGATTAGTAAAACAAGCAGAGCCTTACTGAATTGATAAAAATACAAAATGAAACAGATTATTGCATTCCAATTATGCTTTGTACAAAATAACTATACTATATAACTATACCGTAGTAAAAAGTTTCAGTGTAAAATCTAATATAAATTACACACTTAATTATGAATAACTGCTTGTGTTATCAATGTTGAAGCTTTATACAATATTATCATACAGTACATTTCTGTAAAACAAAAGATGCAATTACACCTTTAATTCCTAATTTTAAATTTAGCAAAGAAAACATCAAAAAGATGCCTTACCATCAATCTGATAAAAGACAAATAAAAGTAGAGTGGCTACTAAGATAACTGAGCTAATCTCAGCATAGCTAACACTAGATCATTTGCAACTACCACTTTTTCAAACTGTACAATAAAATGTTATTTTTATGTTTAGGCATAGATCCATATGAAACCTCTTAAATTCCCACATGATTATGTTTTTTATACACATCTTGGCTTCTGGTACAATATCATACGTGAAAGGAGGTATGCAAATGAGTCTCTTAAGTATTCAGGAGGCAAAACGCAAAATGTACAGGGCATTACAGCTTTCATTGCATCTATAAATTAAAATAATGTGAAGTGCATCACAAGTCTTGCAAGACCTACAAAAAAATTAACAAGACTAAACTAGAATATCAGACATATGTGCTGGCATTCTTAAAAAAATAAAACAACATTTTATTTCATGGCTTAGGGTCTTCATTACCTTCTGTTTTCAACATTTTAACTAGACAATTATTTTTTGGCAGTTTATGCATATACATCTAGATTAATGGTCTTTGTCACAGTGTTGCATTGCCCTATATCTTATGTCAAACCTATACTATTGCTCCTGTACTATATTGCCTAAAAATACTATTTTTTATATTTGTTAATGGTCATTACTTTTTAATTGCACCTACTATAATGGATGCTACCACGTACCTAACTAAACAACAAATTAATTTATCATAAAATGATTGCCCACCTCTGAATTCTAGTGTGCTCTGATAAAGAGCTGTCATTTAGACACCAGATCAGTGGTAAATCTCGAATTCATGAGGGATTTGGCGCCCCGCAACACCCCCTTTGTTGAATCCTTCTCATTTGATATGTCAAAGTCAAGTCATGATGACTGGTTCCCAACTAGTCACCGTATAGCATACTTTGCCAAGACCCTGTGGACCTCATCTGTCTCCATATCTGGTTCTGCAAATCTCAGATCAAGACGCACAAGAAACTGGAGGAAATGAGGAGCAGAAACATCTAGGAAGATGAAGGGTAGGAAATGCAATGGGTGTCAAGAACTGGCTGGGGCCTTGCTGCTAAGCATTTATTATGCCTACTTATTGCTGCTGGTCCATCTGATCCATGTCTGTTGCTATTCCATTCTCCCTGAACAGCAGCTATACGATGAAAGACCACGGGAATTAATTATTAGAGCTTTGATAACAATTTTACTTTTGTTGTGTGTCTCACTTCTTTGAAAAACCCTATCTACAGTTCCCTTTGGTAGAGGGTTATGTTTTCTTGGTCTTAGTGTTTTTGTGCTCATAAAATTACTTCTGAATGCTTTGAAATCAGTTCAGTTTTTTTCTTTTTTTTGTCTGATGTCTCCTGACTCTGTGTTATGAGAAAACTCCAACACATGACATACAGTTTGACTCATCTTGATGTCTAGTTATTGTAAGACATCAAACTTTTTGGGGTTCCCCTTTATTTTTAGCCTACAAGACATAGAAAACCGTCACTTTTAGTTCAATTGACCATATTTTGTACAGGAAATTACACTCTTATGATAAAGAGTAAACAAATAGCTGTCTTCAGCAAATATGATCAGAACGACTTGGAGTTGTGCATCCCGCATCACCTAATGCCATGCATTCACTCCCTTATGGGATATGTGGGGTCAATCTAACTCCTTTTCACAAACTTTTGAAAAATGGGGATTGGTAAAATAGGCACATGGGGTGTCATTTTATACTATTTCTAGGTGCTTATTATGAATATGATAGTATTTTTGGTATTTTATTATACCCAGTAGCCTTCTAAGAGTCACTCCCAGAAGGTTAAAATGACAAATTTCCAACATAAGCATGTTGGGTGTCGTTTTAGACGATTTCAATGTCAGTGATTTTGAATATGATGTTATTTTTCATTTTTTAATCCTTTATTGGGGATCTAGCCCTCTGTGGACCTCTGTCTACAGAGGGTGAAAATTTCTAATATTTTGACTTTAAAATTTAAATCAAAGCACACATTTTAATATTTCAAATATCAGACATAAGCCTTCTTGTTTATTATGTACTTTTACCTCAAGAAGTAAATCATTTAATTTCTTATCAACACCCCGAATTAGGTCAGCTTATGCTAATTCAGATTTTTAAACTTTTGCTTTCTGTTTTTTGACTACCTTTTTTTTGATCAGCCCTTTTGTATATATGGAACTGTATCTTATTTGGTATTCTAGAGTATGTATGGACCACATGCTTACAATTTTTTAGAAGCTATTTTTGGTATTATTGGGATTTCTAAAATGAAACTTTGGTAATTCATCATCTTTTCTCCTTGTTCAATGTCTGGCACTGATCTACTTTATTATGGTATGTGTGGTCAACTGAGGTTTACAGAGCAGCATATTGTGTGGTGGTTCCACAGTCTGCTTATTTGTGGGAGAGGCCCTTAAAATGTAAAACCTACATATACACCCAGAATTGATGGCAACAAGGTTTAATGAATCACAGCCAACCTCTCTGAAATTCATAAATACTAAAAATATATTTTTAAATATGTAAAGTGGATATTTAATAGATTGCTCAGCTGTTAACTAAGATAAACAGCATGATATAAAAATGCAGATTAGTGAAAACCTTTATATTAAGTAAAAGGTAAAATTGGAACAACCTTTCAATGATCAAGTCGTTCTGAACCGCCTCTCATTAAAAAACAGTCTGCATGAAAAGATGGTGAAAGAGGCCCTGCAGATCTTTAAAACATTGACATTAACTGTTTGAAATAGGCTTGAATGATTGAATGCCCCTCCTTTATATCATTAAAAAAAGAAAGCAAGCATGAGCTGACAGATGTACAGCTTAAAATATGTAAGGTGAATTTTATATTTTCATCTATCAGTGTAAACAGGGTATCTATCTGTGTAATCATTTTTAAACAGGTTGTACTGTTAAAAGCTTCCAAATTGTAATTAATCAACAATTTCTTCTGAATTTTTTTACTAATTAATATAGTTTTTTGTTGGCCAAAGTAAATCAAAGTAATTGCAATGCATTTAGTTAAGAGTAGTTTTCAATTATTTCATACATTTTACAACATTGTGGACAATTGTACTGTTACCAGCAACGTATGCAATAAAATAACCATACAACTATGCATTAGTTAAAACAACTTAATAAATTAGGACAATGATATGGCTGGATACAAGATACAATCTACCTCTTTCAAAAGCAGCCCTTATCTTCTACAAAAAACAGAATTTGCTTAAAAATAATGAAATATAATTCATTTGTTTATCTTTGTAAGTAAAAAAATAAATGGCATTGTTTAATTAATGCACATCTTTCAAATAATAAAAATAAAGTTGCAATAGTACTCATATATATATATATCAATCTTTCTAAAAAGCAAATCTTATCCAAATATATTTAAATAAACACATACTGTATTGCTGAGAATGCATACTGTTTGGAGAAAAATCCATGAGCTGTTTAATGAATTCTTTTCTTGTTATAACAGAAAGGTCATGGATGACTTTACTAGGACATGTAGTTACTACATACAGTAGGAAAAATGCAATGAACCTAAGAGGCAAATAAGCTAGCCTGATGACAGGGACCAGGATATACGACTGGCAGAGTCATTAGTCAACTCCACTGAGATCCTGTTTCAGTTAGTGCATAAAAAAATCATAGAAACAAAAGTATTTTATACTGTAGTTGGATACATATTTTTTATTAAACAAATGTTGTTAAAAAAGAAAGAAATACAAGTTGTAAAAATCATACACATAATTTTTGAAAGATGTCAGTAGTAGATTAAAAATAAAATATATATATATTTATAAATCTGGTTATAATTAATCTAATTTTACTTACATAAAGGTATCTTATTTTTTTGCAATTGTCAATTATAGTAGTTTGCCATAAATTATACTCCCCACTCACTCCCCCAAGTTAAATTGTGATTTAATGACAACTCTGGGAATTTACTTTTACTTCACGCTACACATATATGAATCAACTTTAAGGTCCTCTATAAAAATCTTTAAAAAAAAATCAGTTTGACTGTAAATGTTGGCTATTATATTCTTCTATTACTAACCTAATTTTTTCTAAAATAATACTATGGCAATATTTAAGATCATACTATATATACTGAACTTTCTAAACTGTCTTGCTTAAAAATTCTCTCTTAAGATTAAGGGACATGAAGAGTCAGATCCTATCCTGTCAATATCAAGCACAAAGAAGACACCAAACATGAATGGTCTGCCACTCCACTGCAGGATACACACATTCATGCTCCACCAACACTCATTCATATAGGGCAAATTTACAGTCTGCATTTAATGTGATTAGCATGTCTAAAAGATCTGGGATGAAAGCAGGGTACCCAGAGTGTTACAGTTAATAATTTATGCATTGCTGGGATCTGTAAGCATAAGTGTTAATAGTTTATTTATTTTACACACTAAATGTACTTAGCTTGCTATATAATTATGTTAACTGAAAGCAAATATTTTTTACTACAAAGCTGAAGCATCTCTAGAAAAATTCATGGAACTCTTTAAAAAAAAAAATAGGAATTACATATCTTTAAGAACATGTCTTTGTCTAATTGCTTGATTCTAGGATGAAGGTCTCTAAAGGCTATAAAATGCTGAAATCCTGAGGAAAAGTTTGGGAAGCCTACCAATATACAAAGTCAAAGTATCATTAACTTAAGCTGATGGGAATTGTCTTTTCAGTTTTATTGTTGACCATTAGCCTTAAATAAACCAGGTGATGAGATCATGATCAGAATGAACCAAGGTCAAAAGAAAAAAATCAACAAATACCAACAACTTCATTTTTATAGAGGTTTGAAACATATGTGTGCAGGTTCCCACGCTAATGTTGGGATTTATGAACAAAAAATTGATAGCAGAATTTGGCTATATTTATGGCAACTGTGACCCATGCATATGCAACTTTTCAGAGAAACTGGTAAATGATAACATTCTTCATCAAGTAGTGTGATGCCCAGCTGCCATATCCCTGACACAGACAGGCAGGAAATGATTTTGTCACACTGCATACGGTTTATTTACATAGTCCAGCACACAATGCTCACAGAGCACAACACAGTCCACTCCTCCTCAAGAGCTTTGTCCACTTCTTCCCGACTTAGGCCATTGACTCCTGGCGACTGGCCCCTTTTTATAGGGCACCCAGAAGAAAACCAAGTGCCGAAGGAGCTTCTTCCGACAGCAGTTCCGGATGTGGTGGAAGTGCTGCCAAATAGGGCCCTGCAAATATCCACGCGCCCTCTGTTGATGGCTCATAACCCATGGCCCCACTGGAAACCAAGGAGGCAGGGGAGAAACTGTACTTCCATAATAAGGGCGACTCGGCCGTCCGGTACAGTTGGAAAATGCGGCCAGACCAGCTAAGTTATGACTCATGAGTATAATAATTCTTATCTTCAACTTATTATTATAATATGCCTTGGTGTGACAAATATATTAAATCTCAAAAGTGATCAATATAATGGATAGACCTTTAAAAGGGCCAATCCTCTGTATGTGCACTAAAGAATTTTTTTGTTTATTTTTAGTCTCTTTATATCGGCTACAGTATCTGTTGTCACTTCACATTATTAGAAACCCAAGCATTTATTTGTTGCCAATAATCGGATTATGTAAAAACACAGACGTGATTCATTCGATGTACAGTAGAACCTCAGTTCACGACCATAATTCATTCCAAAACTCTGGTTGTAAACCGATTTGGTCGTGAACCGAAGCAATTTCCCCCATAGGATTGTATGTAAATAAAATTAATCCGTTCCAGACCATAGGAACTGTATGTAAATATATATATTTTTAAGCTTTTAAGCACAAATATAGTTAATCAAACCATAAAATGCACAGCGTAATAGTAAACTAAATGTAAAAACATTGAATAACACTGAGAAAACCTTGAACAACAGAGAAAAATAACACTACAATAGTTTGCGCTATAGCGCTACCAACCGCTGGGTAAAAGCAGTTTTTTTAATGAGTTTTAAGCACGGGGAAAAAAATGAACATTTGAAAAAATCCGTAATTTAATAAACCACCAAGAAAAATTATATTGCAACAATGCACGCTACGAACCAATCGCTGGAAACAGAAGTGAAAACAAAATCAAGCCCAGTGCATTCTTTAACTGCCTTCCTACCTTATGCGTCCAGCTCTCTCTCGCGCTGACTGTGTGCCTGTGCGCTGCCTCTGTGTGTGTGTGTCTGCGCGCTGCCTCTGGTGTGTGTGTGTCTGCACACTGCCTCTGTGTGTGTGTGTCTGCGCGCTGCCTCTGTGTGTGTGTGTCTGCGCGCTACCTGTGTGTGTGTGTCTGCGCACTGCCTCTGTGTGTGTGTGTCTGCGCACTGCCTCTGTCTGTGTGTGTGTGTCGCGCTCTCTCTCGCGCTGCCTGTGTGTGTGCGTCTGTCTCTCGTGCGCACTGCCTGTGTGTGTGTGTGTGTCGGGCTCTCTCTGTCTCTCTTGCTCACTGCACAGGAAATGCACAGGGAGAGACTGAACATGTACAAACCGAAAGGGAAACTGGCTTGTTCGTATACCGAGTGTGTGGTCGTGAACAGAGGCAAAAGTTTGGCGAACTTTTTGGTCGTAAACCGAGTTGTACGTGTACCGAGACGTTCGTGAACCGAGGTTCCACTGTATATGGAAAGCTATAAATCTCATGCCTTACAACCTATTAAAAGCCTAATACTTCGATGTAATATGTTTTTTGCCAATGTTTGAAGACTATGCAAATGGCCATATACAAAGGGAACAAGCTTTTAGGGACCACTTGGATTTTTCTGCCCATGATGATGACTGACTTATGAGTTGATCTGGACTACTAAGAGCCATTCTCTTGGAAATTTGTACTAAATTGGGCCTTTTTTTAGAAAGACAAACTGCAAGGAACAAAGACGGGCTCTCCTGGTTCATATTCAGGGTTTAGCAACAGTTTGCTTTATAGCAACAGGCACCTACTAGTGAGACTGGCCGATAGGTAAGGAATATCTCAGCCAAACTTAAGCTCCATCATGGCGGTTGTGCGAAAAGTCATAAATCAACTAATGAGTGCTACATTCAGTTTCCACATGATGTGGACGTACAGGCGAACATAAAAAAACAATTTGCAGCAATGTCTGGATTTCTCTAACATAATCAGATCAATTGACCATACTCGTATTGCAAAAAGGGGCAAGGGGCAACTAGTGAGAATGAAATTGCCTTTGTTAATTGTAAGCAGTTTCATTCAATTAATGTATAAGTCATCTATGATGCCAAGTTGAGACTAACAAATTTGGTTGCTCTGTAGCCTGGGTGAACACATGATTCTTTCATTTTGAGGCAAAACAGTGTTGGACGATGACTTGTTGGTGGTGCTGTACATAATGGCTGGCTTGTTTGTTAGGTGACTGGCTGAGCCCTCAGTATTATGATTTTATGACCAATATCATTCATTGTATTAGCAATCATGTCACTATATGTTCCAGGTTATAGCTCAGATGGGGGATGTTTACACTAATGCCGGGCATGCTCTTATCTGTTCAGTTGTAGAGTGCACCTTAGGACTCTCAAATGCAAGTGGTGGTGTCTGTATGTGTCAGGTGGAATACTGTTCTGCTAGCCAATGAAGGTCTGCAGTATTATGTTTGCACAATTATAACTTGGAACAGCACTAGTCTCTCTCACCCTGAACTCACTGATATGGAGTCAGATGACCCTCCTCCCTATCTTCCTACTGAGGGGCTGCCCTTCCTGCTATGAGGCAAAGTGAGGACATTTACGAAATGAACAAACGTGCACAGGTACTGTATACTGTATTTTTTAACAAGTTCTTCTAATGTGTCCGATATTTCTTTAAATTACCCTGAGCTTCTGGCCCACTTCTTGGATGGCTTTGATCGTTTTTTTTTGTATCTGCACCAGTGTGGTTATTCAATGGCATCATTTATGTTTATTTTAACCTGTTTCCTCTGCAGCTGCCATATCTGCCACCGCTGTATCCCCAGACTGCTCTGGCACAATGTCATATAGAACTTGGAGAGCAAGTTGCTTTTTCCACCTCCTCCTTCACTCATGATTTGCTGGTGACAGGAGAGTTTCTTTGCATCCATCATGTGACTTCTGTTATGGTGAGGCTGGTAGAGCTCACCACGTTCACAACAGCAGTAACCTGTTGCTATTCCACATATTTTTGTTTGTGACACCCACAATCAAACCACTGATTACAAGACTTTTGTACATCTCTATTTAAGAGACAAGGACTTCTGCTTTTTAGTTACATTTTTTTCCTCTCTTCTTAGTTGTCACCATTGTCTAACCTTAAAGGTAACACTGTTTATTATATACAGTATGTATGAGGCTCATTAGCACGGTCCCTATACAACCCCATTTATAAAAATTTGGGACTCTGCGTAAAATGTTAAAAAAAAAACAAAACAAAAAACGGAATACTGTACAATGATTTGCAAATCATTTAAGCCAATATTTAATTCAAAATTGAAAAGAAAGACAACTTAGCAAATGTTGAAACTGAGAAATGTTATTTTGTAAAAAATATATGCTCCTTTTGAATTCGATGTGAGCAACAGACAAATGGGGGCAACAAAAGACTAGAAAAAAAGAAAAAAAAAGACTACACAAGCAAATACTGCAACAATTTAAGAACAACGTTCCTCAACATAAAACTGCAAAGAATTTGGGGATTACATCATTTACGGTACACAATATCATTAAAAGATTTAGAGATTTCTGCAGAAACTATGTATGCAAGGGACAAGGCCAAAAACCAATATTGGATGGTCATGATCTTAGGTGGCACTGAATTAAAACAAACATGATCCTGTACTGGATATGACTGCAAGGGCCCAGGAACACTTCTGAAAACTGTTCCCTGTTAACTCAGTTCATCAAAGCCTCTACAAATGCTAGTTAAAACTCTACCACAGAACACATATAGAAACAATATCCATAAAAAAAACTAAAACAAAATTAAACTAAAATGCAATTTTATATATTTTGAAATAGCATCTTTCTTCAGGGTGAGACACACAATTCTGCATTATAAGCATTTAAGCATCAGCCTTCAGCAACAAGTCATCTTTGTCTTCATGTTACAATTAACTCTTTTCTGTTCAGTAATTGTGCAGTGATTTTAACAAAAAACCAAATAGTTCTCTATTCTAGTAAGAAAATTACACTGAAAAATCATTCAAAAATAAAGCTCATTATGTCCAGCCACTAAACCAGTTCAAGCTTAAAGAGCAAACTGAAAACACACTACTATTAGTAACATTCTAAGCCCACTTTTTTGACCCAAAGAGGTAAAAGCACCAAATTAGCTCAATTATACTTTCAAGCAAACAATATTCTATCAGCTGGCTTTCCAGTTCCTTAATTACAGCATTAGGCAATGTTCTTAAGTGCACTTCCATGGTTTCTGTGCAGTTTTTCTCTACAGGATCGCTGTACTTGATTCAAGCAAATTGTTGTTTTTAATTGATGGAATTATTCAGGAAGTGAATCAGCTCATTTACAATAAACTCAGCAGGACAAAGGTTGAAAAACACTGCACTGGTAGTTTGCTTCTGGCTAATTGTTCTTTCTTAAGCATGTGAACAAATTTATTAAACTTCTTTAATTCAAGTATGCTTAGAGCATAAAGTACTTGTGCAAACCAAAATGTGTACCTTTTAAAATCAAAAATTGCATGTCAGGAGAGTATTCCAGTGGGACATTGAAGGATTCAGAGTACACTTACAGGAATTTACTTAAAAATAAGTACATGCATTAGAAGATTTTTTTCAGATTTATATGAGTGACATAACATCATGTCATAAACATGAAAACCTCTTTCAGCTGTAGAGCTTTACATATGAGAAGATAGCTAAGTGCTAACTTCAGAAGACAGGCAACACATAAGCAACACTGCCATTAATTATTCAGTAAATTATAAGCCAAAATACAACATGAGTAAAAAAGTAAACATTCATCATGATTCTGTAGAGTACAGAATCACTTTTAGCATCAGTGTATTTACTACCTCACATATTTGTATTTATGTGAGCAGGAGAAATGTTGTGGGATAAATTAGGAATACCCCAAAAGAAAATGCACATGCTTTGAGAATGTGTAAACATACTGTCAACGTCATTTTATGAAGCCAGGAATATGGAGCTGTGTGGCACTAGTACCAACCAAAGTGGCAACATGTCTCACTGGTTAAAAAAAAATATTTTTTTTATAATTCAGTATACAATGTAAATGCATGCCAACTAAAGCACTCATATAACCACTAATCAGGCTGCACTACCTTATCTTCCATTAACAAATTTTAATAGTCCTGTTCTGTTGCAGTTTCAAATGTCACTAAGCTTTGTTGTTTACACTTCCATTAATTACTTCCCATTAACTATTTATAATCTAAGTTTTTACATAACATAGCAAAATCACTTAATCCAGTTTAGGTTGTGGGGGTTCAGAGTCTATTCCATTGCAGAACCTACTTATGTACAGATCCAAATGTTGACAACTTAGTATCACCAAACAGTCCACTATGTGTGTCTTTGAGCGTGTCTGAGGAAAACTGGAATGTTTGGAGAAAACCCCATAGAAATCATGATTGAGAACCAAGGTGAAGGATTGTTGATGCAGCAGTGCTAACCACTTCACCACCATGCTCCTCAGATTTTTTTTTTTTACATTCTAACAAATGAAACCGGGACATAGGATCAATTTTAGACTTGGATAAATCTAATATAGGGTTTTTATTTCTTAAATTTAAAATTACCAATCAGTACAGACACTAAATGGTAGTCCCTTGGCACTAGTCACATCACTTGTATACTGTACACTGATATTGCTAACATTGTAACTGCTTCATTATGTTGGATTCTTTTCTTTTTGCTAGTAGGCAGACCTCTGCATGGTATTACAGTCTACTGTGGTGAATGGTCACTATAGAGCCCTTTAGGAAGTTGCTGAAAGCAGAAATGAACAGCAGTGGTAACACACTGGGGAGATTTTATTTGCTAGAGAGGTAAGAGACAGACACAATACTTGATGGAAGAGCAATGCAACTATCAAAAAAAAGATGCACACAAAAGATTTCCAGCTTAATCAATAGACTTGTTTCAGGATTTTTGAGCTAGTTGCTAGGTGAGTTTCAAGAGAACCTATTTTCAGTGCGTTCTTTTCTTGGAAAAAAGTGAAATTATAAAATGGATGTATTTAATTTGGCTCAATTTATATTTTATAAAGCTGTTCCCATTCACAATTTCAGATTGTTGTACAAATCTACAAACATAATACAATAAAAAAAAATACTCTTTATACAGAATAGTATAGTTTGAAGTCATTTTACATTTACCATTAAAATGCAATATACATGTACATTATTTTCACAGAAATATCTGATAAAACATTACGTAAAAGACTAATAAATGTTATGATGTAATTTTCCCATCCAAGTCAATAATTCAAATGAATTTTTTTTTGTAAAAGCTGAGTATCCTGAATTGATTTAATGGCTTTGATAACTGATGGATGTACAGATGGGTATATTTTCAAGGTAAATTTAAGCCTCAACTGAACAGTTTTTCATTGGCAAATGTTTCCAAAAACATGAAAACTTACCATTATTTATTAAATAATCAAGAAACTAAATTATATAATAAAATATACTCATATTCTAGTTTTTAATAAGCTTTTGATACATATAATGGCAAACCTATTCCCTTTTGTATAACATTGCTACTGTATAGATTTAAAACTGACAAACAGAATAACATCAATGTTGTGTAATATACTGTAGATAAGAACAATTTCTTATGTGGCGGACAGCCGGGGCCCTTACCTGGCGGGGATGCTCTGACAATGGAAGGATCAGGCGAGAGAGTATTTTTAGGATGGTTTCTCCCCCGGAACGATAGAAGGTAGCATCCTTGGCTTACATCGGGGTAACGGGTTTGGAGCATGGAGCTCAATCCTGCTGGGGTCTGTTGCCACTACCAGGGGGTGCCTGGATGTTTACAGGGCCCTGTTTGGCAGCACTTTCACCACACCAGGAACTGCCGTTGGAAGAAGGTTGTTGGGCACCTGGAGTCCATCTGGGAGCCCTATAAAAGGGGCCAGTCGTCACTACTCAATGCCCAGAGTCTGGAGGAAGAAGGGCAAAGCCTGTGAGGAGAGGTGGAGGCAGAATTGACTGTGCTTTACTGATATATAATGTGCTGTTTGTTCTGGACATTGTGCTCTTGTGGAAAGCGAAGGAAGCACCCCTACGTATAAATAAAAGTGTGCTGTGTGGGAATTTGAGTCTCAACCTGTCTGTGTCAGGGTTAGTGTGGCTGTATGCACACCAGTGGTCACCTCACAGTAAAAGAATTCATTGTAATATATTAATTAATGGCGGTAAGTTTGGATGTTTTACTGTAGCCACTTATGCACAAGATGCCATGCCAGCAGTACACAGCCATATTTCAAAATTATTTGTATATTTTGTAGTAAACCCATACGTAGGTAAATCAAAAGCATCAATGATATTTTTATACACTGACGGAAGTCTTTTTTCAAATAAATCAAAAGCTTCCATGTTGTATGGTTGTATTCATTATTTGAATATGTGATTTGACAGGTATATCCCCAAGGTGAGCAGCACATCACATCTGAGAGAATCTGTGTCTAACAAAGTTTTTGCCTACTTAAAGCCACATACAGTGAAAGGCTCATTACCAGGTCATTCTAATGGGGTATAGTTGTCTATGATCGGTCATTCATATTACATGTCACAGCTGTGTGTAAAAGACATGAAATACTGTAAATTGCTACTGCAACAGTCTTTCTTATTGCATCACATCCAGTCAGATTCTGAACACAGTTTTGGGAATGATGCATTTGATAAAGAACTTTATGCTGCGCTTGATTTGTAAGTACTGTTTTTAGTATAACTTTGAAGTGTTGTGGCATCCAGTTTTACAGTACAACTGTCATGGGCTCAGTTACCATATCTGGACGCTGTCTGCTGCATGTTCTCCCCATGTTAGTTTACTAAGTAGTGCTCTTTAAATTTCAGCTGTAGCAGGAGAACAGGCATTCCAACCGGATTGGAGGGTAGTTCATTACCCAGAGGTGAGGCCAGTGAGATGACGCAAGCAGATTGGCTGGTGGGACAAAGAATTAAATTTGTACTTGGCCGGTATGATTTAATGGGTGGAAGTAGGAAAGCTGAAGATCAGGAGTGGTTCCATTTCCCATTCACTAGGTGGCAGTGGTCCTTGTATGGTAAACCAATTGGAACACTTGCAGGGGTGTTAGGAATTTGGAGTCCAGAAATGCAACCCTGTTGCAATCCATGGGGATCAATAGAAGGCACTGTCATGGGGAGAGCTCCCTACATTTTCTATGGCCTGGAAGTGCTTCTGCAAGGACACAGTGTCACACTGGAGGCAATCCCAGGTCTGTCTTAAAAAGAAGTCTGCTGCTTTGCTTCATTTGTGCCAGTGTTGACACTCAGCAGAGGTATTAAGAAGGAATAATTGTTGGATTTACTGAAGAATTGTTGCTGATTTCTGGAGAGGTATTTATGAAACGGTGGTTTGTAAGAATAAATCTCTTTTACTCTAAAAATGTTTGGTCTGGTGTTGTGTCTTGGGCTCATTGGTGCCCCTTTGTGGTCATACAACTTAGATACAGACAGGATTTCTTAGTGTACCTGTGAGTATTGTTATGTTGTACTTGTGCCTCTCGAAATTTCACGTGAATACCCATTCGATCAAATCTTTCTGTATCGCTGCTAATGTTGCTGTGTTGTGAGGAAAAAAAAGGTATTTCAGCTAATGGCCTGTTCACGGTATAATCCCCCAATTCCCCCCATCTCACACGCAAACCCCAACCAAAGGGATCAACTGGGGTGTGCAACTTTTTCATTCCACTTTTAATTGTACTCTCCTCCGAAACTGCCCCCCCCCCCAACCCCGGAAGTCACAAGCAAATGTGATTAAAAATGGGAAATAAAATTGAAGTGTGGCCTAAGATTTGTGAATTGCAGCACAAAAAAAACAATCTTCTTTCAGAGTGATATACAGTGTGTGTGTGTGTGTGTGTGTGTGCTTGTGTGGCTATATACATTTTTTTTCTAAAAAAATAAAATCAGTAACAGCAACTGCAATATTTGTTTTGAGAGATTGCTTAGGTGCAAGAGACTAAATATTTCTAAAAAGTGACACTATGTTTTCAAACAGTGGAAAACCTTCTGCCATACAGTATAGCTTGCAATATTATGGGATATGACATATGACATGGGGTTAAGATAAGGTGTACACTCTTCAGTACAAAGGTTATATTCTGGAATTGAGCAAGACTATGTAAATTATTTGCCTAGGACAGACTGCCGTAGCAAAAGAAGTGCTTTTAACTGACAGTTATGTACTGATTAACCTCAGTGTCATTAGATGTCCAAAAAGTATTGCTTTTCAATACTGTCTTAGTTTAGCCTGAAACCAGCTTAAGGAACTTTTGCAGGGCTCCTTTGGCACACCGGTACAATTAAAGGAATTTTCAAGTCATCCAGAGCTTCAATTGATAATATAGTAAAGAAAAAATCCCTGACAGAGTGTACCCTATAACAGACAGACCCGATCTCCACTTAGTTCCTGCAAAGGTGGACTGTGACTTCCTGTGAACCTCAATTCAGAAGTCACAAAACTATGGGATTCTATTACATTTCAAAATCATGTTTTTCTTGGGGGTCTATAAAATATTTGTTGTTCAGGTATTGCAAGAGCCAATTTAATGAGTTAATTTTAATTTTAAATTAATGCAAATATTTATGTAGTAAGGATATCAATATATAAACAGATAATGGAAGATTCTGCCTTATTTCCTATGACATACAAATTAAACTTTCCTGCCACCTAATTGTAATTCTAATACATTCAATTTGTCTGCAACCCAGTATCTGTAGAATTTTGGAAAACTTGAAGGAACAACTACAGCCTTTGGTAACTGGATATTATTTTAGGTCTTCATATATTAAACCAGCTAGTATCATTGTACTCTACAAGCAGGAAACTGACATGCTCAATGAGAATTACTAGGTGCATGCCTTTTGTTTCGATGACATCTACTTTCAAATAATATAGCTTTGCATGAATATATTATGAATCTTTTGTGAAGTATGAATTTCTGTAGTAGAACAAATGCATTTCTAACCCTCTCTAATGAACGATGAGCCCATTGCGGAGATCATTCAGGCATACAAACATAATTGAGAAATTTTTAGAGCTACCATTCAAAGTTATTTCATTTTGTAAGGAAATAAAAAGAAAAAGAAAAAATATCGCCTCAGTAAGTATAAGATAAATATACTGTATGCAATACATTGAGTGACAATGATATGCCAAATTTCCCGCTGGGGACAAATAAAGTTCTACCTATCTAAAATGTTTAGAATTCCAGCTACAATAAACAGTGAAGCTACTGTTTGATATACAGGTCAAAGTTCATTTGAAAGAATTCCATTTTGATGAAATCTTTGTTTTAAATACATTTTTTTGGTCCTGGCCAGTATTCTACGGCACTAATGGTAAAAAAAAAAAAAAAAAAAAAAAAACACAAAACAGCAAGGTGCTAAACAGCCAATTAGATTATACGTTTTTGTCACTTATTTTTCTCAATAGTTGCCATATTCTTGCAGAGGACTGGAGCTCAAGCAGTGTTACTGTAGTCTGAAGGCACTGTGGTCGTATCTAGGAGCAGGGTAACTGTCAATCAAATTTGACTTCAGCTGTACTTGTGGAGATCTGGAGGTTTGGTGCACCTAGACTCTTGTCGAATATTACTGGGTTTCTCAAGTTTATGCAACTAAAGCAATTTACTTACTTACAGAAAAAATTGAACTTCTTACTACCATTGATGCTAGCAAGAAAAAAAAAACAGATGTTGCCATCTAGTTTGGCATTCCGCAGTCAGCTTTGTCAACTCTATGTGCCAAAAGTCCACTTTACAATTCAGTTCCCTTATAATGAAATACCTATTATAACAAATTACTTTTTCAGTCTTGAGCAATTTATTTTAATGGAATTTGACTAGTAACTAACATTTTTTTTCTGAAATTACCTTGAAGAAGAAATTGTAATCATCCCAATTGCTAATATTTAAACATTAAAAAAAAGGTTTTTGGAATGGTCATCACTGTAATAGGTGAGTGCTCCTATTCACAGTGAGGCCAATAGGTCCCTTTCTCCAGCCACACTTGCCAACACAAATTGTTGGATTCCTAGGTGTTCCCAGGCAATATGGGAGCTATACTGCAATCCACTCAGTGGGCCCTGAGTCTGCTCCCAGCTGGTTGTACCTGTAAAACATCCACAGAAAGGCGTCCATGGGGCATTTGTATCAGATGCCTGAACCACCTCAACTGACTCCCCTTGATGTGAAGGGTCAATTCCGAGCCTCTCTGGAGGGTCTGTGCTTCTCACCCTATCTCTATGGGAGAGTCTATCCTCCTTATGGAGGAAGTTCATTTTGGTCGCTTGTACCCGTGATTGTCATTTCTATCATTACCAAAAGCTCATGACCATAGGTGAGCATCAGTTCCTTCTTTACCATTACGGATCTGTATAGCGACCATATAACTGCACTCACTACTCTGATTGTCAGTTGATCTTACCATCCATTTTTCCCTCACTTCTGAACAAGACCTCAAGATACTTAAATTGCTCCGCTGAAGGCAGTAACTCACCACCTACTTGGGAAGGACAGTCCACCTTTTTCCTACTGAGGACTGTGGCCTCAGATTTGGAGGTGATGACCCTCATCCTTGACATTTCACACTTGGTCACAAACCATTCCAATGCATGCTGGAGTTCAGAGCCAAGATTAAAATACTATAATACAGTATTAATTAACTGTAAAAAACATTATTGACAGAATCAGTAATGTTCAGTAACATTCGCACTTCCTTAAAAAAAGATTATAGATACAGGTTGAAATTACAAAAAGAACTGCACATGACTTGGAAACATTTGTGAGCTTTTTATCTCTGTTTTTGACCATAAAGTTGTAGGTATATTTTGAGTTACTTTTCTGCTACATTTGATCTTGATTCAAATGTAAAGGTATATTTTCTGTAAATGTAAAGTACTGAAAGGTCTTTTTTATTCCATATCAAATCACACTATATTTTTAACATTAAAATAATTAACTAACTAAGCATTTGACATAAGTCCATCCATCCATCCATTATCCAACCCGCTATATCCTAACTATAGGGTCACGGGGGTCTGCTGGAGCCAATCCCAGCCAACACAGGGCGCAAGGCAGGAAACAAACCTTGGGCAGGGTGCTAGCCCACCGCAGTTGACAAGTCCTTTGTTAAAATTTCCAAATGCAATATTAGGAAATGTGTGTTAAAGAAATAGTATCTTCAGTTGTGCTTAGTAAGAGTTCAGTACTTTAAGTACTTAACAATTTAAAAAAAATAAAGTTGTACTACTTGAAAATATTTAAATTCCTGGAAGTGGTATTCCCAAAAAACAAAAATAACTAAGTACTCTGGCCTAGAGCTATCATGTGATATTTAATTACATATTCGTTAACAGTCTGCTTTATTTAAGCATTTCTTTAAATAACAGTTCTGCTATTATCACTATTATCCAAATTCATACTCTAGGACTGCAATTAGCAGAAACCAATATCCATGATTATGACCCAGCTTTGCAGCTTTGGGTTTATTAATGGGGGGCTCTGGCCAGGTTGCAAAACATTTTGGGGGCTTTGGCTTAAGAAAAAGTTTGGAAATCCAGGTCTAGTACCCTAAATATCATAACACACTGTTTGGTGATGTACAGTGCAGCAGAATAAATTTCCTTACAGCCTAAACCCAATAAACTGATTATAATATTAAAAAACAAACACAAAAAGAAGCCACACAGAATACCCAAGGGTCATGGTTCTCAACACTTCCCCTTAAGCATATTACTTTGAATACTACAGACAATTTTAGCACCATGAAGAATATAAGAGTCTGGTATCAGCAATTTAACTGAAAACAAAAAAATAATAAAAACCCACAGTTTTAAAACAAAAATATGAAGTCAAATAAAAAAAGACTTGAGAAGGGCAATATTGTTCCATGTAACTTGTTCCCTGTTATAATGGTTGCCTGTTTTGTTATGCATTTTCAAATCAAGAACTCAAGCATAATTGGAAAGTTCATGTCCTCAGTTTGGTGTTTGCATCCAAAAATTCTGTCAATTCACATATACTGTATAATGTAAATAAATATTTAAGATATACTCCAGTTTCATCCTAAATTAAAAGTACAAGATCACAAAGATATACAACACAGACATATTTAATACTAAATACTTCTTCCTACCCATGCATTTTCAATATAGTTTTTCAAAATATTTTGAAAACATTTTACAGTTCTGTATTTTATTGTTGCCACATTTATAAAACTGTACAAGCACTTCAAGGCTGTACTTAGAAAGGAGAACCACATATAGTAAGATTAACTGTGAAATCAACTTAATGAAATCAAACAAGAACAAAGAGATGCCAGAATATACCAAGGCATTTACTGTGCCTATAAAAAGTATTCAACCCTTGGAAGTTTTCACATTTTATTGTTATACAACATTGAATTACAGTGGATTTAATTTTTCATTTTTGACATTAAGCAACAGAAAAAGACTCTTAATATCAAAGTAAGAACAGATCTCTGCAAAGTGGTCTAAATTCATTTTAAATATAAACCACAAAATAATTGCTCTCAAAAATATGACACACCTAAATCATTACTGGTGCAGCCAACAGAGCCACAAAATTAGTTCAATGGCGGTCACCTGTTTATAGTCAAGGAGGTTCAGTTGACTGTAGTTTCACTGTAATTCAATGTTGTGTAACAATAAAATGAGAATTTCCAAGGGAGGTGAATACTTTTTATAGGTGTTGTATACATTTTAAACATACAGTATATGCAGATGTGACACATAAAACATGTAAGCAGATAAAAATAATAAAATGTCTATTTTGAGTTGGCGCAGGGTACTGTGACAATATAAAACGGCCAATGTCATTAAACATCACTCCGCTTATCCATTTCTATTGTTACTTCCTGATTTCTTTGTAAGTTCTTACTGTATGTTTAAGATCATGAATTTAGTGATCATTAAACCAATGAAAGCTTAATGTCAAACATGACCTTGAAATCACCTGTGACCACCATGCAATAATGTCTTTTGAATGCAAATCTACAAGAAAACATGCAGTTCATGCAGTATTTACTGTATATATCGGACAACTGCTCAAAAAAGTGTATTATGTAAAGGAAATACAGCTCATTGAATGTCTATTTATTGGCCACAAGGCATTCAATTGTGGAACACAATCAGTTTAAGTAGACTAAAGAGGAGGTGAGCTGAAGAGTCTCAAGAGTGCCAGATAGAAAACCAAGTTGTCATGATTTTTATTTTGGTCCAAATAAAGAGAGGCAGCAAAAAGCACAATGTTATAAAATAATTGGGTGTGAAAGGGAGTTTGAGAGATAGTCAACAAACCTACAATTAGGGGCAAGCTGCTCTTTTTCCGATAGTGTTCATTTTGTCCTTTGTGTTTCATTTTAACCAGCCATGATCAATAACAGTCCAGGTCTGTGAAAACACCTAATAAAATAGCTGAAATTCTCATCTTGTTTTTCACAACCTGTCTCTCTCTCTCTCTGTGTCTCTTCTGTGGCTTTCAATAGAACCATTCACTGCATCTTTACTACAGAGAAATCAAAAGCCGGGAAAATGCACTCAAATGCACAGTAGTTAAAAAAGAGCTGTGAGAATGTCTGTCTGCATATTGTTTATTTTTAAATGTATGAAAAAAAAGTTTTTGCAGTGATTGT
This sequence comes from Polypterus bichir lapradei, assembly GCA_026402145.1. NCBI lineage: Eukaryota > Metazoa > Chordata > Cladistia > Polypteriformes > Polypteridae > Polypterus > Polypterus bichir. The sequence goes on along the minus strand of JANRMT010062792.1, from coordinate 82,155,873 downwards.
TTTGCTATATGTTTGTGATTGAATTTTAGACTTTTTTAATGAGCATGCCATCTATATACATTTAAGACAAAATACAGATAAATAAAATGAATTTATTTTACTTGATTCAATACCTTTCCTTTCTAGTCACATTTAACTCACTGCTTCAATACCTTTTTTTTTTTCTTTTATATTAAAATTGCTTATTTGGTTATTTAAGCGCTTAGGATATAGTGGGTTGGATAATGGATGGATGGATAAAATGATCAAAAGATTTCTTGTTCCTTCAACAGTAAAAACAGACCAGCCATCAAATTGTCTGTAACCATGCAGACGGTAGGCATTCTTGGAAAGTAGACATTTGAATAAAGATAATACTGAATGTTCAGTTCAGGTTCAGTGTTAAATAATCTACTGATGATACACGCTATTTATATAGTACCTTTCCCATGCTCAAAGTGTTTCACAAAATACAAAATGAGCAACAGGAAAAGAAGCAAAGGAAAAAAAATGATAAATACACAACACTGGATACAATATAACATCAGCAAAAAATACCAAATAAAAGAATTACAGAAAATAGAAAGCTTTGAATTAGAATAAGTGACAATAAACTGGAATAAAATAAAACTATACAAAATGGTACAAGAAAAATGCTGGTAACCTGGAGTAGTCAGCACAAAGTTGCTGGTCTATGTGGTTTGTAGTGGCACTCCTGCTATGCCCTTTAAAATGTACAAATACAGATTGTTTAAAATAAACAATGTTCAGTCAGTTTGGGCATCCAAAGTGCAGATAATGAAGTTTTAAGCAGGCAGACAGATATCATTGATTTGCGCGTAATACAGAAGATTAGACTGTATTGAAGTGGTTTAAACACAGTAGCAGGTGCCAGAAACACAGGTACAAGTGTATTGAAAACTACCTGATGCCCACTGTAGCATACGGCGGTGTAAGAATAGGAACGGAAAACGGTGAGAAAGGAATTCAGAAATCAAGAAGAAATAAATACTTCTTGAAAGACGCAGTTGTGAATTGGTGTTTTGCTGGAGACGACAGATAATGAGTCGAAAGATCTAATCTCGGAAAGAGCTTGAATTTCAGCTTCACCACCATAAACTCCAGATGTTGCCATGTATTGACAGTACTCCTGACTTCTTGTGATAACTTGACTTGCATTGGAAAGAACAACAGGAAGAACGTCTCCAAATCTGTCCCAATGTGATGCAATGAAATCTAATGCCCTATGTCATAGTGAGAGTGTATTGCCTTCGTCAACCGTTTGTGTCAAGAAATAACCCACTGATAGGAACAGGCAGTTGCGGATCCCAGAAAACAGATGACATTGTACAAAAAACCCGTCGACAGAGAAGATACTGTCATTCATTTTATAACAAAGGCTTAGAAACAACTGTCGCAGCATAACGAAAATAGCAAGGAGCGAAACCAATACCAATGGTCGAGAGAATACCTTCCTGTAGCAGGCTACGGAAAAGACTCCCAGGCGCGGACATGGCCGAAGTGAAAGGTCACGCGGTCAGGCTAGATAGCCATAGACATATATAGATAGACGCCGCATTCACTGTGGTGCCCAGTCGACACGATACGTCAGCGCGCCTGCCCTATTGCGAGTGGCAAAAGTGCCATTTAAACTAATACAGGTAGACATGGAAAGCAGGCTTTCTGATGAAAAAACAATAACGTTTAAAACAGTATCGTTTACATACAACAGATTTTGGTGAATCGTTTACATACAATTATTTATATCCATTTATACACTAATAATGGCAATTATTAAATAAAAATAATTATTATTAAATAATTCCTCCCATATAAGTAACATTTCTCGGACTGCCTTCTTCCATCTCCGAAACATTTCTAGACTTCGTGCTGTTCTTACGCAGCACAATACTGAAGTATTGGTTAATGCCCTAGTCACCTCACATATTACTGTAATACTATTCTATCTGGCATCCCACAAAAACTTATACATCGCTTACAACTTCTTCAAAATTCTGCTGCCAGGATAATAACCTGTTCTAAATCCACCGAACATATTACACCTATTCTCTCTCAACGTCACTGGCTCCCTGTTAACTACAGAATACAATGCAAAATACTGCTCTTAACATTTAAAGCTCTCCACAACCTCACTGATCTCCTCCAGACTGACACTCCCACTTGCTCACTGAGATCCTCATCTGCAGCTCTACTTTCTGTACCAAACATCAGGCTCTGTTCTATGGGAGCTTGAACGTCTCTGATAGTGCTCCTCAACTCGGGAATTCTCTTCCCTCTCATATACGTCAGCTCGATTCAATAACATATTTTAAAACTGCCCTCAAGACTGATCTTTTCAAACTGGCATACCAATTGTGAATTTTGCACCGTTACTGACAGTTATCTTTGTTTGTTTGCTAATTATTGCTTTTGATTTATTATTCTGTTTTAATTTTACTAATGTTGTTTAATTTTATTGCAAGGTGACCTTGAGTGCTAAGATTATAAAATGGGATTTTCTAATGGCCAAATATAAGCAAAACAATTGTTTAGCCTTACCTATGAAATGTAATCCCCTGGGATCTGGTTTGGAGCGTACAGCAGTTTGTACAATCCCAAGCAGCACATTATTTATTACTTCACCCTGCAGCAGTGCCACTCGCAATATGGCGGCGATATTGACGTACGATGCTCCTGGTCATGCGCCGTCTAGTACTTCTATGTCTATGTAGATATTGGGCGTTGACGTGACACCAATGGGGTCATGAGAGAGAAGCGGGGAACGCGGTAGTCCAAAGGAGGAATAGGACTCGAGAAAAGCAGCGTGGGGGTGTATGGGAGGCCGCAGGCAGCGTGGGGAAGGGTTTGGAAGAAGACGAATAGGAATCGAGAAATGCTGTGTCGGCTGCGTGTGGGCGGGATCGGTTTTGAAGAGGACCTGCAGGCAGCGTGGGAAAGAGTTTGGAAGAGGACAAATAGGAATCGAGAAATGCCGTGTCGGCTGCATGTGAGTGAGACTGGTTTTGAAGTGGAAGCAGGAGGAACCAGAAGAGAAATATATATAAGAGATAGTAATAGCATATTAGGTACAGGCCTTTGCCTAAAACATCTAGCCAACAGCAACCCTGTGCTCATAAATTGACACTTGATAAAATGGCCGAACAGAAGCTGACACAAGCTAACATTGGACCTACTGTCACACCACTAACCACTGTGTCCATCAATAGAAGGGCCCATAAGAGGCGCATCGGTAGGCATGATTCATTACACTTTGTTACGGATGGGGAACATGATCAAGTGCTATTGCTTTTAGTGAAAATGGAGATGGCTGAACTAGCAGTAGTGTCATATGTACATGGTACAGTGAAATACAACCTTCACAGGCTTATTGTGCAACATAATTACAATTCTCTTTTCTTCTCCCTTTCTCCACTCCTTCCAGGCAAGATTCTCCATTTTTCTATTTCCACTCGACTCCAACTTTCTTGCATGACACAGAGTGGCTCCTTTAATATAAAGACCCAGTAGTACTTCCAATGCCAGGACATTTCCTGTAGGAAGCTCTTCCGGGTTATGTAGAAGCCCCACAAACTAGGCATCACTAATCCCTTCAGCAGCTCCTGGCTGGAACCACAGAACCCAACACGGATGTCCCATGGAACTTCAGTTCCCAGCATGCCCTGAAGGTATCCATATGGGTTCTGTAGCCCAAGGATGCTGCCCAGGGATCCTCCATTATAATTGCTTTCCAGCTGGGTAAGGATCTTCAATCAAGCCCCACCAAGACAGCATATCAACTTCTTTGTTGTCATCTTCTGCCAAACTCCTGGCTGAGGCAGGGAATGCTTCACCTTTCTTCTTTCCTATTTGCTAGCCTGGCCTCCCTTGAACCATCCTGGCAGGGATGCCAGCCCATGCTTGCTACCCACTAAACATGTCACAAAGCCATGGTTAGGGAGCTTGTTTTCTTTTTTATTAATTGCTATATAAGTTAAATTACTTGTATTTTTTACTTTTACAGTCAAGAAAATTATGTAAGTTAGCCACTACAATTTCAAAGAGTACAACAAGTAAGCTGCTGTGAGTGAAGTTTGTGTAAGCTGCTGCACAGCCACAGGAGCTGCTTTTACAGACAGCATATCTAGAAGAAGTCACTCTGCAGTTGTTTCATCATTTTTATGTCAGGAGCAGCTATTGAACGAGTAGTAGATGAAAATATATAAAATATGCAAGTTGAAGCAACCTCTATCAAGAAAAATTAGATAACAGTAAACTAAACTGTAATTGAAGTTAGAGAATATTTCTCTTTTTAAGATAGATGAGATAGAATGCTTTTCAATAGAAAGTTTTGAAATTTTAAAACGTTGTACAACACACTGCGTTTGCAATATCTTGCTGAAAATTAGACTTTCAGGATAAATTTCCATGAAAATATACTTGCCACATTTTTACAGAATTGGTCCACTTGGAGCCGATGTGTTTCATGGTGAAAGTCAGAAGGACAAGCAGAAATACAGACAGACATGACAATAACATCCATCCATCCATCCATCCATTTTCCAACCCGCTGAATCCGAACACAGGGTCACGGGGGTCTGCTGGAGCCAATCCCAGCCAACACAGGGCACAAGGCAGGAATCCAATCCCAGGCAGGGTGCCAACCCACCACAGGACAATAACATTATACACATAAAAAGTAATGCACTCGTAAGAATTTATAGATTAATATGATGATGAAAACAACCTTTTCTGATTATATGAGGAAGCAGGTGGTATTCTTTTGCAGAGGATGTATTATTCAGGTAAGCGACTCAAAAGATTTCAAGTCTAATGCTGTACCTTCAGCAGAATGAAATCAAAGTCAACAAGACAAAAAAAGTACCTACAGCAATTTTCTGAGATTCAATGAGAACCTCTTTTGAGGTAAGTGCTGCCAACAGGAATGCAAACATCTTTACTTGCTTATCACCTCCAGAATCACAACTCACTGATGTAAAAGGCAAAGAGTGCTTATTGTAGATGGCCCTGATATAACACTTGTAAAAACACAGAACACTTTAATGCTTGTAAAAGCTAAAGATGTAATTCAAGAGTATGCAACTGCATTGTAATAGGATGAGAAACAGAGAAGGAAATAACAAAAAGAATAAATAAACTGGGTAGATTAAGGTTTAAGATTATTGTCAAAGCGATCTGGGTATTTCATTATTTCACAAATTCATAAAGAGTCATCTGTCCATCTGAATGAAGATAATGAAAATCTAGTATGATGGTGTGTCATTTGATAAAATCACTGAAACAAATTTGAAGTAGCACCACTTCATTATTCTAAGTAGCCTTGTAGACTAAGAAAAGGATTACATGTAAACTATCCAGGGGCCTCCTGCATAACGCCGTGCGTAGAATTCGCACTATAACATGACGTAAGCACAAAAGCCGAAATGTGCTTACGCACAGAAAAATCCAGATGCAGGAATCTGTGCGTACTCCAACTTCCACGTTCTTCCACTACATATATCCCGATCAAACTAACGCTCGTGCATGCGCCTTATGTCCTGCCCCAACTCCTCCCAGAATTACGCCTCTTTGAAAATGCAAATCAATATAAGTCGCCCTTAAGCTCAGCCTTCTGTGAAAAGACAATGGGAAAAGCACGGGGGAAAATATAAGAATTTCAGCGAATACCAAGTGGAGGCAAAAGAAAAGCATACTATTTGTTTAATTAAACCGTGGTATAATCAACAAAAGGAAGTTGATCGAGTGACATAGTGTGTTGGAGAAACTTGAAAGCTCAAATATCAAAGTCGCCGTGAAAAGGTGAGTTGTAGCCCACCGTCTGAGTGTCATATGAAAGCTTATTAGGGTACAGAGAAAAAAAAGGCACACAGTGGGGAAAAAGCAGGAAATGTCAACTTCAATCTCGAAATTTCCACTTTAATCATGTAGTTTATTTTGTCATTAAAGTAGAACATCATAAACATCATCTTAAAATCGTTTAATTAACCAGTTTCTCAAATCACATCGTAATTAAAGTAGCACGTTAAATGCTTTGTTTTGTATGTGATCTTCTATGTGCTCTATGTGTGTGAATCACTACTTGCTTCTTAAATCGGCTCTCTTCCTCCGACTGGACACAGAATCCATTACATTCGTGATATTACAGCTCTCTGAATAACTAAAATACTGAGATGTATACGTGATATTTTCATGATGATAAGAGTTAAGGCACGTTATTAAACATGGGTTTCGCGGCGCAGTGATTGTGATTCGACCTTCAATGAAATTATTTATTGCAGCAGTACGCATGGACAGCTCTAGGCTTGTGGCGGCCCTGGGCAGAGAAAGAATCGGTGGCCCCTGCGCTCGCCAATGTCAATATGGTATTTTATGCACAGCGGAAGGCCACGTCCGTTGCGGGCACTTCATAGCTGCCTCGTGCTCATGACACAAGCGTTTAATTTTTGTCGAAATTTGCAGCTGCGTTTTTAGCTGTGTTGTTATTTTCTCTTTCTTTTTTATATTCAACATATATTGGCGTGGCCGCCCTTGCAATCCTTGCTTTTCTTTTTCCAAGTAACCGACTGCCACACAATCAGCTCTGTAATAGACGTTAAGCCATCTGTAAGCTTAGAGCGCCGATTCTTCAAAACATTTAAGGAACATTGAAATATCTTCGTAGTACATGTTTAATTATTGTATCCTTCACACAAGTCCCAGTGAAGAATATAGATTATTTAAATGAAGTTAAAGTTTTATCTGTATAATATAAGATATTTTGCTGCATTTCATCTTAAAAATGATATTGTCATCATATGTAAATATGCGCCTTATAAAGTAGTGCAGGTTGTATAATATTATAACTGTAGTGCAAGTTTACAGTGAGGTAATTCTTCTTATAGATACAAACAGTTCTACAAGGAGCAATTGATTGAGTGCGTTTAAAGTTCTTGGGATGAAACTGTTTCTGAACCACGAGGTCCGTACAGGAAAGGCTTTGAAACGTTTTGCTGTGGCTTTGGCAGCGTGTTGCTTGTTGCTGTATACTGATAATTCTCTTTCAGATCAGCTGGTGCTGTGATTCACACTCAGATACAGTGATATAAATATTCCGAGTGGTGCAGTGAGAGTAATATGGAAAAAGATGATCCGCTGTGGCAACTCCTAACGGGAGCAGCTGAAAGAAGAAGAAGAAGAAGGTGCAGTGAGAGTAACAACGCTAAAGCAGTTATGGTATTTGGAATACTATGGCTGTTCCCTGGACCATTATATTGTTACAAGTTAATTACAATCAGATGCATTAGACTAATAAACAATATGTGGTTAGTTTCAGTGTATTTATAAAGCCGCGTCAGGAAAATGAAGAGTAACCACACAGGAACTGTAGCACTTCTTTGACGCTGGGTGCCGCCAGTCTGCAAAACCGAGTGGACAACTTGCATACGACAAGGTATGAGGTACCGTGGAAAAGTGCGTGGCTTTATGCCAAGTGTAGGTTTTATACATCATGATTTGAACATGGAAAACTTCTTACGCAACATTTCTGTGCGTACGCACCTTTTATACATGAGGCCCCAGGTCTGCTTAACCAAGTAATGTACATTCAAAGCAGAGGTATAAATGAAAATCAGTTTGGGGGCTTAATTTGCTATACACAAATAATCAAACACACACATATACAAATATATTACCCTTGGTTTACAGAAAATTTACTTTCTGGCAAAGAAGTATGATTTGTCAAAACACATTTAAATTCCTTCTTAGAAAGGTAGTCATTTTATATACAACATTAGCTACTTTCCAAGCTTTAGGCACTTGAATAAAAAATAATAAAACTGGGTTAAAATATAATAATTAAGATATCTGTTCACACTGAGTGTTACTGCTTCAGCATGGTGGCAGTGCTTTGGTAGTGATTCTGCCTCACATTAACACTAGAATTACCAGAGCCAATGAAAAAACTCGTAAATCTGGCCCACCTTAAATCCTTTTGCACCTCTCCGTCAGCCAATTCCAGCCTTGATTGATTATCTGGGAGTGAGCTACCCAGAATTGTAAGGGGGAAATAAATTGATGTGTGTTTTGTGTCTACAACAATCTACTGTATGTAAACACATTGTTGAAACAGAAACGTTTTTCATGTTTTAGTAATAAATAACAAAATGTAGACATGAATTGTACAATGTGTGAAAGCTGATGGCCAAATAGGTGCAAGTACAATATGACAGCTTCCATGGTGCTGTGGTTAGAGCTGCCGTATAATCCGGAGGTCGTGAGTTCAAAACCAGCTCCCTGGCAAATTCACCATTTTGAGTAGTGAGCTGCTCTTATTGTTAATATTATACAATATAAACATACATTTGATTTGTGTCTGTAACAGCCAGTGTAAATTTATAGTACTTGTAAAAGTTAGCGTTTTATACAATTCATGTCTACATTTTGTTATTTATTACTAAAACATGAAAAACGTTTCTGTTTCAACGATGTGTTTACATAGATTGTTGTTGACACAAGACACACATCAAATGATTTCCCCTTACAATTCTGGGAAGCTCACTCCCAGATAATCAATCAAGGCAGGAACTGGGAGAACTTCTTCCCGTTCTGAGGTGGGGGGTGGGGGAGAATGGTATAGCAGGCTGCTTGGGCTTATCTACACATTTAGAAGACAAAAGACGCTGGCAGAGGGGTGCAAAGGGATTTAAGGTGGGCCAGATTTACGAGTTTTTTCGTTGGCTCTGGTAATTCTTGTGTTAAGCAGATTGGTGGGCCATGGGCATATGGGTTTTCTCCAGGAGCATTTTCCTCCCACAATTCCTAAAACATTTGATTTATGTGGGTTGACTACACAAAATTGGCCCCTAATGTGTGCATATGTGTTCACCCTGTGATGGGATGAGGCCCTGTCCACGGCTTTTACCTTTTTTGTGCCCAAAGCTTGCTGGGACAGGTTCTAGCTTTCCCGTGAATAACAGATCATGAAAATGGATGGATGGATAGATATAAAACAAAGAGAGATCCTACATTTACTTGTACTTGTAATGTCTGCTTGAGTAATTTGCTTACTGGCAGATTTTACTTTCATTTGAGTAACTTTTTAAAAAGGTATCTATATCTTTACTGAAGCATTGCTGTTGAGTGCTATATACAACACCCACATTCAGCATTTTCCTTTCCATCTGTCACTTAACTGGTCCCAGCTCAAGTGTGAGTGTGCCTTGGTTAACTTGTTGGGGCCCAATAACATGAAAAGCAGATTCAGGCAATGGATGATTTGATGCACTTTACTTGTTTACTAATATTTTCAAATGTAAGGGACAACTTTCTTGGTGCCTTTATCAGCAGCTTTACTTTTCTTCACACCTCATCATTTGTCCTGTATTTAAGATATGGCTACCCTCTTACTCAATAACTTATGCAGACTTAGCACTGTGTATTTTACAGCAAAAAGATTTCTGAAAATTATATATCAGTGCCATACATATAATCAACAAAGAAACAAAATAGATATGATCTGTCTTATTAGCTATTGTTGTGATGGCAAAGGTTGTGCCAAGGTCAACACCCTGTCACACAGAACACAATAATGATTGATTTTAAAATATGGACATTAGACAGAGAACACTCAGCTCACCATCACCAGCTCTGATCATTTTAAAATTCCGGTTTTGTAAATGACTCCATAGTTCTAAGTGATGCTGTTAGTAGCCTTGCTAATACCACGATTATGGGTAGTAGCTTGCATTCTATGAGATAGTCTGCTACCATTTTGTAGTTATTACTGACTAGCAAAATACCCGCACTTCGCAGCGGCGAAGTACTGCCTTAAAATTTTTATTAAGAAGAAAATTAAACCTTTTTAAACTGAGGGAAAATATACCAATAATTATTTGTTAAGGATCTCTTTGTATAGCACATTGTGAGTTTGGCCCTCCGGTTGTAATATGACCAAGCTGTGCGCTGAGCTTACTCTTGAGCATGCAACGTACAGTTGGTCATGTGAACAGTAATCTTGTTTCAAATCTCACAGCTTGGAGTGCTGCTGTCATAATCGGTTTGAGTTTCATGGTTTGTTTCAATTACGACAGTATTTGTAGGACTTGTGTTGAAGAGACATTCGGCATCTGTCAAGCGTTGTAAGTATACAACCGGTTTCATCGATAACTTCACATCCAGCTTTTGAGAGTTTAAACATTCATAAACATCAAAGTGTCCACTACTGAAATCGTCACCTGTCAATCTAAGATGTTTAAGAGTCATTGGCGGTTGTCGAAAGGTGTAAAATATTTGGCCATTTCAGTACACTTGAAGCGACAACCGAACAATTCTGCGGCAGCCATTAACTCACATGCAGAACCATAGGTGAAGGGCTTAAGCATTTCACTCTTATAGTGCTCCTGTGTAGTATAATTATCTCCTGTACCGTCATCAGTCCACACCTTGAACCTGTCCCAGTCATTCACTATATAAGACACAATGTTCCTCCGGATATCAAGAGTGAGCCTGATATGGCCGTGCAATATGTAACAAAGAGAATGGAATAGGTAGGTGCCATCTCCGGGCATGGAAGCCACTCGGTAAGTGACAGTTCTTTGATCGATGGTGAGCACCTCGATAGACATTTTAATGGGGGTACGGTTGGAACGATAAAGGAAATGGGTATCTGAACAATGTAAAGTAAGTCTAAAATACCTACACAATAACTATAATCGTAATAAATGAACAATAAAACAGCGGAGAAGCCATGGATTAAATAAAAAGGCTGTAGTTATCAGCAGGGAGACGTGAATCCCGTGGCGAAGCAAGGAAGGGAATGTAGAGACTGGAGCGACAGACGGCCTTATATAGGCAGGCAGCCAACAACATGGGAGGCATTGGGATGGGGGACCCAATGCCGCCTCACACAGCAACCGAGCTGCAGGCTATGGACGTATATATGTAGGTAAGTAGGATTCAGTTAGCGTTGGGAACCTGCGTACCAAATTTCTTGAAGATGGGCCCATAAGTAACAAAGACCGTTGAAAAGTTCAATATGGTGGCTGGCAGTGGCATCATACCACCGAAATAAGTACGTACATTGGTTTCGGTTAGCGCAGGGAAGCCGCCTACCAAATTTCGTGAAGATGGGGCCATAAATAAGAAAGTTCAACATGGCGGACATTGTCGACCGTTATGACCATTACGCGTAGAATTTCGAAATGAAACCTGCTTAACTTTTGTAAGTAATCTGTAAGGAATGAGCCTGCCATATTTCAGCCTTCTACCTACATGGGAAGTTGGAGAATTAGTGACATTGGAAAGTTCAATATGGCGGCTGACAGTGGCGTCATACCACCGAAATAAGTACGTACATTGGTTTCGGTTAGCGCAGGGAAGCCGCCTACCAAATTTCGTGAAGATGGGGCCATGAATAAGAAAGTTCAACATGGCGGACGTTGTTGACCGTTATGACCGTTACGCATAGAATTTTGAAATGAAACCTGCTTAACTTTTGTAAGTAAGCTGTAAGGAATGAGCCTGCCAAATTTCAGCCTTCTACCTACACGGGAAGTTTGAGAAATAATGACGTTGGAAAGTTCAATATGGCGGCCGACAGTGGAATCATACCACCGAAATAAGTACGTACATCGGTTTTGGTTAGCGCAGGGAAGCCACCTACCAAATTTCCTGAAGATGGGGTCAGCCTTCTACCTACACGGGAAGTTGGAAAATTAGTGACTTTGGAAAGTTCAATATGACGGCCGACAGTGGCGTCATACCATCGAAATAAGTATGTACATCTGTTTCGGTTAGCGCAGGGAAGCCGCCTACCAAATTTCGTGAAGATGGGGCCATAAATAAGAAAGTTCAACATGGCGGACGTTGTCGACCGTTATGACCGTTACGTGTAGAATTTCTAAACGAAACCTGCTTAACTTTTGTAAGTAAGCTGTAAGGAATAAGCCAGCCAAATTTCAGCCTTCTAACTACAGGGGAAGTTGGAGAATTAGTGATGAGTGAGTGAGTGAGTGAGGGCTTTGCTTTTATTAGTATAGATTTAATGAGGATACAGAGTTGTCTACAGTGCACCTAAAGGTAGATTATATGATCAATAGCTATGTAGGACCTCAATGGAGTCATATGAGCTAACATTGTTAATGTAGGTAAGTGTTCTAATATTTACATTTCAGAATAGAATCTTAAAATATGAAGATAAAATGACAATGACAAATTGAACATACATTTCATTCACTATTTTAGTAATAAAAGGTCAGTCAAGGAGGGGGTGAAGTGAATTAGGAATATTTAAGGATAATTAAAAAATACAAACAGTGAAAAAGCAGATGCTCTAAATAAGCATTTTTCTGAGGTCTTCACATATGGGGCTACTGAGGACTGATTTGGAAATTGTAGAGGGAGAAGTACTGCTCAGATTAAATTGGCTGAAATCAAACAAAACACCAGGACCAGATAATATTTACCCTTGAGTTTTTAAAGAGGGAGGCAAGTACATATATAAACTCTTCACACATATTTTTAGGAAGTCAATGCACACTGGGGAAATTGTGAAGGACTGGAAAATGGTAAATATTACGCCATTATATAAAAAGGTTGACCAGGCAGATCCAAACAACTATAGGCCAGTAAGCTTAGCGTGGACCATGGGAAAATTAATGGAAGGAATTATTAAGGATAAAATTGAGCAGCACATGGCAAGTACAGTCAGAATGGGTTCAGAAGAGGGAGGACATGTTTTATCAACATGCTGGAATTCTATGAGGAATCGACAAAAGTGCATGATCAAAGTGGAGCTTATTTATATTATTTATATGGATTTTCAGAAAACATTTGATAAGGTGCCATTTGAGAGGTTGGGCATCAAACAAAAAAGTGGTAGTTTAGAGTGATGTTTTTAGATGGGTGCAGAATTGGCTCAGACACAGGAAACAGAAAGTGATGGTGTGAGGGATCTCATCAGAATTTATTTATGTTAAGAGTGGTGTTCCACAGGGCTCAGTGCTAGGGTCACTGCTATTTTTAATATATATAAATGATTTGGATAGGAATTTAAATAACAAGCTGGTTAAGTTTGCAGATGATGCCAAAATAGGTGGATTGGCAGATAATCTGGAATTTGTTAAATCATTACAGAGGGACTTTGACAGCATACAGACTTGGGCAGATTTGTGGCAGATGAAGTTTAATGTCAGTAAATGTAAAATATTAAACATAAGAAGTAAAAATGTTAGGTTTGAATACACAATGGGACGTCTGAAAATCAAGAGTACTCCTCATGAGAAGGATTTAGAAATCATAGAGGACTCTAAGCTATCAACTTGCAGACAGTGTTCAGAAGCCATTAAGAAGGCTAATAGAATGTTAGGTTATATAACACAATGTGTGGAGTACAAGTACAAAGGAGGTCATGCTCAATCTTTATAATGCACTGGTGAGGCCTCATCTGAAGTACTGTGTACAGTTTTGGTCTTCAGGCTATGACAATGACATAGCAGTGCTAGAAAAGGTCTAGAGAAGAGCGACTAGGCTCATTCCAGGGCTGCAGGGGATAAATTATGAAAAAAGATTAGAAGAGCTGAGACTTTTCAGTTTAAGCAAAAGAAGACTAAGAGGCGACATGATTGAAGTGTTTAAAATCATGAAGGGAATTAGTACAGTGGATCGAGACTGTTATTTTAAAATGAGTTCATCAAGAACACAAAGACACAGTTGGAAACTTGCTAAGGGTACATTTTGCACAAACATTAGAATGTCTTTCTTTACACAGAGAACCATAGACCCTTAGATTAAGCTACCATGTAGTGTGATAGACAATAAGACTTTAGGGACTTTCAAAACTAGACTTGATTTTTTTCAGAAGAATTAAGTTGATAGGACTGGTGAGCTTTGTTGGGCTGAATGGCCTGTTCTCGTATAGATTGTTCTAATGTTTTAATGTAACTACTCCTTAAAGGCACTTAAGCAAGCACCAAGCTCGCCACCTGCTAGCACCTTCTCTTATGTTGGTTCTGGGAGATTGTGGTCACCCTAGACATTACAAAACAGTTCTCTACCATGCAAGAATCTTTTTAGAGGAACTTTACATAGGAGGCTATTAGTAAGAAAGTAATTTTTCCAGCTACAGCTACAAATTTACTGTTTCGAATGAATTGGTCTTTCAGTTATGATAGCTACTTCTGATGGTTATTCCATGATTAGCATAGTCTGCCTTTTTGGTGTGTCTGTTTTAGTTACTTCTGGGTACTTATTATCTGTAATCTGCTGTCTGGATTTCTGTTTTTCATCCAATTGCATAGTCCCAGATGACTCTGCCTGCTTTATGAAAAAAATAAAAAAATCACTGATTTCATAAGCTTCAAAAAGGATTTTTATCTCTGGCTTCCAACTGGCACTTCAAATGTAGAACATGGCTTGTTGAAATACTGTCATCAGGAGTGGCTGCAAGGATGACTCTTGGAGAGCAAAAACAAGCCAATCGTTTACACTTAAGAGACCACTGAGAACTGTATACTGTTTATTGTAGCACTCTATTTTTTTTGGCTCACAACTTAAAATTATATTATCATCTTAACACTTTAAACAGGAATTTGGCAGCAGATTCTTTTATCTGCATTCAAAACATGTTAAAAATACTGACTGTGAGAAAATTTTTATGTTAAACAAATCACTACCTTTATTACCCTGTACAACATCTGCTTTTTTTTGCTGTTTTACTTCTGAAACCCAATCATTAATTTACTTTTTGTATTCCAATTAAATATATGTACAATGACTGGAATCATACATTTTCAAAAATATTACATCACTTCTGGGTTATGGTGTGTAGCCTGAAAATGTTTTTTGCTGAAATATGCCATTCTCAGCAGTAGATAAATTGAGTTCTGCATCAGAAGAACTGTTGTCAACTGAACAGCTCAGGGAGCTGCTCTGCATTCAATCAATTACTTAAGCTTTTATTTAGTGTTGCCCTCTTTCAGAGGGTTGACAGACCTGATTCTTCAGGATCTGGGATTCTCCACTAGCCTCTTGATTTGGTCATCATTTTTCAATTTTGACCACTTCATGATGTCTTCCATCCAGGTTCTTCTCGATCATCCTATTGCTCTACTTTAATCCATTCTTCCTTCTAGAATTATCACAGTTTTCCTCTTGATCCATGCATTATATATCCAGCGTACTTCATCATCGCTATACCCTTCAGGTGACGTTTCACTGCATTCATTTTATTTAAAAATTGTTCCTGCTTATTTTCAGTCTCTGTCAATAACACCACTGCTCAAAATCATTTATCAAGCGCATTGCTTCCCTGTCCAAAGTTCAAGTTTCACTCACAAAGCATACAACTGAGAAAATGTAACATTTCAGTATTCTCATTTTTAAGCCTAAATTTAGATCTCCTTTCATCATGTACTTTAGATTCCAGGAAGCATTCTTTGCCCTGCCAATTAGGGTTTATCCCTTGACTGCATCGGCCATTACTACATATCCCACTTCCTTAATATTTGTATCTACCAAGTTCCTCCAACTTTTTTCTGTCCAGTATGATGTTATACTTGTTAGCCCCCTTTCTTGATATTATCATTACTTTTGTTTTCTTTAGGTTTAACTTCATACCATGCTACTTTTCTATATTTAATACAGCCTGTAACAGTCTCTCTAGATCACCTTCTTTTTCTGCCAACAATGTGGTGTCATCTGTATATCTTAGATCCTTAATAATTTCTCCTCCGATTTTTATCCAATTCAAGCACTTCCATCATAAGATATTTACTATGCAGTTTGAAAAGTACTGGCAATATGATGCATCTTTCACATTTTCTATAACTATGATGGCCAGTGCAGTTTTCTATGCTTTGGTGTGCTTCGCTTGTAACATCACTTGAAGAGAAACCCACCAAATCAACAAGATAATTAAAAGAGCAAGCTCAGTTATAGAACACACTTTGGACCCCTTGGAGGTCATAGCGAAGGAGAGAATTGAAACAAAATTGAATGCCATAATGAACAATGTTGCACATTCTCTCTGTGACACACTAACACTTTTAGTCAACAAATTATCCAGGAGAAGTGTGCCAAGAAACAGTACTGGGGCTCTTTTATACCAACAGCAATATGTCTGCATAATGCCTCACTGTGACTGTGACAGCTAAGTCAGAACTTTTCTTTCTTTATAGTCATTCTAGTGTGTGTACATTTATTTATTTAAAGAGTTTCTGTAAAAAGCTACATTTCCCCTGCAAACAAATAAAGTTCTATCTCCCCTTCTTACTTCTTATGCTGAAGTCCTGTGAGACTCCTTCTGTAGTTCTTATACCTGTATTGTACATGACCTTTCTCTTCAGTAGATGTTC
Source organism: Polypterus bichir lapradei (assembly GCA_026402145.1). Taxonomy (NCBI): domain Eukaryota; kingdom Metazoa; phylum Chordata; class Cladistia; order Polypteriformes; family Polypteridae; genus Polypterus; species Polypterus bichir. Next base: position 82,139,548 of record JANRMT010062792.1, on the reverse strand, counting down.
TTTATTAGCCTTCTTTCTATCTCTGGTATTCCAACCTCTGTTAGTAACTCTATTAACTTATCATGTTATACTCCATCGAAAGCATGCTTGAGCTTAATGTAGCATACGTATGTGTCTTTGTTCAGTTCCAGTGTTCTTCCACAAATGTGCTGCAATACAAAGATGGTATCTCTGGTACCTTTACCCTTACAAATCCCATTTGACTGTCAGAAATATTTCTCTCTATGATTGGTTAAAACTGTTTTTGACCAATTTAAGCAAGGTTTTAGAAGCATGGGATTTCAGGCTAATCATACTTTTAGTCATCACAATCCTTTGCCTTATTAACTTTTGTCAATGATACAAATACGAAATCTTGCGGCACCTTGTCTTTACAGTATATCATATTCAGAAATGTTATAGTGACCTGTATTCCTTTGTTTCTAAGTTGCTGTAAAAACTCCTCTGGGATTCCATCAACCCCTTTGCCTTGTTCTTTGGTAATTATTTTATGATATTATGAATCTCTTCCTCAGTTATGATGTTTCTCCTGGGTACAATGTCTCTTTCCCCTTTAATATTTCTTCTGTTATCCAAATATAATTTCTCCACAAATTCTGCCCTTCGATTTACTATTTTTTCATTTCTTGTTAATACCTTCCCTGCATAGTCTCTAACTCCTTAACATGTATTTTTAACATATGAGAATTCTTCATTTTCTTATAAAATAAATGATTTTTGGCATCTGTCAAATTCTTCTGTTTAAGCTTAATTGGATTATATGGTTTTGCTTGACCATGTGCAACCAGAATATCCAGAAAATATTACAGCATAGACTCAACAAGGTATTGAATGTATGGCACAGATATACTGACACACATTGACTCTAATATGGTCCACAGGGGTTGCAAAAATGCTGTATTAGCAAAAAGCAGACTTTATTCATTTGTTGCTTATTCCACTGAACATACATTTTTTATGTTTCTCATATACAAGTATGAAACCCTTTTGTTTCTTGCAGCCAAAAACCATCTACAATATGACAATGTAGTATGAGCTGTGTGTTGTAACAAGCATCATTTAGTACAACTATTGCACACAACTATAGTTTAAATTGTAGGCTGCTTATTGTTCTAATCAAGTTATATCAGCTTCTGTTGGCACCTTTTGTAAACAGTCTGTTTCTGATCATTATCTTTAGTGTGGAAACACATACTGGGCTACTGTTTCCAATGCACCCACCCTAGGTACATCTGACACCCATTACTAGACTATGCTCAATGCCAGGTTAATCTTCACTCTTGATTGTTCTCTTACTTATAGAGAAAATACAAAATCTGTTCAAATCTCCCAGAACATCTGATGTTTTTATTGGTTGAAAAGTCAACAACAAGGGAAGACTACGTTTACCTAATAAGACATCCACCCAATGTAAATAAGTGCACTTTGATAATGTATTGCTATGCCTTCAGAACAGCATTGTTCATATGTTGAAACAATGATTTCAAAGAATTATAGGATATGGAAATTACACTTTAAAAATATATTGCTACTTGAAGAACCCATGTAAATATGATTGTCTTAAGTATTCTTTCTTGTAGAAGATGTGATAATGCCATTTTAACTAGTAAAAATCACTGTAAAACCTAAATGCATCTATTACTCATTTACTTTTATGTAACAAGACCTTAACAGAGGCTTCTTTAGGACTTCATAACACTTAAAAATCATCAGTTAAGGGTTTATCCATCTCTGCAATATGACTTACTAACAAAACTTCACTTTGGAATGGTGCGAGGCACACTTTTCTTAATGTTAAATTTTTAGAATAAGACCTGTGAATCACAGAGATGAATAACCTATAGGTATGTACTGATGTTTTAAAAGTTTCATAAAGACCAAAAGCAGCCTTTGTTGAGGTCTTGTTACGTAAGAGTAAATGATAACAGATGCATTTGTGCAGTACCAAAACCGACAAAACCAAAATCACAATGCACTTCAAAATGTAACAATAATTCACCTCTGTCATGCATAGTCAAAGAAGGTCGTCTTTCTGATTAACTTACAAAGATATTTTCAGAGAGAAAAGGCAGCAAACTGACTGTACCTTTAGCAATGCATCCTTATTTGCTTACACTGCTATGCATCCCTTCACTAATCATTAATGCCCTCCACTCATCGTGGATACAAGGATGTGAACAATTTTAGAGTAGGCAGCTATTTACAGATTTGTACGGGTTTTATGGCAATATGTAACTAGTCATTTGAATTCTTACCTGTGTTTAACTTGCAAAGTAACGATGAAATAAAAAGAAAATTCAAACTATCAAAAAAGCAAACCAATAAATAGCAATGTAAAAAATGTACAATTTATGATGCAGTGATATGGCATTTGACTCTGCATAAAAGACAGCAGTTATAAGATTAAATTGCTTGCTGTTCACTCTGTGTACTCTTTGAGGATAAAAACTGATTCCAAACAGTACTGACTGCCAAACCGTAAATCTGAGAACAGTCAGTGCTTGAAATTCTTTTTAATGGTACCAGATTTATTTCTGGCAGTGTTTTGAATGTGACTATTTAACTGAAAAATCAGACTTTTTTACTTTTTTGAGCAGATTTCATAATTTACTTAATCACCTTTCTATCTCAAGTGGTTACACTATCACACAACATGATGGTGGTATCAGTCACAACACTTTTATGATGTAAAAATAGGAAAGTTATATTTTTGTTCATTCTGAATTTTCTCTGGCATTTCAACAGTTAAAGGTACTCTCAAGTCTTTTGTTTCCATGACCTTAGTACTGCGAGACCATATCAGGCAGTCAGTTATTTATAAAGGAAAGGGAGTTACAAATGTTCCGTAAGTGTTCAGAAAATAAACTTCTACCCCTTAAAGCTAGATTATAATGTTTGTATCATTTATTATTTTGCCTGTGATTGTTGTTTTTATTTTAAAAACAGCAATTCACACATAAAATGTAAAAATGTATGCAAAATGTGCATTCTTTGCTAAGTGATTTGACATGTGTTTGCTCTTAGCAGAGGCTGTGGAAAGAAAGAACAATTTTTCAGGAAGCATGCATCCTTTACCAACTGCAATCCCCGCTCCCAAAATTCATTAAAATGTCATCCATTACATTTCTTCTATAATATGCATGATACTAACAGGTCTGTTTAAAATTCAAAGCATTTTGCATCTGCACTTACACTTACTAGGGCCAAATGTCATCATGCAAATTGTGCGGTATTTATTAAAAGAAACAGGGAATAATAGTTTGTAGGTGTAATGCAACGGACCTGCAACTAAAACAACATGTGTTAGTTTGTGTTATGTTAATGTTATGTTAATTTTAATTACTGATTAAAAGTCATCTACACTTACTATTTCTAGGTCAGGAAAACCTGTGGTGAAAGCAAAAGATATGTGAAATTATTGCAGATGCAGCAATTCTTTATATGGTCATTGAATTCTGTATTAAGGCACTGACATTACAGAGGATGGATATATCAAATGTATACTAATAGCACAGAATTCTTGTAATTTTTTTCTTCAAGTTTCTAAACAAGTGACCACAAAAGCCAACATCTGTCATCTTGGATCCGTGGTACATATGCTTATTTGTCAGTTCATATTACTCTAGGCAGTGTTTTGTAGTAGATAATGCACTCAAGTTAAAAAGACAAGATTACCATTTCAAAATCCCACCTAAATATCCATCCATCCATTATCCAACCTACTATATCCTAACTACAGGGTCACAGGGGTCTGCCAGAGCCAATCCCAGCCAACACAGGGCGCAAGGCAGGAAACAAACCCTGGGCAGGGCGCCAGCCCAGGGCACGCACACACACACACACACACACACACACCAAGCACACACTAGGGACAATTTAGGATCACTAATGCACCTAAACTGCATGTCTTTGGACTGTGGGAGGAAACCAGAGTACCCGGAGGAAACCCACACAGACACGGGGAGAATATGCAAGCTCCACGCAGGGAGGACCCAGGAAGTGAACCTGGGTCTCCTAACTGCGAGGTAGCAGCGCTACCCACTGCGCCACCGTGCCGCCCCCCCACCTAAGTATTTAACCCCTAATATGTCACTTAACCTGCAAGTCCTCCAACTGTACAAAATCTCTATAAACAGTTGCATTACTCTGTATCCTTATCTTGTATGTAAGTTAGCTTAAAAGTCTAAATCAAATATGTGATAATATACAATAAAATGCTTGCTGTTTAACAGTTAATAAAAAAATACTTTGATTTTTAATAGATGTACACTGTGTCCAAAGAAAGCACACTTTTGGTAGAATACCTTTTTTGTCAACATGTTGTCCAGCTGTCCACAGATCCAGAAATATGTCTACAATATTTGTATTTTGTCAAAATAATAAAATATCCTCTTAAACTGCTCATACCATTGACATAACAGACATTTTTAAAGAAAGTGTTAAAATTCTTTAACCAATGCAGGCAACAATTTTTTGGAAAACAATGCAAAACATAATTTGTATTCAGTTCACAATATTAATTCATCTGCATTAAAAGCTGCAAAGTTAAATCAATTTGATCATTAAAACAAAAACATATTTTTAACATGTGGAAAAGATGGAATGTGTAATTTCATATATAATCCAGTTATTTTGTATAAAATGACTTTTTGCAGACCAAACTGAAATGATGCAGTTTGCACAACCTGACAAGACAATTGGGAGCTCCCCGGTCCTCTCCATATTTCACTCAATCCAACATCCTTTACACATTGTGCTTTGCAAAGCAAATAAACAAAACATGTTACATAAAATTCATAAATTGATCTTTAAATTTAAATTTAAAATTGTAAATGCAAATAAAAGAAAAAAAAATTGCATTGACAGATTCTGGAGACTTCAGGATCTAGACACACACTTTTGGAGAAAGTGTCTACAGGACCACTTGAATTAATAACAGTTATTGATATAAAGAAAAGTGGAATAAAATCAATCAACAGCACAGGATAACACGATGAATAAAATGTAAACCTTTCAAGACTAATAGTTCATGGTAGAACTACCACAAACTTAACTGTATGTTATAAACTTTTCATGAACAACGACAACTGGAAGGTATTCGAAGGTACAACAGTTATTAACTCATTGACTACCAGAGTGACAACAGGTAACTGTGTTCCTGATAGTGATATAAAATCAGGGTGTTATTTTAATATACTAATTAAATACATTTTGATATTGAGCAATACTCAAAAAAAAAGTATTTTCTCTAAAATTCTAGTTAGCTGGTAGCTGAAACATGGAACAGAAAAATTCTCCCAACTTATAGTTGGTAGTCAACTTGTCAAGTCAGGGAAAACAGGTAGATTTTGAAATTAGTGGCACATGCAGCTAAAGAAATTAACTTATTAACTTATAATGGCCAGAGTGGAGGAGGAATAAAGTGAAAAGAGTGTTTACAGAGAACAAGATTTTTTAGTATTAAAAATGCAAGATTTCTGTTCTTTTTATATGGTTGTGTAGACAAAAATTATGGAGTGTTTCAACAAACAACTGTATATAAGTCTTAAGTAAAGCTTTCAAGATGATGCAATATCTACAGTAACTGGAGACTATTATAAATAAGCCCACAGTGCGGTAATTTTATAACAACATTTATTTCAAATCAAGACTCTGCCAGCCACATTCTGAAACTGTTCTAACTTGGCGATACTCTGCATTTGATTTTATGGCAGAAAATGGCATTCAGGCTGAGTGCCTACTGACTGACCAAATATACGGTAAATACAGTATAACTTGGGGTAACACAGTCTCATTTTTTTAATGCTTTAAAACATAACATGACATAACATAACATTCGGTAGCATATTTAGTCCAAATCTATGTTGTGATGCCCTGATTTTATCCTTGAAGCATATGGGGAGATGCAAACATTGATGTACGCATGCACAAGTGATATTAAGATTTGACACAAACTTTGGCATGTCAAATAAATCTTCCCTTTTAAATTATTATCTATAGCAGATCCACCGAAGGTCTGTCTTATTTCTGCTGTGTGTTTCATTAAAATCCACCCAGCATTTGATATAACAAATTACACTGACATTGATGTGAAATTCTTTTTATCACACAAAACTGTGGTTATGGAAATATGAGCACATTGTTGTGAATGTAATAAATGAACAACTGTGGATGAATGAAATGAGCTGTGCCATTTCTTTAATGAATAAAATTACTGTAAATGTTATGTATCAGTGCACTTTGAGAAACTTCCAGAAAGCAATAATAAGACCATCACATTTCATTTGGAAAGAACATTTTTTATATCTATCTTCCACCATTTGTTTTAATATAATTCAGATTCCTTGTTAGCCTGCACAATACATGCTATACTTCATTACGAAATAGAAATAGCATTCAAATAGCAGAACTATTTTGAAACAGTGGAATTTTTCAAATGTGCTATTTTTAAAGGTTAAATGATTGACATTTTAATTAAGTTAGTAAACGTGAATCAGCCTACTATAAAAAATATAATTTTTGTATGTTAATGGAAAATCTAGTTCATGCAATGTGTCTAATCTGTCTTATTTGTAATACTTTACTATAATAGGAAAAACATAATGTATAATCCCCAAATAGTTTCTTGAAATGTTATTTACGTTTATGTGCAAATGTTTGTTGTCAGGAGCGGGCCTGGGCTCTGCCTTTAACCCTTTTTGCCTGTATTTTGCCCTTCCCCTACTGTCAGTGTCTGCTGCTATGCAGTGTAAATCATGTTTCAGTAACGTGATGGGATTAACTCTAGGGACCTAACTAGAGGTTTGCAATTTGATCATTTACCATTGTGAAAGCTTCTAGTTTCGTACTTCTAGGGTCTTAGATTTTTTTTCAAGTGTTCCAGCTGCTAGCAGCAATTTGCTTGTTTTTAGACTCAACCTCTCTGCCTGACATTTTGTGTTTTGGCCTGTTTTTTCACTCACCTCATGCATTATGGACATTAATTAAAATATATTTCAACTTTTCCAGTTTACCATGGCTTCTGTCATGTCAGTTTGTTCATGTTTGCTTAAAAAAACCTGGTTAGTGTTCCCAACTTCACCACAAAATGGTGAAAAATGTAGGCAAAAAGTATGACATGTGATGAGAGACAATGAATATGTGGACAAAAGAGAGATGGGAATGGAAATACAAGGGAAAAGAAAGCGAGGGAAGCTAAAACAAAGGTGAATGGATAAAGTAAAAGAAGATTTGAAGGAAAACGGTTTGATGCTGGAGCAACTGCATGACTGAGCTGTATGGAAAAGATTGATCAGACATTCTGACCACACATAAAAGTGAGAAAAAATTAAAAGGATGAAGAAGAATTTGAGTTTAAATTGAATTGGCTTAATTCATATTTTTTTTTGTCCTTACATACAACCAAAGCTTAAGTAATCTAATTTTTCTTTCACATTATTTGTGTAAATGAGTAAGCATGGCTTTTTGCATAGGCTTTGCAAGCATTACATGCATGTACTTTGTTAGTAATCTCAATAAGAAATGTACATCTTATTATATAAAGACACACAAAAATATTTTATAATCTCTTTAAAGAAATATTCTCTGTCATATACATACAGAAAAAAATTTGGCATGATAGTATAGTGGTGAATACTACAGCTTCGTGGTTCCAGTTTTCCTTTACACCTTCTAGGCACATTCATTGTTAAGCTAACTGATAACTCCAAAATGTCTTATATGACTGATTAGAGAGGAGGCCTGAAATGTACACATGCTGTATATCAAGTGGATGGTCCTTACCTTGTGCCCAAAACTGCTTTGATAAGCTCCATTAGCCCCCCCCCCCAACCAAAAGTTCTGAAAAGGTCTAAGCAAATGTCATTATTTGTGGACAGATAAATTAAAAAAAGTCATCTTTTAAGACTTTCATTATGTTGTACATTGTCACTTTAACTAATTTTAGCTATACAATAACCAGCCACAGCCTTCTATATGATGGGTTGATTTATTTGTGGGAGTCTACCGTATGTATCAAATATTAAGATCTACAGTACATGAGTTTTGGGGCTCTCCTGTTAAGCCCTACTATTGTCATTCACCAAAATTTAAATTTTTCTTCCTGGAATAGAATGAGTTTTAAGTATAGAGAATTTAAACTGCTGGTGGCAAGTAATAATATTCTGTTTCACTGGATGTGATTGATAGTTTCAAGGTTAGAAGCAATGATAAACACAATTGGTACTTGCCACCTTCTTGCATCTATTGTAAGACCAATGACTCCTAAGAAATCCAATTGAAAAAGTTCTGTATCAGTTTTATTTTGAAAATGTTGAACCAATTTAGCATCTTTGCAATGATAATTCCATGTTTATTTACAATGCTTAGCATTTTTCAGAAAAATAGTCTTTACTAAAAAGATGTCTGGTCTGTGTGCTGGTGTGAGGCCCAGGTTATCCTTGAACCTGGAACATTGATAATCATATACTGAAATGGGCTAGGCAATACGGACACACACAAAATTCAGCAAGAGATGGGGCAAAGTCAGTCATTCGGTCAATTTCTAACCTGCTTAGTCCTGAACAGGGTCACATAGTCCAATCCTAGCAAGCATAGGGCACAAGGCAGGAAAAAACTCTGGACAGGGTGCCAGTCCATCACAGTGTGAACTCACTCAACAACCACATACTAGGGCCAATTTAGGATCAGCAATTCATCTAAACTGCATGTCATTGGACTGTGAGAGGAAACTGGTGTGCACGGAGGAAACCCACGCAGACATGGAGAGAACATGCAAACTCCATGCAGGGGACACCTATCCTGGCCTTCTTATTGTTAGGCAGCAGCGCTATCACTGTGCCACCCCTTGGTGCAAAGTGTTTAGTTCTTTAATCTATCAACTACAAAATTAAACACTAAGATCTGTGTGTCCAGTCCCTCAGAGCAATCTGATTGGTCAGATAGTGGTGCACAATGAGTCTCAGAACATAAATCCAAGGCTGAAGACTCACTAATTTAATTTAGCATGCCCTGATTTGTTCATCATTTCCACAAAAATACAAAGATGACAGCCATTAAAACTGTTACTGATACTTCTCTATTATTTGTCTTGTCTTCGCAATCTGTTGTGGCACTTCTTGTCACTAAATCATTGCCCATCTACTATTTCTGCCCATGTAAATTAAGTGCATTTATCGGATTAACTATATACCTATCTGGTAAGGTGTTCAAGATTTAATTGGCTTAGTTACAGTATGTGTCTCCATCTTTGTAACTGTGCTGTGTGTCTGTCACATTTCATACACTTAATGTTAATAGTTCTGAGGTAAAAATGTGGCTCTTCAACATATTTGTTTTTTTAATATTGAGTGTTTATAGTATATACACACATACTGTACATACAAGTATATGATATTCTCAAGTAAGTTTTTTTTTTATGGGGAAGTACATATAAATACAACTCCTTGAAAACAATACTTGAGAATAGCATTAGCATATTCACATCTGATGGGCTGAATTAGCACAAATGATAAAAGAATGGCCAAAGTTATATTAGATATTATTATCTGCAACAAAAAAAGGTCAGCTATGCAATAAATCCTGCATTTCTTTAACAAAATGTTTCCAGCTATCATCTTGATCTCAATTACGGAATTAAAAAAATTAGCTTACAAAAGCTACAATAAAAGAGACACTTTCATCACACACCACCACCATCTAACAGTTTGACTCTTTCAAGTCTGGCAGCTTTACAGTGGCCTTGCCATAAAAGTTTTATTGTTTAAATTATGTTTTGTAATCAAGCTCGTAATGTACAAAGTGATTTTTTTTGCATTTGTGGCTTGCTCATATTTACTTGTGACTTCAAAAAGCCAAGTGAATCCAGAAAATGTCCAAGAGGCATGTGTACTAGGGGTTAGTATTTAATGTGCATTATTCCAAGGACATTTTGACCTTCCAAATCTTCTATACATGTATGCAACCTTATCTGTTTTTATTCATTCAGAAATTATCTATTATCTGCTTTCTCTAAGTGAAGGCTCTGGACGGCAGAACCTATCCCTACATGCCATGATGCAGGAAACAAACCTGGATCACAAGTCAGCTCTGACTCAACATTTAAGTTACATGTCTGACATGCGGGAGGAAAACTAGAGCACTCAGAAAAATCCATTTCAACAATGACAGACAAGTGTTTTGAATCCAGCCTAGTGCAACTGGAAAGCAGTACCACTTATTTACTATGTCATTCAATTCCATAAAACAATACATACATTAACAAATCATTTTTTTAAGAAATTTGATTCAATCATAACCTCATTTATATGGCATTCAAAGCATCCAAGAATTGTTGCCTGAATAGTAAACATTAAATTTAAAAAAGATGAAAAATGTCAAAAAAAGAAGGAAACATAAGAATTAAATATAAAAGATACATTATGGAAGAGTAAAAAAAAATCAGGTCAAAGAGAACCTCAGCAACTGACCTGAACCAGGTAATGCCATTAGGGAGACTTTCCAGTTTGGTGAAAGAAGACAGCTCCAAAGAAAATGACTTTAGAATGCTGGTACTATTTGTTATAAAATGTGAAACAAAGGGTACTATACTAAAGGATAACATGGCTGTAAAACTAGTTAAAACATAGTAGCAGGGAAACCCAAAAAAGAACTGTAAATGTCATGATTTTTTTAAATAATGGGCTTCTGGTTGCCTTTTAAAATAGGGGTCATGAGATTGTTAAAGGCTTCACCACATGACTATGTAATGACTTGGAGGTTACCCTGGAAATTAGACCTTCAATCGAGTTCAAATGGCAAATCTCATAGAGTTCGGGGATGTTGTAAGGAGTGAATGTAGTGAGGAATGAATATAGGGTTGAGTCAAAATTTCTCTAGCAGAAGAGAGGTGGCTAACAGGACAAAGAGAAAGAAATCTTAGTAAGAGAAAATAGTGTAAAGTGCGGAAATAGAAAAGCTTACTCCATGAAGGGTGTATAATACACCCATTCAGCTTGATCAATACCATGAAGGTTAGGAGCTTATTGGTAGTGGATTGACTGTAGCAATTTTCCATCATTTATTAACCTCCCTATATATTTTTTTATTTCTGATTCTCATTAGTTGAGGGTTCGGGATGTTAAATAATAATGTAGTTAGGTTCAGCAGTGTTTAAATAATCAGCATAGTTGTTGCCAAGGATTTTTACTTTATAATTTACTGACCATGGCCATCACTTAGGCTTCAATATAAAACTTATAACGTCATACTCCATCATCACTGAACAACAGCTTTTAAGTTTGTGTATAAAAAAGTCTATTACACAAACTAAAAAGACAAATGTCCTTTTCTATACACAGGGTAAGTACAACTTTCTTCAGTTCAGTAAGGATGATTTTTCAGTATCATGAAATTGTCATTGTCAAGATGAAAGACACTAAAAGACAGAAGCATTTTAAAGCAGGTCAGCCCTCACTCAATTATTTATCTTTCTCCTTTTCTTCTAATAAATTACAAAATAAGATGCATTTTTTTGAAATTTGTGATTGTCATATATAACTGCTGTGAATCTCAATCTGTTGATCATTGAAAATGTTATAATGTTGTTGAAAAATCTCTTTGGATGCACAGAGTCAAACACAATATATACAATGCAGCTGTTATAATAACCACATTGAGACATTTAAAATGCACTCAGAATATAAACAAAAGTTCTTTGTGCTTCACTGAATGTGCATTTAATTAACATAAATATTAACATATAGTGTGAAAAAAGGAGCCTGTTTTCAATCAAGAGGACATCAGCATTAATGCATTAAGAATGATTTGGCAACCCCTTTGGTAACATTAAAAAATACTTACTGTTGTGGTTTTCACTCTGCCTCCAGGTTGTGTACAAGTCCAGCCTGATTTATTTATTAACAAATTACATCCTTCTCCTTCCAAACAAGGAAGCATTTCACACCATTGTTTTGCCTTTACAATCCGTGCTATAAAAAGAAAAAGGAAACAAAAGTACAGATTTACAGTTGACTGCAAGAGAGGAGCACATCTCAATATTTGTTCTAGACAATTGCAAAGCTAGTTTTCCAAGTATTCAAAAATAAATAAGCAATACCGCTAAATGTGTTTTACAAAAAAAAGCACTGCTCAGATCTTTAGTCGGACTCAAGAGGAATGCTCAGTCAAGTAAGACATTCTTTAACTGCATTTCTGCTTACAAAGCAGCTGTTACACTGTTAAAGTGTGTGGATTGCAGATAGAGTATAATGACATTTTAAGCCATATTCAGCTTACCACTATAATGTTCATCCATGCAGCTATAAATTCTATTGCTACTGAAAGAAAAAGATTATTGATCCTAATTTTGAGAGCTTCACATCACATGGGTAACAAGGCAAGCTTTCTGTATTAATATAACCTGATTTTGAAAGCTGCCAGTTTGGCCTTTTTTCAGTTTATATCTTTATTCTGCTTTGTGCTGCAGTAAAGAGGGAAGCTGCATAAAACCCAGTGTGGTGTCTCCAGGGTTTGAAGACCTATCTGTCCTTTGTAATCCAGACTGAAGGATTATTCAGTTTTACCGCATTGCAACAAGGTGTTTAAATGCATTTACAAGAGGGAGTTCTAAGTATTTAGAAATTAAGGTAAATAATTGATATAATTGAGATTTTAGGTTTTTATTCTTAAATTTTGTGGAAGGATTCTGTTATATTAAAAAAGTATGTACACCCCATGAAAAGGGACTATGATATAATAAAGGAAAAAAAAAAACAAAACAATGAAATAATAAAAAAATGAAATACCAGCAGATATGCCATGACAGTCTATAGGAAAAGTAAATACACCCTTGGCTGTAATAGCTGATATTGACTGCACATGTAAGCATTTGCTGTAAGTGTCCACCAATTTCAGAGATCACCTGGAAGAATTTTTTTCCCACTTCCTCTACACAGAATTTTTCAGCTGTGCAATGCTTGAGGAGTGTCTTGCGTGCACATCCTCTTTTAAATCCACCACAGCATCTTGATGAGATTCAGATCTAGGCTTTGACTTGGACACTAGAGAACTCTCCATTTCTTTCTTTACACGCATTCCTTGGTGGATTTACTGGTATGTTTAAGGTTATTGTCATGTTTATAGTTCTACTTTTTGTGGAGCTTTAATCTTCTGTTAGATGTTCTCACATTACTCTAAAAATTCCTCTGGTACATTCTTAGTATATTCTATGATGGTGAGCTGTCCAGGACCTACTGCAGCAAAGCAGCCCCAAACCATAAAATCTCCACTTTACAGCTAGTGACAGGTTATTCTAGTCAAATGTTGTCTTCAGTATTTTACTAGCCACATCCTCTGGTACTGTGGACAAATAACTCTATGTTTGCTTCATCTGACCTGAGCACATTGTTCCAGAAGTCCTACTCTTTGCCTAGTTTATATTGGGTAAACTTTAGTTTTGCCCTGATTTTATTTTTGGACAGGAAAGGTTTCTTCTTGGCATACCTCCCAAGTAGATCAAATTTGTGCAGCCTCTTTCTAATGGCACAATCATGCATTTTGACATCAACAGTGGCAAGAGCTTCCTGTAGGTTCTGCAATGAAATTCAGGACTTATAGAGACTTCTTTCAGCATCCTGTATTTGCCTCTTTGGCTAGGTTGCAGGCCTGGCCTTGCCCAGATGGCAGCTGTTTGAAATTTTCTCCACTTGCAGATGATCATCCAGACTGTGGCATGGTTTGGTTAAAGTTGTTGGGGACTATTTAAACTCCTCTACAGATTAACAGATGATTCGGTCCTTCTTTAATGAAGGCCTCAGAGAGTTCTTTTAATCTAGGCATGGTGACTTACACACTTCAACAACAAAGAACAACACCAACCAAAAGTCTGAGGTTGAAATAAAAAAGTTCCTCCAGGACCCTCTCTAATGATTTCCTAATCATTTGCACCTGGTCTGGTATATTTATCTCTTAATTTTGGGCATTTAAGGGTAGTGATAAATTTAGAAGTGTGCTTACTTTTTTCACAAGTTTATTTAAATTATATAAGAATTGCACAATTTAAATGTAGTATGACGTTTGCACTTTTTTTCTATAAAAATTGTTGCTTTATTAAAAATCATAGAGTGGAATTATACATTTTTACTTTTATATTTATTTATTATTTTGTAAATATACAGAAACTTGAAATATAGAGAAATATTTTAGCAAAAAATGCATTTGCTTTCCACATTTTATGCATATGATTGGGCAACTAATGTAGTGATTATAAGAAATGAGAAATATTAAATATTTGTTCCCCCAAGGAAGTTTTTCATATTGATTGCCATTGTACAGCATTGGTCACCAGAGGCATGTATTATACCATAAACTTTATTAAGAAATTTTCTTAGACATCACTACAAACATATGGGGTAACATATAGAAAAAATATATCATTTTTGAGGGATGATTTCCATTAATAGTCAACAATTGGTTTAAACATATTAGGGATTATACAATAGTTGTCATTACATTTGCTGTCATATGTACATCTGAACAATGAGATTCTTACATACATATTTCTGTATGTAAACTCATACGGAAAAAGTTTTAAAAAAATCAAATAAAAACACTAGTAAAATGTATCACCTTTGGCATACTTGTAATAACATTTTTTTTCCTGTACTTGCAATTATGATTCTAAGACTGCAAGGGTTTATCTTAGAAACTAAGTTTTAAGGCTGGCATTCATACTACATACATTCAAATACACACTTATTCACTTATGTGTATTCATGCTAACACTTGTCTTTGAGATGTAAGAAGCAATGCGAGTACCTGAAGAAAACTCACAAGAGGATCAAGAGCGGATGCCAAGTCCAATAGAACTGACTCAAGTTTGGTTGAGGTGCAATGAATCAGCATTAAAAGGAAAATGTGGACATTTCTTTTGCTTGCTATAGGCATTGCTTGAAGGCATTTAAGAAACAGCTCCTTGATTATTTTACCAGGTAGTGTATGGGGCTACTGCCTCACACAATCAGTACGAACCCCCATGACCAAACATAATCTATGTGAAGTTTGCATATTTCCCAGTAATTGCTTTGGCTTTCCTTTGGCTGTCTTAGTTTTCCTATAGCATCACTAATGACATACATGCTAGGCAAAAACAGCAATTCCAAATTGTCTCTGTGTGAGTATAACTGGTTGTGTGTGTGCATGTGCTCTGCAATTGACTAGTGCATTGTCCACTGCTGTTTCTGGCTTTGGGCCCAGTGCCTTTTAGATTGGGCTCAGCCTCCCTGCAACCTTACATTGGATTAAGCAGGTTGAAGAGTGTGATGTAATATTATTGTGTTGTCAGTCTTTCTTAAGCAGGGAACAGTGATAATGTTCGGGTTTGCTGTAAGATTCATTGTTGTAATTGGCTATAACACTCAGACAATCTTTTAAGCTTTCCAGCTCTAATTAAAGAAAGCAGTGAGCGCTAATAAATAATCAATATGTCACTGTGATTTATGTATTAAATATCTGTGCCGACACATATGATCTATTTCCCTACAACATATTTAAATTGTTTCACATACATTTCACTTGCGTTTATAAACACATATAAAACTATTTAGCATGCAGTGGAAAAATCAAATACTTAATGTTGAATAATACATTAAAGTAATTTTTAAGGATAATTTTAAAGCTATGAAAGAAAAATCCTGTTCAAGTGTATATACTATCTCTACAAGGAAACAGATAAATCTGGAAGGTACTGCATAAGATTATTTCATATGTAGGTACTTTAACCAGTATACTTCATGATGTCCTAAATGCAGACAGAAGCTGCATTTTAGTTTTGGACTAATTTTTGTAAAAAAAAATTAAACAATCTGAATAAGATGCTAAAAGGAGCAACTATAATATTCTGCTTTTGTTCTCAGTTGCAATAGATTAAGACATCACTGTCATTCATCATTTCCATCCAAACACTGCTTTTGAGCCAAGAGTTCAGCAACACAGAAGAAACTTTTTGTTTTTGGTTTTACTGATATGCTGTTTTCTGTGCTTTAAAAGCTGTTTAGTTCAAAAATCAAATCAGTATTAAAAGTTAAACTATAATTTTCAATAATGTTCTCATTTTTTTTCCTATCATCAAGTTTGGTGTGTGTGTGTGTGTGTGTTTGTGGTTGGATGAGACAAGACTGAAGAATAATGAAACCTATTTTTCAGGGGGAGCGTGCCCCTGTAAGTAACAGCTACAACTGCAACATTATACCCGTCTATCTATCTTATGATGGCTGGTACCCTACTACATATGTACACTGTGTCAGTTAGTCTGTATGTTTAGACATTTTTACAGCATTTTCAGGCAGATAAAAGTGATAAATGCTTATCAATCAGCAGGATATGAACATCATTTGGTGAGACGACAACTGACATCTTCAAGGATGCCTTAAGCTTAAAATACCCATGTGCATTTTTATGTACCAAACACCAAAATCAAGTATCACACTATACATATATATTACCTAAATAACATATACTAGTCATTATAATTATAATGATTGCACTTAAATGCATGTGATTAAATGGTGTAAAAATTATTTATAAAATACTGTATACTGTGCATATATTTAAATAGTAAATACTGAGAGTTTTGTTCTTTGTAACCTTTGCTCACTGAAAAGTCATCAGTCTTCACAACTTCATCCTAAAGGTAATGAAAGATTAATATGAAAGCTAATAACCTATTTGTCTGCAGAAGCCATTTTTCCCAAAGGATGTCTCTGAAGGATGGCTGTGCCAATCAACCATCGACATTATCTTTCTGGACTTATTGAGGCTGAGTGAGCAGCAAAGCGTGGAAATAGAGTTTCTAATTTTGCAGCGATATGAGGATAAGTAAGGCATAACACAATGAAAACCTCTTGGAAAGGTCATATCTACATATGTGTGCAAAATGTGATGCTAGAAAACTCAACTACTGAATCTGCTGGATAGAGACTAGACGTCATATAGTTATGTTATATTCAGGTAGCAAAGTGTTTAAACAAATGAGGATAAAACCAGATTATCACCATGGAGATATTTTCTACACAATAAGCCTTAAAAAAAGTCCTCAAAATGTAGGCAAACAGCTTGAAAACACTGCTGTACACAGAAATGGCTAGTAATTTAGCATTGTGCTCATAGTTCATTTTTATTATAACAAAACCAGGGAAATAGGAGTTTCCTCAACCAGTCATAGACTCAACCTTAGACCATGTACATCCAACATTTTAAATATTTTAATTACAAAACTCTGAAAGAATCCAAGTATGTATAAGGATAACAATTACTAAAAGACAACAGTTTTCACTTGTGACTCAGTTCTTTAAAGCATTCTCTTTGGACTTTTTTTATTTACTACAAATATACAAGCCTATCTATATTTACTGACATTTCAAAAAAGTTATATAGAAAACCTCAAAAAACAGTAAAACTTTAAATGCTGGAACAACACTAGTATCATGACAGCTGTAGAAAATATGCCATCAACTGCTGTTAGAACTAGGTTAAGAAAATAAAACAATACATTCTAATTTAGAAAAATCTCTGGAATTATAATGACTCTTGTGTATAAACTATGAACAGATTTATACTAGGAAAATCTGGGAATATTCAGTAATATCCAAGTAGTAGAAAACATCTCGGTGTTTGCTGTCAACAGTATTTGGGCCTGCCACGTACAGTGTGCCAATCTACAAAAGCAGCCAGACATAAAGGCAGGGTTGCTTATTGCCTTGTTTTTTTTATACACAAGTCTTATCAGATTTTGTTTGTAGACGATACAGGGAAATCATTAAAGTGTTGTCTTTCTTTTGTTATCCTTCTGTTACTAGCAGCACTCTCTGTTTCTGAAAACATAGGGCATATTAAGTTATCATGAACTGTAGTTATGATGATCTGCTTATTATAGTTCAGGGGATGAGGAGCCAGATTTTATCCAAGAAGCATCAGGTACAATACACAAACCAATCCTGGGTAGGAAACTATCCCATGACAGGGGCCATTCACTTTACAAGGCCAGGTGGGGATAACTTATACTTTTTAAGAATGTGGAAGGAAAACCAGGTGCACAGGAAAAAATATCCACATACACTTTGCCAGAACTTTGCTCAGGATGCAACTAGGCATGTGACTCCAACACAAGATGAAGAAAAAAAGACCTCTAAGTGCTAATCACACTTGCAACTTTACCCATACAGGTCAGGATAATTTAGAGTTGCTGATTGAAGACATGGGAAAATGTAAAAACTGCAAATATATGGAGGTTGGGCTGGGAACTCACACTCCTGGAGATGCAAGGAAGCAACACCATGGTAAACAACCCAGCCATCCAACTATGCTAGAATGACATTAAAGAAGGAAATATATACTAACATAAAATTAGTATTTGTATGAGATTTGAATATAAAAAATATGCAGATAAAAAGCCATAGGATTCTGCATGACATACTTTCTAAAGCAGTGAATCTCATCTTCAGTATTGGGTCACTGCATTTCCTGAAATTAATCATTGCAACAAGCTTAAGTTTTTAACTGGACTTCTACCTTAACTACTGTTACTGCTCTTATTTCCCATATTCTGCCTTTTCTGCTTCAATTCAGAAATTACAAACTTGGTTTGATAAATGTTTGATAAATAGACTAGTGTTTCCCACACAGAAAATATAGTGGCAAAAACTATTCCGCCACGCTACTGCAACAAAAGCATATACATGATGAAAATCCATAAAAATTTTTCACACTGTGCTAAATGCTTTTCAAAATTAATACAATGAAAACTGCGTGTGGAGAGGGCTATTCTTTAATTCACTTGTTAGAGCTCTTTGTACAGATGTACTTTAAAAGTAATGCTTGCTGCCTTCTTTGGATGTTGTAGCAATTGTCCACATCAAACCTATTAAATACCATGTCATGTATCTATGTAGTGTCTCAAGCACTGTATAGTTGCATAAGTGCTGACTTGATAAACTGATGTCCTTGTGATTCTCCTACACTGATAATCTGGTCAAGCTATTTATTCATTATTGTGCAGACTCTCACGCCAAGTGATCTGTTCATCTAAATATCATGAATGTCTTTTGGACAATGAGGGAATACTGAAGTTTCAGCACACAACCTAAACACCCAACATGTCTAATAATTTTCAAACCAGCCTTATCCATTGCAGAATTGTGGCTGTGCAAGCAATTAATAGGACAGCCCAAAGACAATGTACTGTATATGTATAGAAGCAAAGGACTGTGATACCGTTTGCATATTTATAGCGAGAACTCTGCAATGGGAGAAAATGAATCACATATCTTAAAAGTCTTTTATCTCTTATCTCTATAGCTTTCGACACGTATTAGGTCATCATCAATGGAAAATGATTAGACATACAGGAATCAAAGTCAATATATAGCAAATGAGGAAAGTGGGGCAGGTGGGTGTAAGAGGCGTGAATTAGTAAGGTGAGTTCGGAGGGTGTTGGTCTTAAAGTCTTTTTTATAATTTATATCTTCTTCTATTTAAGCCTGCATATGCTGTGTTCATTTCCAAGTGTCTGTTAATGGTGTTTCCATTTGATTGCCATGACTCTCTGAAACTCTTAGTATCTGCCCTGATGTATTGCCTTTGATTTCTTTATGTTTAAACTTTTTCCTCTGATGATGTCACATAATAGGTGTTGAAAGCTCAGGACTATTAAAAGACTATTGTAAGATACATGATTCATTTTTTCCCTTTGTGGATTTCTAGCTAGAAACACATACACACACACACACACACACACACATATTTATATATATATATATAAATACACACATATATACTGTATACACACACACACGCATACACACACACACACACTGATTAGACACAACATTAAAACCACCTGCCATTGTGTAGGTCCCTCTCGTGACACAAAAGCAGCTCAACAAAGCCATGGACTTGACAAGACCTCTAAAGGTGTCTTGTGGTAGTATGTGGTAGCAGCAGGTCTTTTAAGTCACACGAGTTTTAAGGTGGTTCCTCAATGGATTGAGCACATCACACAGCAAATCACACAGATGCTCGATCGGATTGAGATCTGGGAGATTCATAGGGCCAAGTCAACACCTTAGCTTTTTTTTGACAAATTTTCGCATTTTGGTAGTGTGGAAGAATAATTTTAGGGTAATATAGCATTAATCTTTAAGACATAGAATAACGGGTTTTCCAGCAGACCCCCATGACCTTGTGTTAGGATATAGTGGGTTGGATAATGACTGACTGAGTGAACAACAAAATGTACACTGAAATATAAGCATTGGTTTAGGAAAAACACTGAGATGGTGAAGTAAATAAAGAATGTACCAGAAGATAGGTTGATGGAACCAACCAGAGTAAAATGTATGCATTGATTGACACTGTATTGAAATTCAATAGTTTATAAAATGAACCTCTATTCTTTGTTTTTTTGACCATTCTGATTTCTGACCATGCTGTAATGGACTGCTTTTGAAGAATGCTCCCTCCAAGGCATTGTGCTGACGAGTAATTTAAAGATATAATGAACTGCTTTTCTCCTGCCTGATTACTGAATTGTCCTGTTAGAGGATGTTTCTTTCTTTAATAGGATGTTAAATTTCGACCACAGCAGGGTACATTACCCTGCTAAAAGAAGCCATTGCCATAACAGGATACCACTGATATGAAGGGTTGTAAGTGGCCTGCAACAATCTTTAGGTAGGTGGAACATGTCAAAGTAACATCCTCACAAATGCCAGACTGAAGGTATTTCAGCAACTTCCAACATATCACCTTCTAGAACTGACTTTTCACTTGTAATATATCCTACCGCTTGATAGGTACCACTATAACATGTTAATCAGTGTTTTTTACTGTTGTGACTGATTGGTGTTGTGGAAGCCCACTCGGACACAGACAGGCGGACACGTTGAAGTCACCCAACACACGTTTACTATACATACTATCATTTACATATGTGACACACAACCCCCAAAGTCCCCACATGTCCAGGCCACCGCCTTGCCTCCTCCAAGATCTTGTCTCTCGACCTCCCGACTCCAGCCAATGAATGGAGGGAGACGGCCCCTTTTATCCACACCTGGATGAGCTCCACGTGCCTCCCAGCAATCTTCCACCGGCACTCCCCAGTGTGGTGGAAGTGCCGGCTGCGCACCCGGAAGCACTCCGGGTGTTCCTGCTCCTCTTCCCCCCCCCAGCACTTCCGGGTGTGGTGGAAGTGCTGAGGTCCAGGGTCCCCAAAGTCAGCAGGGCGGTCGCCCCCTCGAGGTCTGGAGCAGCCCCAGCCACTCGCCACAGTGTATATATTTATACACACAAAGTATTTACACATATATATTGTGGCGGACGGCTGGGGGTGGTACCCAGCCGGGACGCCCAGGAGGACCGGAGGAGGGCTTACAGCTCCTCCAGACCACGAGGGGATGACCGCCCTGGTTGCACTGGGGGCCATGGGTGCAGAGCTTGGAAGCTCAACCCTGTAGGGGCCCCTGGTCACCGCCAGGGGGCGCTCTGGTGCCTGAAGAGCCCTGGACCTCAGCACTTCCGCCACATCAGGAAGTGCTGGGGGAAGAGGAGCAGGGACACTTGGAGGGCTTCCGGGTGCGCAGGTGGCACTTCCGCCACATGGGGGAGTGTCCGCGGAGGACTGCCAGGAAGCAGCTGGAGCCCATCCGGGCTGGTATATAAGGGGCCGCCTCCCTCCATTCGGGGACAAGAGTCGGGTAGAAGAGGACTGGAGTCTGGAGAGAGGAGTGGAGGCGGCCAGAAGGAAGGCAATAGACTGTGAGGCCTGGACTTTGGGGGATCGGTGCTGGAGGCACTGGGTTATGCACTAAACTAAACTGTAAATATTTTGTATAATAAACGTGTGTGTTGGGTGACATAATGATGTCCGTCTGTCTGTGTCCAGGCCACGTTCCACAATATATATATATATATATATATATATATATATATATATATATATATATATATATATATATATATATATATAGTGAAGGACGGCTGGGGATCGTGCCTGAGAGAGTAGGGGACCAAGAAAAGGGCAAGCCATTTCCCAGGACAGGAAAGGACAGCCACCCTGGGTTACATCTGGGCCACGAGCATGGGGCTATAAAGCTCAAGCCTGTTGGGTTATGTGGCCACCACCAGGGGCTGTTGGGATAAGTCCAGAGCCGTGGTGTGCAGCACTTCCGCCACACTTGGGAATGCTGCCGGGACTTAATTGAGGAACACCTGGGTACTCCAGGTGTGGTAAAAAGAGGCCGCCTCACTCCACTCCGCTCAGGAAGCCGGAGTCGGGTGGAAGAGGATGAAGCTTGCAGGAGATGAGTGGAGGCGGTGAAGAAAAGAAAAGGAAAATAAAGATAAAAGATAAGGACTGAGTTTTTGAGAGTAATTGTGGTTGCATTGTGTGTTGCAGGAAAAGTAAAATAAACAGTGTGTATTTGGGGATATTCTGAGTACGTCTGTCTGTGTCTGGGGGTCAAAACTCCACTATATATATATATAAACTGCTCAAAAAATTAAAGGAACACTTTGAAAACCCTTTAAGGGCTAGAGCTTTAAACTCTTAAGCTTCTCCTGAGTAAAAGTAGAATATACTGCAGTCATTTTTGCCTGAGACTGACCTCAACTGGCTATAATGGTAAATGTTACTGTACAGAATGAAAACTCTGATGTAAACTCAAAAGCAATTTATAACTAACTGGATTAATTATAAGTGTCCTAAAGCACACTAACAGTATAATGAAGTAAACAGAAAAAATCCCACTTTAAGCTTTTTCTGTATACCATCTCATTTGGGAGACCAGCTGTTGCAGTTAAATAAGTTAATAGTTCTGGCACTAATCTTTCATTTGAGACTAATTTAAGGCATCTTTACATCACATTGACCTTTAAAAGTCTGTATAATTGGAGTTCACACTTTATATTTTTGGCTTATGCACCATAATATAAAAAGAGCACAAGATGTAGATGACGATCAGATATGATTTGTCCTTAACTACACCTTCAAGCAAAATAAAATTAATTCATTAGGCACTGCAATCGGAAAACTGTTCTAAATGGTTGAAAAAAAGAGCTGTGAAGGAGACAAAGAAATAACACTAATAACTTATGAATATGTAATAGGATTTTATAGAACACTAAAGATAACACAGATGCAAAGTGACTGGAATTAAACAAATGTTTTTAAAAGTCTTGAAACATGACATTGAAATATTACGTACAGAGATTCCACAGTCTATTCATCAATTCTCTAAAGTCTCCTTTTATTATGGATATGCAAGATGCCATAGCATATCCTGGCTGCATCATATGCAACACAAGAACCAAGATCGGACATCCATTCTGTGGATGTTATGCAGCAGCATAAACACCTGTATCAACCCATCTGAAAGAGTTAATGGTGATATGTACTATAAATGATCAAAAAAATGGCATTGGTGCTAGGAAATTTGCCATGATTTTTCCTCTCAGCATAATCCACGACATACATGTAAATTTCTAAAAAAAAAACAAAAGGGAGAAAAGCAACTAGGCAAAGTGTACTGCTTTAGTTATTAAACATTTATTAATATGTCTTAATTAAAAAGAGACCAAGGATCAAAAGTAATTACTTTTACTAGAGTGAAATTACTTCCACATTTCTCACTCATATATTAACCCCAGTAAACGTTATAAAAAAGCAGATAGCAAAATAAAAAAAGGCAGATACTTAAGGATAGTTATCTATTCTCAGAATGTAATTAAGCTGACACACACAATGTAATATGATTAAATTAAGATAATGCACATAAAATGTTCACATTTTCTTGGAAATTAAAAAATAATGCAAATAATGAATTACTATTTTAAGAATACAGCTATGCATCCATCAATTTTCAAATCTGCTGAAAGAGGCCACAGCCATTTCCAACACTAGTGTCTGCAAGGCACTAATGAACTCCAAATGGGGTACAAGTCAATATTGGGTCTGTTTTATGCACTTATCAACTTGCACTCTAACCAAACTTGCTTAAAGTTTTTAACTGAACAACATACATGTACTTACAGTGTGAGAGGCAAACTTGAAAAGAACCCTGAAAACAAAGAGGCTTTGCTTTACATCTAACCTGCTGATGCAAGTGCAATACCGTGCTGATGCAAGTGCAATACCGTGCTGCCCTTTGCACATATATACTGTACTAAAAGTTTATAAAAATAAACTAAACAGTAGTGTAGTGGCTAGCCATTAGACAGATGGAAAACTGAACAAAAATGAAAGAAAGCAATACAAAAAAAAAAAAAAAAATCCAAGGTCTAATCCACAAACAAAGCAGTGACAGACAATTTAGAGACTCTTGCTAATACAAATTGGAAATTATATAAAAAAGGAAATAAATTAAATCCATCCATCCATTCTCTAACCCGTTGAATCTGAACACAGGGTCACGGGGGTCTGCTGGAGCCAATCCCAGCCAACACAGGGCGCAAGGCAGGAAACAATCCCGGGCAGGGTGCCAACCCACCGCAGATAAACTAAATCATATCATATAAATTATATTACCCAATTATATAAAAATAATAAATAAATGGAATGATAAAAGTAAAATGAGCTCCATGCAATCCAGGAGAACAGAGACAAAATGAGTCAGATTAATCGCAGACATGTAAGCCTTACTGCTACACTGTGTTAGGTTAAAAAAGTATATTTACAAATAAATATCGAAGACAACATGAATGAAAAAAATATTCTAAATAACAGCAATAAACTATGTACCTGAACCTGTTATTTGAGAAGTTGACTAACGAAAGTGTTTAACATTTTATAGTATATAAACTTTTTGAGGAAACTGTCGACATTACCGTAGTTCTGCATGGAAAATTTATTAATAATGAAGCTAGACAGCACAGACACAAGTGCATAGGACATACTGTAAATGTGCACAATTATATGAACAGAAAACAAAATAAATCAGCTAATGTAAATGAAAAATATATAACAGAAGAGTTTTTAAATCAGTATATATAATTTAACACTAAATTTCCTGTTATTAGTTATAACCGTTTTAACGTGTTTTGTTATCACTTTTATCTGTGTGCATTTTGGGGGACATGCCTTGGTCATTGTGCTTTTGTCCTACATGCTATTGCAATGACATCCCAATCAAAGATAACTTCCATTCATTCATTCATTCACCTATTTTCTAAACCTGCTTATTAAGAGCAGGGTCACATGGAAGCATGAGCCTAACCCAGCTAGCATTGGCCAATAAGATAGGAATAATCCCTGAACAGTGTCTTTTTCAGGGTGAACACACGCACGCACACACATTAATTTAGCATTGATAATTTACAGCTAAAATACAGTTTAATGTAGGAAAATGGAAATTGTGCTCAGTAGGACATTAGAAATATTTTGACGACAACAGTCCATTCAAGCTCAACACAGCTTGTGAATCCTATTCATTTAGCTCCTCCAAAATAAAACCAAGTGAAGTTTTGAAAGTCCCTAAAGACAAGTGCTACTGTCTACTTCAACATTTGGTAACTTATTCCATTTGTTTATAGTTCTCTGTGTGAAAAAAAATGTACCCTTGACAAATTTTTGTTTCTCCAATATTCTTGTTGAGCTCTTTTTAAAGGCATATTCTGAATCTACTGTACTAATTCCTTTCATAATTTTAAACACTTCAATCATGTCACCTCTTAATCTCCTTTTGCTTAAACTGAAAAGGATCAACTTTGTTTAATCTTTCCTCATAACTCATATCCTGCTATCCTGGAACTCAGCCTAGTTGGTTTTCCATGGACCTTTTCCAGCCTGGAAACCAAAACTGTACACAGTACTCCAGATTAGGATTTACCAGTGCTTGATAAAGCTTAAGCATAACCTCCTTTGACTTGTACTCTACACATTGTGCTATATAACCATGTATGTGAGCCCCCTTAATGGCTTCTGAACACACAGGGGCAAAAGTGACATAAATTATAAACACAAGACAGCAACTTTTACAGTAATTTATGGGTTTACTGTATACAACTGATGCAACATTCTCTTCTCCCAAGCAAGAAAGTAAAAGCAATTAAGAGACAAATACAATTTTATGATATATTGTAAACACTTTTGAATATAAAACAAAGCACATTATGCTCAGACTGTATAATAGACTACTGAGACCTGACACCTCATCTAGAGTACTCTGTACAGTTCTGGTCACCACACAAGGAAAAAAAAAAGAACACCACTAGAACTCGTGCAGAAAAAGCAACCAAATGCATACTAAAAGGGCTCTCCCCCTGGGTATGATACTAAAGCCTCTTTAGTCCTGAACATATACTGTAGGACTCCAAGGAAACCTTGTCCAGGTCTTCTTATTTCTCCATGTCATGGATAAAAGTTGATCCAGCAAAATTATTTTTGTTTTTAAATAGGGAATCATGTATTAAAGGACACCAATGGAAATTAAGGCAAAAGTGCATTCAAGACAAGACTGAATTTCCACACAAAGAGTCATGAAAATCTTCTCTAGGAATAGGTACCATGTTATGAAGTTGAAATAGAAAAGTTAAAAAGTATCTGCATGACATACTAGGACATATTAGCCGTTAGAAAACCAAAACAAATCAGTTGGAGTGAATGGTCTCCATTGTTTGTTGTAGTTTAGTCAGTTTAATTTTGCCACTATAATTCTATAAAAAAATAAAAAATCTGTTTGAGGGACCTTACGCGATTATCTTGTAGCATGAAATCCATACACATTTAGTTTTAGTCAGTTTTTGCTTAAATTCTTGTCAGGAAACTCTATTCAAATGTTAATTGACACTTGACATCTCTAGAAGTATTTTAGTAAAATCTTTAATTTTAAATTGAATTTATTGATTTGCAGTGGCTGACAATGATGATGTTTTTTACAATGTACATTAAATAATATTTTTTATGATTAGAGTCAACTGACACAATTATTGTATGGAGCCACAGACAGCAGTGCTTCCACTAGGTATAATGATATACAACTTCAGTAAATTATTACATTCACATTGATTTTCTTTAGAAAATTTATACAATTTTCAATTTTCATGAGCCACTGAAATTTTGCATATTTTTTCATTGAAGTATTTCACCCTGCTAAAATAGAAATATTTGCAGTTGATGCTAATAGTTTAGAGTATACAGTATTGCTTTCCTCTTTTGTTTAATCAAAATGAAATGCTGTGCAGAAGCACATTCAATTATTTTCTGATGTCTGTTTTTTTGTCAATAAATTAATCACTTCCTCCATCCAAGAAAAGTTCAAATTTAGTTCACTTCTAGCTTCTGAAGCATAAGTTAGAGTAAAATACATTTAGCTAAGCAGTGTTAAAAATATCAATATGATAGCTTATGAAGATACAGGTTTTCTCATTTTCAGGGAATGTATTTATTTAAAAGGCATCAAATGAAACTCACAAATACATCTTACAATTGTTCTCCTACAGAAAAGGCTGAATTTATTTTATTACTGCCTTAGGGTATATTCAGATTATTTCAGGAGCTCACTCTGTTATAAATCAACAGACTATTTGGCTATGAGAAATGCTCATTTGGAGTACTTTTTGGATGTATATGCAAATAGTTTGTGTTCACAATTGTTACATTTCCTCTGTGTGTTCTGCCACAAAGACAAGATAATTAAGTGGAACTCCAGCAGCTTTCTTGAGGACTAGTCCTTACCAACAATATAAAAGCAATGTATAGGTTTTTATTAAATTTTCTAAGCTTTTCTATTCATCTGTTAATCATATTTAAACAACAAAACATTAATTATAATAAGCCAATTATACAAATTAACCTATAATCTGTGACTAAAGCAGCAGTTTACAAGTCAATCATCTGGTGTTATTATGAACTTGTATTTTAACAATTTGCTTTGGCTTACCTTTAACTCCTTATAAGACTCTTTAGGATAATTAAAGTGGATGAATTATTTAACAAATTCAACAATTATAGAAACCTTCCAATTTCCCACCCACAAGATTAAGTGAATAGCTATAGCTGGTTTTGATATTTTTTCCTATTACAAAATAATATTTCACCCTAATAAATCAGACATACTATATTTGTATTTTTTACTAGAAATTATTTTTTTAATTACAATAATGGTAGTCTTTCAATTCATTGCTTTGATTTTGATCTTGTGTGTAATTTAACTAGGAGGTTACCACTTCAGTTTCCACCACCAACTCATTGCTGAAAGAACCTTTGCAAGGTTTAAGCAAGTTATATACTGCTAATCGAATGCCTATAAGGTGCCATGGGGTGGTGTTTGCTACAGTAAAGTGCTATATAAAATAAAGTTTGTTTATAGTGATATGATGAAACCAGGGCCAATGCCACCATTAAGGCGAATTAGGCATTCGCCTAGGGTACAGATCATGGGGGGGAGGGGGGACCCAGAGAGTCACACACTAATAAGCTTGGCCTACAGCACAAAATAGCCTAGTAATGGCACTGGATGAAACATATGCACAACTCGAACAAATCATTATCCAATTTTTGTACTTATTTTTTTACATATTTATCTGCATGCAACTTAATTTACTGCATACAGTATCTGCCCAAGTCAGTAAGCTGTTAAGGTTCTTATGCACTGATTTAGTGGTCTCCTGAGAATATTCTAATCTATCTAATTAAAAGTTGTTCACAAGTTAAATTAGCTTGCTTGTTAATGCTTTGTCAACAGTAAATAATTTAGGACAATTGAAAACAGCACTTACCCCAAGTACTTTATATTGTGGGCACCGTTTTTAACGTCTTTTTATACATAATTATATTTCAGTTAAATAATCCATTGTGTTTAATGTGACCATCAACAGTACTCCTTTGTAAAGCTGCATCCTAAATCCCAACACTTCTTAAATAATTTGCTTTTCTGCTGTATTTGCTACAGAAATATAGTCTTCCCTGCCTAACTCAACACTCACTTTCCCATAAGACACTACTTTTTATTATTCTGTCACTCTCTTTCAAACATTTTTCATAAAATCAAAAGGTAACATAGCTGACCTGAAATTTCCTGTTTTATTGCAGTCCACTATTTTTAAACTCTGTAATACAAGCTGAGTGACATTTTTGATTTTAGCTGTTTAGTCTGATAGCTCACTTGGTTGTCCAAATAATTTAATCTGATTTCAGAGTGTACCATGACTACAAGCACTTTTGCCATCTCCACTTTTCAATTTCAGAATGTGAAAAGAAAACAGTTTATCTGTACAAGAGATATTTGGTCTTTTTTTTCAGAGATTTTTCAGAGAATCTTCTGTCTAGACAGTTTGTTACCTGTTTTTCCAGGGGTTAATTTCAGACAGCAGCTGCCCAGTTCAGTAGAGGTGTGGACAATGCAGTTCCTTGTACTTTAGGGTATGTCGCTTATAGGGGTCATCTCTGAGCTTCAAATCCTAGACACAACTATGCAACACACAGTTCTGGCTTCAAATGATTATTTTTATTAAGCACAATTGTGGTTTCTTTCACAGTTTCAATTATTTCCTTTTCTCCTTCAATCTACCCAGGCGAGCACTATCCTTCTCCTCTCCTGACTCCAACTCCCTGGGAGAATAGGAGTGACTTCTTTTATTTCAGACCTGGGAATACTTCTTGTGCAGTGACACTAAACCCAGAAAGAACTTCTAGGTTAGGAAGAATTGTATTGGAGAAACACATAGCCATGGGAGGCAGTCTCCTTCCATTCTTCCACTACAAAGGCATCTTGGTCGGGAAAAGAACCATTCCTCCCAGCTGAGATGCTGGGCAACCCGTGTCGCCTATGATGGGTACTGCTCTGTTACAGGGACAGCCAGAGAAAATGGCTGCACTGTTCATCAGTATTTGTAAATCTACAACTGCCAGAAATTTTGAATTATACAGTTACATAAACTGTTTTTCTGATGATTCTTACCAGGACATATTTCATTCTACTTCAATAACCAAGCTAAAATAAAAATTTGCAGACTCTTCACTCCTTAGTTCGATCAGCCAGTTAAAATTTAGGTATGCCCTTTTTTAAAAAAGCTTTTACTGTAAGGATGTAAATTTCTCAACAGAAACAAAAAAATTTAAAAATGGTTTATCACGCTTACCTCATCTCTCTCTCACACATCTTATATATTATTCTTGATGTGGCATGGTGGTACGGTTCCAGAATCCTAGCCCAAGCACAATCAGTTTTGAGTTGCATATCCTCTCCACATCTGTGTGGGTGTTGTTCAAATAATCCATTTTTCACTCCTTGATTTTGACACATATAAGGGCATCCTGTGATAAACTGACATGCAGTCATACAACTGATATATAAAATGTATACATTGTCTCTAACCTTCTTTTCTACTTTTACAATTTTGAAACCCCTTACTTATTTTTAGATGCATCTGCATAAAATGCGAAAACACCTTTCAAGATCTTGTCTGTATGAGACAACTCATCTTCCAGTGGATCGATTTTGTTGAAATTTGGAAAGATCATTTTTAGTTGAATGGCAAAACAAATCCCCTTTACACATTATGTTTGTGCATGTGTAGGTGGATTTCAACAAAAGATTTTAACTCTCCATGTTAGTTTTCTTTCAAAAAGTGCATGTTTAAGTAGCATTTACTACAGTTAGCCCTGGACCCTCCAAAACTAGCAACTAATGGCCAGTTTATACTTCACGCTCAGAACGTGTACGTGCCTGCATCATGGCTGCCACGCGTTCCCAGCGTTCATTTCACGCGTCCTCGGAGCAGGTCCTCACAAATGAACATGACGCGTGCGCGAGTTGCAGTACCAGCAAAAAGTCGGGGGGCGCCGTGTGCTAAAAGTCAGAACGTGATGTCAGAATCTCTGTTTACTATCTATATATGACAGAAAGCCTCTATGCAGATCCTACTGGGATCGGTGTGCACGCTTCGATGTTTGATGAATGGTTTGATGTGTTTTTTTTTGCAACTTCACAACAGCAACATAATGTACAGCGCTGTATTTGGGCCACTAAGAAAAAAAATTAAGGACTTGGTGAAAACGTGTATTTTGTGATTAAAGTGGAAATTTCGGCTTTAATCTTGAAATGTCCACTTTAACCTCGTAATTTACTTTATCATTAAAGCAGACCATTGTAAACGTCATCCCAGTTTTTAATCGCTATGGCAAGCAGCAATAGATCACACAGAACACATTAAATGTATGATATTCCAACTCTCTGCACATTTAGAATATTTAGATTTATACTTGATATCACTTTCATGATGAAATGCATTAAAGTGTGTATGTTACATTTTACAGATAAATCGTTAATTTCGTTTAAATAATGAATACTGTTAACAATTACACACATGGGGGTGACATGGTGGCAGAGCAGTGGCACTGCTTTCTCGCAGGGAGTCATGTCTCTGGTATTCCCTGCTTGGATTCCACACTGTGCTCCAGTTTCCTTCCAAAGGCATGCAAATTTGGGGATTTGGTGCCGCTAAAATGACGCCAGGGTATGTGTGTGTGCTTGTATTCACCTTACGATGAGCTGAGGCCTCGTCCAGGGATTGTTTCTCACTTGTGCCCAATGCTTGCTGGAATGGAAACATCCCTGGATTGATGGATTTAATCATTAAACATCCTTTTCAGAGGTATTGCGGTAAGGTGTCATTAGAATTTAATGGGTGTTCTAGGTAATTCACAACACAGAGAAGCTGAACATGTTCTCACCGTTATAATATCTCGCAGTGCCACCTAGTGGATTCCTCCAGGTTTACGTAAAGCATACACGCAAGTATAAACACTACAATGCTTGCATAGCAGGAGCGTCCGCTGCAGCATGCGTTGCGTCACGTGAAGTATAACCCCGGCCTAAGAATAACATTTCAGCTGATGCAGTTTTAACATTGCTTTAGTTGGAATCTGCTGTCTAAAGAAAGTTATTTTAAACATTTTAAAATCTGTTTAATTATAAACATATATTTTATGAGCTCATGTAATTGCACCCTATCATTGCTTTAATTTTAATATTTTTACAAAAATATGTAATAAACAAAAATGTGACATCTGTCTTTTAATGAAGTAAATAAACAAAAAGTAAAAATGCTCCAACTTTCAAAACTGTTAACTAAGTTGTTGAGCGCACATGAATGTTACACCATGCATATATTTTCTACCTTGTTTTCTTTTGTACATACATACTGATGCAGCCATTAATTAACTCTTTTGAATTTAATATTGCCAACTCCAGGAATCATTTTTAGTAAACTATCTCCACAAATTATACTGTTTAGATTAGAAAAGTTTCAATGTCAGGTCATTACTAAGTTAATGTGATGGTCCCACATGTAACTATGATGCTACTAAAAGGGTCACTCTACCTCATCTGGTGGCTGATAATGATGTTTAAATGATCCTTATAACTCACTTTTCACCTTGAAGGGACCAGTTTAATTTTTAAAGTAGAATTTTCATTTAGCTCAATTCATGATAATTTTCTACCACCTGCTGGCATATCAGTATAATAAATTATATTCAGGTTCTCATGAATTAATGTATTTTTCATGACTAAGATAATGAATCTTTATAATTTTTTCATATATTATCTTGTGTGGTTTATATGGTAGAGTGGTGGTTAGCGCTGGGTATGGAATCGCACCCCCGGTCATTTTCTGTGCAGGATCTGCATGTTTTTCTGAAAAGTATGTTTAAGTATACTAAAATTTCCCAGGCACTAAAAAGCTCAGGTAATTATTTAAATGGAAACATATCTGGATGGCTCCCCAGCTTTATTCCTAACAGCCACTCCACAGGGCACAGTTTTCTAATGCATATGAATAAAGCAGCCCCCACCCAGTCAAACTAGTAACTCATTCTAAAGTCTTTGATTTCCACTACAACCACAGTAAATCTCAAATGCTATAGACAGAGGGAATCTATGGTTTCATTTGCACATTCTGTCTTGATTGCATATAGTGAAAAGTTTATAAATTCTCCTGTAGTTGTAACTGAAAAATCAATAGTTTAAGTGTTAGGTTAAATGATTTCTGCTGAAATTACAAACATGCAGTGTATGTTTCTTTTAAACTAGGAAAAAGAGTAGCAGATAATTATGTATTGTTAGTATAGGTTTACTAGTGTAATTTAGCATTTTTTAATCATTCAAGTAGCAGCAGCTTTTAGAAATTATATTTTACAGTGGTTACAATACAAACAAAATACTGCAACAAGGGAATGGTAATTAATATTTAATAACCAAATGCTAGTACTGTATTAAAACATGCTGTAGAAATAAAAAATGTATTCACTTCAGACCTATTTGTCTCTGGAAATTTTAAAATTGTTCAAAGCTTACCTCTGGTGAAATGCAGAAGTTCGAATATTACAAACTGAATCGGATTTAAGTATTGATTTGTTTTACCACATACAGTAGCTGAGAGGCTCCCTGATTTAGTAGTCAAATAAGCCAAGAGGTTATTATTCTCATCCTAAATGACAATACAGTTTTCATAATTTAAAGTGGCATCAAAAACAGAGCTCCTTCAAAAAGCGACTGCAGCAATTTCATGTTCATATTATATACTACATATACTCCAGTATTATTTTCCACAGTATTCATTGGTAAAAATGTAACCTGAATGCAATCCAGAGTAAAAAATACTAGGCTAATTTTACACCTAACTGTAAAACATTGCAGCTTATCATTAGCATAACATCCCAAAAGAATAACAAGTATCATACTATAGTGTGAACATGTTCACCTTCATGCATATTGACTTTCTGCTTCTTTGAAACAAGGGCAACGTTAAAATGATTTTTGAGAATGTTTACAGAAATTCCCAAGTTCAAGGCTGTTTAATATAAGATGAATTTGGTCAAAGTTCTTCATAGCTTAATTGCATTGTTTGGGAAAGTGTACAAGAAAATTAAAAAACAGTAAAATAATTCTGATAGAGGAAAATCGGACACTACAGCAAGAGATTATAAAAAGCATTTGAAAGGTCAACAGAGAAACACAAAAAAATTGCTACTGAAGACAAAACAAACAGTAAGCAATTTTTTGAGTATTACTCCTGGAAAAAGTTGATAAAAGAGAACTTAAGAAATCTCAGGGACAAAAAAGAAGAAATTCTTGAAATTGAAAAGAAAATAGCCAATGAAGTAAGTGAATATTTCACTCAAGTATTTGGCAAAGAAACAACAAATGGAATGTCCCATGCAGAACTAATACCAAGCTCTAAGTTCATTGATTTTAAAATAGAACAGTCAGATGTGTGTCAAGCTGTCAATAAACGGATGACTAATAAAACCCCTGGACCTGATGGGATTTTACCTGTTGTACTGAAAGAAATGAATGACATCATTTATAAACCCTTATTAGGCATATTTGAGCAAACACTTGAGAAAGAAGATGTGCTGGGGGACTGGAAAACTGCAAATGAGAATCCTATCTTCAAGAATGGACACAAAATGGATCCTAGCAATTATAGACTGATAAGTCTTACTTCTGTACCATGCAAAATTATGAAAACTACAATAAGAAATAAATAACTAAATTACCTACAACAAAATAAAATGCTAAATACAGCATGGGTTTACAATATTTGAGGAAAATCCTGCCAGACCAATATTTTAGATTTTTTTGCTGAGGTTGATAAAAATATACAACATTTGACTCAGTCCCACAGTGAACATTAACCTTGAAAGTAGAAGCTGTAGGCATCAGATCTCAAGTTGGTTAACTAGAAGGAGAAAAAGATTACAAGTAAGGGGAGAATACTTCACATGGAGTCTATCCTTGTACTGCTACTTTTTTCTGATTTATATTGATTGTAAAGATTCAGATGTAGTTAGTAAACCTGCAAAATGCTCAGTCTATATAATGTATTAGTAAGACTGCATATGGAGTACTGTGTGAAATTCTGGTGACCACACTACAAGAAAGACATAGCAGCATTTGAAACATAATAGAGGAGAGCAACCAAGTGCATCCCAGGACTTAAGGACATTTCCTCCACTGACTATTGAAACTTGAGCAGAGAAGACTCTGTTGCAACCTAATCTAGGTCTTCAAAATTCTCAAATGTATTGATAAATTAGATCCAGCAGAATCTTTTCAATTGAATGGTGATTCATGTACTTGAGGACACCAGGGAAAATTAAGGGGAAGCACATTTAAGAATGGAATAAGGAAACCCTTTTTTACACAAAGAGTTGCGGGAGTCTGGAACAAATTACTGAGACATGTAATTGAAACAGAAACCTCGGCAACTTACACACTTGTTTTGTTATATGTGTACCTTTTGTGAAAGTGTTTATTTAATATTTGGACTTCAGTCGTCACACATTATACACTTCATGACAGAATTTTGTCATTAGTACTATAAAATTAAAAATGTTTCTGTTTTAGTTATGTGTTCAACATTTCTTGCATTCTTACATTTCTTGTCATCCTACATTTACCCAGATCGTTGTAGACAAGGAACACACATGAAATGCATGTGTTCCAAATAACGATATATTATTTACCCAATACAACTCCAGGCACCTCACACCCAAATAAACAAGACTTGAGCTGCAAGACCATTTTGCCTAAGTTGAGCTGCGGCGGTGACGGGGATGGGATAGCAGGCTGCTTGTGCTGATCGAAACATTTGCAAAACAAAAGCTGCTGATGGAGAGGTGCGAAGGAATTTAAGGTTGCCTGGGATTACAAGTTTTTTTGTAGGCTTCAGGGATTCTGGTGTTAAGATTTATCTGGATGAGATATCGGGACAGCTTAGGTATTATCTAAACAAGTTAGCTTGATGGACTGAACAGTCTCTTTTTAGTCTTTAATGTCTTACTGAGAATACACAAATATTATTCTGATTTCCAACAGAAAACTTGGATTCTTACATTTCATTTCTAGTATTTTATTTGTTTAAGTTTGCAAACACAGAGTCAGAATGACTTGTTTTGTCATAGGTACTATGGCATGATGGTTTTCACTTAATCTTGTTCTGATATCTTCCCCTTCACTTGGTTCTAGAGGACACTCCTGCACCAATGTCAATAAAACACACATTAGATGGACACCAATTTTACAGAGTTCTTAAATTGCATTGTTAAGATGTTTTAATTTATAAGTGTTTAACTCTCCTTTTATTTAACTGGCAAAGGTTAGAATTTAATGATTGATACTGTACTTTTACACTGAAAAAAGATGTACACATCATTTATTGTTAAAATACATAAAGATTTTATTCAGGTACACAGTTTTAAATATGAATACCATTAACAGCCTCCAAATGTGAGATGTGAGCTTCTTTAACTTAGAAGGCCCATAAATGTTATGAGAAAGATCTAAGAGCAAAGATTATGATGTAAATATGACAACTCATTGGTGATGTTGCTTACTTTGTACTTCATGCAGTATAAAGGGATTTATATTTAAAAATTATAATGAATTTAAAAGCAAAGCTACTTCATTTACCCATGCCACACCTACATACTAAAAAGGGCTGAAGCCTCACAGACTATAGATGAGTTTGTTGAATAAAACAGTATTTTTTATTGTTTGGAGGTTTATTATAGAGAAATAAGTTGTATTGAGGTAGATAAAGCCCTAACAGGTGTAGCAAAGAGATTTGTGTGAATAGTGGAGCCCAGATGAAACTATTAGTTTAGAAATGTAAGAACTAGGGAAAGATGTCAAGTGAAAGGTGTTTTATCAGCATAATAAAAAGCCGTGAACTATCCAAGGAATCACTTAATAATCCAGTTGTCAGAAAACAGGTAATATTACTATTTTCTTTTATTTTTTTACCTTTTGTAGGGATTCTTTTAGTAATATCAAAATTCTGTTGTTGAGTAGTGACCATGGCATGAATTGTAGGAGTGTTGTCTCACATGGGCAGTGCTTTTGTGTGTGTGTGCAAAACATCATTGCAGCGGTCTAAGGAAAACAGAGCAGTAGATCATTTAATGCCTGCTCTTTGTTCTTTGTTTAAGAATAAAACACATTGGCACAAGACTGTAAGAGATTACAGGGCTCGCAAAATTTCAAAATCCCTGGTAGCCCTTCGGGCAGGCACTCTTCAGTTTTTGGTAGCCCAAAATAAATTTAAGTAGCCCGAATAAAAAAGATTATTTTTAATGTATAATATTGTAAAGGAAACAAAACATCAATCAAAAAATTGTTAAAACACAAATTACAACAACTGTGTAAAAATTACAATCATCAACTCAAATATTTGGTTCTAATTGAACAGAAATTTCTATGAACTTGTAAGAACTGTGTAGAACATGAATCAGTCTGTGTCAGATTCTGAATCTGAAATTTCCACTGAAGTCACGGATGAGAAAATGCCACTCGACGTTGAGGGCATAGCATCTCCTCCATCAGGTTTCTCTTCCTGTGCATCGGCCTCCATTTCACTGCTCTTTGTTCTTGTCGGAGTTTTATGATCCAGGTGTCTTGAACCTCCAGAAACGAATTGACTTGTCAGGGCAAAAAGATTCAACTGTTTCCCCATTAATGGAGAGTTGCATGCAGTCATTCAGTGTTTCAGGGTGTAGAGAGGTACGATGTGTTGTCTTCACTCGGTTCATGCAAGAAAATCCTCTCTCACAGATGGCTGTTGATGGACTAAGTGTCAGCATTAATTTCACCAGCAACAAGATATGAGAGAGGTGTTCTGGATTCTCAGAGAGGAGATCTCTGTACAAGCAATCAACTACCTTGCTACCCCGGTGTTCTGCAAGCCACATTTTTAGATCCATCCATTCTTGTGGAATTTTCTCTTTCTCTTCCTCATCTAAACTGGCAAAATGTGTGACAAGATAATCCACCTCTTCATTCCCATAATTTGCCAGCTCTTCTCTGGGGTATGGAAGAGTGGAAGGGTCAAAAACTTTGAAACAAGAGAGAGGCTTTTCACGCAGATTTTTAAATCTATTGTCCATATACTTGACTGAGTTGTCAA
>JANRMT010062792.1:82036435-82086610 GCA_026402145.1 Polypterus bichir lapradei | reverse complement strand
AACTAAGCAAGGCAAAAAAAGTGGTGCCCCAACCTGTACGTTTTCCAAAGCTCTTAAAGTTGATCTTATTAGAGAATTTTTATCTGATTAGATTCTGCCATCAGTTACAATTACACTGTTTTTGGAACAAATGATTTGGAAGAAAAAAGAGGCTCCATTAGAGATCTCAGGTAAGAGTTTCTTTGAATTCATGAAGTTAACACCTATTATTACAAACAAACAACACAGACAGCAGTTACAGATGCTTGCATGTTTTACTGAATTGCAAACTTGTAACATCCACTCAGTGACACCATGCAGTAGTATACTGCAAAGTGCCACACATTTTGGTTTCATATAAAGTACAGACAGAAAATTTAAAAGATGCTATTTGCTGTCATTGCTTCAAATAGGTAAACATTAAATTTTCAAATATAAGCAATTTGTGGACACACTTAAAATACAGCTACCACAATGCTTTTGCTCAGTCAATGCCCCCCATTTATTCATCATCACATCGCCTTTGACATCTGGAACATAACATTTTTTCATCTTTTTGTTATTTATTCAGTATTATTTGTGGTGAAGTGTTTGTTAAAAAAACATTTTAAATATTTAAATGGAAAAACTTCCTATGTCATGCTTGTACACCTTTTTGAATACAAATATCCTCACTAGACATGCCCCTTCTTCAAACCAAAGGAGACTGGCATTCAACTTCTCTAAATTCTAACTCTCTTTTTCAAAAATGGCTACTCCATCTTCTCTAAATAACGCTTATCCATTTATGTACTACTCTTCCCCACCTATAGGATTCATTCAGGTTTCTGTTACTGCTATTATATCATATTTATATTCAGCTACTACAGTACTTGTGGACACCTGATGAAAAAAAATGTGTCCACGGGGAAAATGTAGGATGAAATGACCAGGACTAAGTTGATTATCAAAGCCAAACCATAGTCAAAAATAACACTGCAAAAAGGTCTAAACATTTATTACTTTAAAGGCCCCAATACAATTCTGTATCTTTAATATTTGTTTGACTTTGGATCTGAAAGCTTAAATGTGGGCAAATATGTGCCACAATCCTAAATAATCATGATACAATGAAATCACATGTTGCAATGTTCAATAGGTACTGCTGCTACAAATAATATGGCCACAACTATGAAAAGTAAGCACGAAAATGGTAGCGATGGCTACACAAGGATATCACTGTTAGAATGATACAATTGTAAACTGCAAGAAAACCAAGATTAAACAGTCTAAAAATGAACTGAATTTCAGGAGGCCAAAGCTCTTCACAACTTTTTACTGTATAATTACAACTCATTACAATGATTTTTAATGCTTTTAACATTAAGACAAGAATTCTCAATCTATTATTGATTTAGTTTGATTTTTCCTGCTGACTAACAATTGCAAAATTACATTTCATATTATTATGCATATGATTGCCTGATACATTAAGTTAAATTTTAGAATTAGTCCATGCTTATTATTATTATTTTTACTACATTTTGAGATTGTAGAATACGTAAACAGAAAAGATGAATGCTAGTAGACTATAGTATAAGTTTATTATTTTGACAGATTTTAATTTGGATATATCTGAAAAGTTTCAATAAAACACCTGTAAAATTAAAGATCAGAATAACGAACATAAGCATTTATAAACAATGTATCTTGTCATGCATGTGGCCATCAATTCAGTGCTATGGGGAGCATGTTTAGGGGAACATCAGAAGATGTGTGCCTGTCTCTCTCTATTCTTTCCCTAGAAAAGTAAAAGACATGTCTCACCTGAACACTGCCTTGGCTCAGTGTACTGCTGCAAAGATGGAAATAAATATTTGCTCATTTAAGATTAGTTTAAGAAGAAAGATATATATACTGTCACACACGTGCGCTTCGGAAGCAGTCAACAAGTCTTAAGGTGAGCGATATAACAAAGGATGAGGATTTGTTTTGGGGTACTAATGCCTCTCTCTCTGACCTTACAGAACCAAATAAGACAAATAATACAACCATTCACATAATAAACAATAATTCCGAGACTGAGACATCTAACACTTCATCTACCATATCATTTCTCACTCCTGACGATGACGTCACTTCCAGTCCCTCATTGATGATGTCACTTCCGGTTCCCCTTTGATGTCATTCCCCATTTTTGATCATTTCCTGCAGCCATTTTGTCTCTTCTATAAAAGCCACCATTTCACCAATATTTTTGTTGAATATTTGAATTTTTCATTTACTTTGACCTACGTATTGCAATCAAGCAATATACGGGGCTATTTCCCAACTCTTTTCAGTTGTCGTGTCAACTTTATTATCACAATTGGCGTAGCCGGTAGGATCTTATTGCCCAAGGATGAGCGAGGGACAAGACTTGAATGCTGTTTTGAACACTCTGGCTGCTGAACTTCAGCAAGTAAAGATTCAACTAGGGGACACCAGGACCCGTCTAGCAGAATCGGAGGCACGTGCAGCGACAGCAGTAAGGGTGGAGACATCACGGTCAGTACCTTCTTTAGTAACATATCTTACCGAAGAAGATGATGTCAAAACCTACCTCCTGGTGTTCGAACGAAATGCTGAACGCAATGCCTGGCCACAATCGGAGTGGGCCTACATTCTGGCGCCTTACTTGAAGGGGGAAGCGCACAGGGCTTATTACGATCTAATGGAGGAGCAGGCTGCCAATTATGACACTTTAAAAAGAGAAATCTTTAAGCACTATGGTGTATCAGCGGATCAGCAGGAGACTGAGTGGAGAGAGTGGAAGTTTGATCAAACCAGATCAATCCGTACATAAGTGTACGAAGTCTGGGGCAAAGTGGGACGCTTGTTAAGGCCGGATATAAATAGTCCCCAATGTATGGCTGAGATACTAACAATCGAAACTTTCATTAACGGTCTCCCTGAAAAAGTCGGCCAGCAAGTCCGCAAACAAGAGGTCGCCACTATGGATGATCTCGTTAAAATAGTGGAGCGTCATTGGGCAGTCTGTAAAACCGAAGGGTCGGAACGGTACTCTCGCCCACCCCGACAAGTTTGTGTACCTTCTAATGAGCCTGCCTGATCTATTCCTGACATCTCTACCCGGAAAAAAGAGAAACCAGTCTATCCTCCACGCTGTTTCAAGTGTGGGGGGGTAGAACACCTGTTTACTGCCTGCCCAACTCCGGAGCCGATGGACTGTTCTTTGGGAAGAGTAGAGAGGTACTGTGCTGTGATCAATCCTTAATCTTTGCCGTATATGGGAGCAGTAATTCTTAATGGAAATAAAGTTACCGCTATGTATGATTCCCGGAGTAACATTTCTATTGTTGTTCGCCGTTATGTCTTACTGCGACAGTGGCTAATGCAAAAAATTTGTCTCAGATGTATACACGGAGACATTCAATATTATCAGGCCGCCTCTTGTGTCATCTCAGTGGACAATGTCATGTGATCTATGATAGTGGCTGTAATGACTAATCCACCATATGCAGTGATACTCGGGCGCGACTGGTCAAATATTAAATGCGATACAGACAGTACTCTCCCATTAATAAAAGAGGGCTTGGTCATGGATAGTAAAGAAGCTATTCCGACTGCATCCACGCCGTGTAATAGCTCTCAGAATCCCAATTTAGATAGTATAGATAACGGAGATGAAGGCACATCAGGCACTACGGGAGGCAGTCCACCTTCCGAAGGACCTGATGTGACTGAAACTCCAACCCTTAAGGTAGCACAGGATCCCATAACCGAATTGGTTTCGCAATTTAAACTTACCCCTTCTAACTTTAAAAGAGAGCAATGGAATGACGATTCCTTAAAATTTGCAAGAAATGCAATTGTTTCAGTAAATGGACAAATGTCTAATGATCCTATACCACGGATGCCTTACTTTGAAATAAAAAATGATTTATTATATCGCGTGGCTGAACATGAAGGTGAAATAAGAACCTTACTATTAATCCCACGCACTTATCGTTGTCAAGTGTGTGAACTAGCTCATTCTCATTTACTCGGAGCCCATTTGGGGACCGATAAAACATTAGAATGGATCAAGTTCAGATTCTATTGGCCGGGAATAAACGAGGAGGTCCGACGTTTCTGTACTTCATGTCCGATTCAATGTCAGATTCGTCAGATTCCTAGAAGGGACCGTGCTCCTCTTATTCCTCCTCCCCTCATAGATATTCCCTTTGAAAGAGTTGGACCCATTGAGCCTTTGCTATGAGGTCATAAACATATTTTAGTATTAGTGGATTATGCCAAGCGATTTCCTGAAGCTGTCCCATTGTGCTCAGCAACTTCTAAAAATATCGCACGGGAACTAGTAGGGATATTCGCACGTGTTGGGATTCCCAAAGAGGTTTTAACAGACCAAGGAACTCCCTTCACTTCGGAGACGTTCAGGGAGGTTGCTATGTTACTGAACATTAAACGTCTGAAAACATCAGTTTATCACCCACAAACTGATGGACTGGTTGAATGTTTTAACCAGACACTTAAACAGATGTTACGCAAAGTAGTTAGCGAGGATGGGAGAAACTGGGACCAGTTGCTTCCCCTCGTACTCTTCGCCTATCGTGAAGTACCACAAACCTCCACAGGCTTTTCTCCTTTTGAACTTCTTTATGGAAGACAACCACGCGGGTTATTGGATATGCTAAAAGAAGGTTGGGAGGAGGAGGTTCTCCCATCCTCTAATATC
Source organism: Polypterus bichir lapradei (assembly GCA_026402145.1). NCBI lineage: Eukaryota > Metazoa > Chordata > Cladistia > Polypteriformes > Polypteridae > Polypterus > Polypterus bichir. The sequence continues at coordinate 82,081,914 of JANRMT010062792.1, read as the reverse complement.
TTAGAATATATCGCACAATTATGCGATCGTTTAAATAAAATTAGGCCTGTTTTAAAAGAACATATGGAAAGGGCTCAAACAGTGCAGTCGCGGTATTATAATCATAACACCACCCTCCGGGAATTCCGCCCGGGATATCGTGTGATGTTGCTCATTCCGACTTCACATTCAAAGTTATTAGCACATTGGCAGGGACCTTATGAAATCATAGAACGAAAAGGGCTCGTTGACGATTTGGTCAAACAACCTAATCGTCGAACGAGTGAGTGTGTTTATCACATAAATCTGCTGAAACCGTGGAAGGAAAGGGAGGAGGAGCCTAACTCCGGTCAGCCACGCTCTCTTTTTGTTGCCTATCACCCCCTTAATTTTGGATCTAATTTGTCTTGGAGACAATGACAGGAAATAGAGGAAGCTATCCTGTCCATTCCTAAAGTCGTGAGCGAGCAACCCGGTCGCACAACGCTGATTGAGCATGACATAGTTACAGACCCGGGTGTTATTGTTAGAGAACGGCCATATAGACTTCCCGAGGAGAAGAAAACTGAAGTACAGCTGGAAATTAGGCGAATGCTGGACATGGACATTATTGAAGAAAGCTATAGTCCTTGGTCTAGTCCAATCGTCTTAGTTCCAAACCAGATGGGTCATGGAGATTTTGTAACGATTTCCGACAACTCAATCAGGTCTCTAAGTTTGATGCATATCCTATGCCTCGGGTTGATGATCTCCTTGATCGTTTGGGTAATGCTCAGTTTCTAACTACTCTTGACATGACGAAAAGGTACTGGCAAATTCCCTTAACGTCCTCCGCTAAGGAAAAAAACGCTTTCAGTACACCTAGTGGGCACTGGCAGTATAAAGTCCTTCCATTTGGGTTGCACGGGGCTCCGGCAACTTTTCAACGTTTGGTGGATACACTGCTACGGCCCCACAATTCATATAGTGCTGCCTACTTGGATGACGTAGTAATTTATTCCAGCACATGGAAGGATCATATATAGCATCTTTGGCTTGAACGAGGCCAAATATTTAGGCTATCTAGTTGGTGGGGGTACAGTTTAACCACAGTGTTCTAAAATTGATGCCATTGTCAAATGGCCCCGTCCGATTACAAAGAGGCAGGTACAGGCTTTCTTGGGATTAGCGAGTTACTACCGTCGTTTTGTTCCTCATTTTTCTGAGAGGGCTACTCCTCTTACTAACCTTACAAAGAAAAGTGCTCCTTTAAAAGTGGTATGGGATGACAATACTGAAGCTGCATTTTGTGACTTAAAATTGGCCCTAACGTCAGCACCAGTATTGAAATCTCCTAACTTCTCTTATCATTTTATTCTCCAGACCGATGCATCGGACACAGGATTGGGTGCCGTGATTGAATCAGGCTACAAATTCTACGTTTGTGAAATCCATACTTTCTCTGTAAAGAATTATTTGTTCTTTTAACTCCTTGAAATGATTTTGTTATCATGGCACTGATTTGTGCTTAAAATAGACCTTTTCGGCCAATGTAATGAAGAGCTTCCTGTTTAAACAGGGCTGCGAGACGTGAACTCAGCTCTTTGGCGCACCTCATTTGATTTTTTCAGGCAAGCAAATTTTCAAAACAAACCGTATATTACGACTCTAATCAGAGTCGGAGTAATAATTATGTTGGCGTGGTCATTTTAGATCTGAGATCGGCTAAAATTTGAACAATGACCGTTGTTAATACCCAGCCGTCATTACTCAGTTTGCCAATAGATGTCAGAAGGACAGATGCCAAAACCGAACTGCCCAAAGATAGATTTCGACATACCAAGCAAATGGCGATACGTTCTAAATTACTTACGGTTCCAGAGCTGTCGAAGAGTTTACGTCAGTCAACGATGTTAGTTCTGGAAAGTACGCCCCACCAAACCAATGTTCTAAAAGCCAACCAAACTTACTGTTATCTGCTCGAACCAACACTGACTTACTATACTTGGCTGCCCAGCGGCATTACTGAAGCATTTGAACATTCTTAGCCAATCATGTAATACTGTGGCCACATTTGCCACGTTATGTTCTAACTACGGAGGCAGAGTCCCATTGCATGGTTCTAACTTGTACTGAGTCGAGGTATTGACGTGAACACCATACATACGGGGTATTGACGCAAACACCATACATACGGATAGTATCAAATTATATATTATATATAAGGAAATATATATGTATGTATGTATATATATATTTTACAATTTACACACACATTGGTTTTGCTATACAAGAATACATTTTGATGCAAACAGACCATTCAGTGTGAGTGGGTCACACAGTGCGTCACAAATGGGAAAAATGCTAGCCGCAATGGAGTTTAACATTTAATATCTTAGCCACCTCACCATTCAAACTGGTCTTATTTTAAAAGTACTGTAATGACAACTTGTACCTGCACACTATACAGAACAGTGACAAATACATCGAGGTTCCACTAAAATGATGTTTTTGATAAAGATGTGTGCCTAATTTTGAGGCAGCTTATGTTAGCAAATAAATAACATAATAACATAATGTTCTCAAGACTGTTTAATTCAATTCAGTACCATTTTGTGCAAGACAAGAACCAGTCCTGGACTGGACATCTCTCTGTTACTGGGCCCACTCACACAAGGTCAATTTAGAAGTGATAATAATAATAAGGTGAGAAAGAAAACCAGAGTGTTCAGGGAAAAGCAATACAGACATGGAAACAATTTAGAAAATCAACACAAAGACCGGGCAATGCATTTATACCCAGAACACAAGATTGTTGCCTTGTGAATGCTAACCTGTGTGTTACAGTGATGCTCACGAATATAAGTATAATATGCACATTTTATTTTATAGACATGCATCAACCATATACATATTAAATGGGCATTTTATTTGATAGAGCTCTGCATTATACCAAACATACTTTTATGATATAATCACAAAGTGCAAACCAAGTTCTGCAATACATAGATACAGTGGCTACACTTGGTCCAGCATAATACGTTCATATGATTATGAACCATAGATGCCTCAAAGCCTGTTTGCCTCTCTCTTCAGTAAACTGCAGTAAGCTTAGAGCCAAAGATTAGCTTCCAGATGAACAGAAAGCTCATCCATTTACAATAACACTGAATGGATGTACAATGTATAAAACACGAGAAGTAGTTACAAAGGATATTTTTTGACCTTGAAAGGAACTGGAACTCAACTTTATAATGTATTTTTGTAAGTAAAATTACATCAATCGGGCAATTTTGTGAAAATTCTCGTAGGTGGAATGGTTCACATGACCATATTCTGCCCATGGCAAGTAATGTTTCTCAGCTGCAAAGCCAAAAAGCTGACAAAATATTTAAAGAAGAAAGCAATTAGAAAGTAATGTATTCTGTGTGATCATCAGTTTAACGTCAGACATCAGCTAAATTACAATTTTGCTTGAGAGAGAGAGAGAGAGAGAGAACGATAAAGGAAATTAAATGTTATACAGCAGCTTTAATAAAGTAATGTGTCCTGAAGTGTTTTGCAAAGAGCAGTTTGATTGTGATAGCCTGTTAGCCCCAATTATTAATCCAATTTAGAACAAAACAAGGAAAGGAGACCTGCTTATATCTCTGAAAATGGATTAAATTAAATTCTAGCATTTCATGAGCCTTATCTGATTGAGTCTGTGAAAATGCTATATATCACTAATATTAAAGGCTTTAAAGAAAGTATAAACCAAAAGACAACATTTTAATCAATTTCAGAAATGAGCATTTGTGTTCTTCATTATCTAGTCATTTCTGTCACACCGCTCAACAAAACAGATGGAACAAATCTGAAACAATTTCCATTACAAAAGAAAAGCATTCAGACATTTATCTACCTAACAACACGTCTCCTCACAGTTCATCTTACAGAGATAAGACAGAAATAACATCATTACATCCTCAGTAGGACATTATCTCTATGAAATAGTATATCATGATTATGTCAACAGCTCTAAGCCTCCCTCAATAAATCCAACTTAATGCTGTAAAAGGCTGAGTATTAAGAATGAAAGGGTTTTGCCACTGCCCTACTGTCTCAATTCCTTTGGGAACAAAAACGCAACCACAATTTACTCCATTATAACTAATAAATCACAGGAACATTGTGCAGAACCATCTGTTGATGTTATGGACAGATGATAACTCTAACCCTTACAGAAACATGGCTACATACATAAGAAATAAATTCAATATATTTTCATGCATGTCACATAGACATTGACCGTAGAATTATTGTTCAAGTGTCAGATTTCTTTACTAACAGCAACAAACAATATTAGATATGTATATATAGTATATATCAGCTCTATTCTAATGCACAAACTGCAGATTAAGAAACCACATATAATAATATTACATCAGTATAGTATTGCGGTGGTTGGTATGGCTATCTTATGGGACTGATTTTCTTTCTTTTTTATTTAAGCACAGCTGCTGCTTTAGAGAGCTTTACAGCTTAATATATCTTTACGTTAAAGTGAACGCCAATCTAAAAGGCTTTACAAGTACAAAGTTTTGGTACTGCATACTGCAGGTATTTAAATGGTCATCAGTAATCTGCTGAGAGCAAAAAATATCCAGGTATTTTGTATAATTACAGGACTCGCAAAAATAAAGTGCTGGAACATTACAGCTGCAGACCCCAGAGTCTGAATCCAGCCTGTGGAGTTCAAACATTCTTCCAAGTCTGCAAATATTTATATACTGATCTTTTCCATCCTTTTGGTAGATGAAATCTTGTAATATTTGTAATAATGCAAATGACCAAAACTTTGAAAATTTTAAACACACTAGGTTAACTTAAATCTGAAAACTTTGTGGGTTTTATTAAAAGGAGTTACTTTCCACAGTAATGGAATTTAGCTTTAGCCACCATTCAGAAAACAAAATAATTTACTCTTTTTTTTTTCTATAGGTCAATTTCTAGGTCAAACACTTCTAAAGCACTAAATATGTTTCTTAGTTCTAAAATTTCATATTCAACCACTTTTAAATGGCAAGAATGGAAAAAGAAGACTTTGGTCTTCTTAACAGGATTGCTGTTAAGTAATTGGCTTATACCAGTTACAGGGTTAAATGTCAAGCAACATTGAAAAAGAGTGAAGTTACAAGCAATTTATAGTAGTGCATAAAGGACACCGCTGAAGCCGAAGTAAAGAGACAACCTGAAAATGCATCCTTCCAAAAGGAAAGCACATTATCCCACAGCACCTTAAGGTGTGAAGTTGCTATTGCCTTAACTTTAATATAAGGTATCACTTAAAGGCTGATGTGATTGTTAGATAGCTTTTTATTTTGTGGTGCGAGTGTGCTATTGAAAGGGTGGCAATAGAGGAAACACCCAATGTGTCTTAACTGCTTTCAAAGAATAGATATTGCTGTTATCCAATTGCCTGTAATTGTAGACATCAGCAAGTAGGCTGACTGTTGTGGCAGAAATGGATGACAATCATTCTCACAAAATGCCGCCTTTTCAAGAGCAAATGATTGTGTGTGCTTATTTCCACACATACACAATTTCTATAAAAAGTTTCCAAATGTGTTTTTTTTTGTACTGTTTGTACCTTTACTACATGCAACTTTCAAGTGAAGAATTACTGGTGAAAATAAATCAAAAATGAAAAATTAGAAAAATGTGTTGGGAGAAGCTTTTAAGAATAGTGACTCTGTAGTGACTCTGCTTATTATACAATAAAATCAATCAATAAAATAAAATGTTCTTGTAGATCTCCTCTGCCGGGAAACACATAAAGTAAAACTACAATATGGACATCAAAAGATCGTGAAAGTATCTCTGAGATGACACCGGCGAAAAACCTGGATTAGAAGATATGCAAAGATTTTGGTTATCTCAATATATTCCCAAGAGCACGGTCAGGATCTACATTAATAAATGGAAGAGGTGCACCATCACTAGGTGATGGTCTACATTTAGTCACCCCTGTAAAATGAATTAGAAAGCAAGATGACAATTAATCAGAAAAGTCACAAACAGTCCCATCTTTAAAGGGATGAGGGTTAGTATTAATGTATTTTAAAATATTATTCATAATTTTCCATGTTAAAGGCGCTATATAAATAAAATGTATTATCAATATTATTATTATGTTGATTTTATTCTAACAATCAGTATGCATATGTAAAATGTAAGGACTAATGTGTTAAACTAACTGTAAAAAACAAATGATAAACTAATAAAGATAATAAATTATCAACAATCTAAACATTAAAAATAATCAATAACCAGTGATTTGTGCTTTAATATTTTTGCAGGAATATGCCGTATTTTTTATTTTTATACTGCCTAAAAATGTATTGTAATATATAAAATTATTTAGCATTTTACTTAGTTAGATGATGTCTCTTGGCAATCACTTGAAGTAATAATGTTTACATTTACGTGTCCTGGGATAGCCGAGGAATCTAATCCTTGCACCACAGATTTAGGAATAGTGAGGGCAGGCAGTTTGTGGTTGCCACTTTTCTTCCATTGTCATATTTTGTTCACATCCAATAGAGAGGCAGATGGCGTGAAAGTGAAGGGCTGCATGACGATTCAGGGAGTACAATAGATAGGATCTCCCAGCTAGCAATATTGATCCTACCTATTGTAAGGTAACCCTTGATGGTGTTCTGAAACTGCTTCCTCTGGTGGCCTCCTGACTGTGTGACTAATGCATCAATAGAAGCAGAGGACTGGTCTACTGAGAGAAGAGTAAGCCATTTTGAAAAAGTGGCCTGCCCAGTGGCATTGATTTGGCAGTATCATGGCTATAATGTGGGATGTTTTTACCTTGGTAAAGGTCATGTCACATCAGACACTGATTTTCAGATGTGGTTGTTACATACAGGGTGGTCCAGAACTAATTATGCAGATCCAGATCGTCTGGATGACTTTGATGTATGTGGAAACGATTCCAGTTCGGTGCAAAGACGATTCTTCATGTTGTCAGTTCGCACACTTCTCAATGGTCCAGGATTTTTCGGGTGATTTTCTATGTAATAAACTTAATAAGTTATAGCATAATGAAAATTGCATAATTAGATCTGGACCACCCTATACTTAACAAATTAGACCAACTAGTCTGCAACTGGCTGCAATAAGATCAAAACTGTTTGATTTTCTCTTTAATCAGAGCGGTGTATTAGAGCTGACAACAAATGAATGCTCCTTTAAAAGTATAATGCATAGAGTTTCAAGACAATGAGTAAGGAACATGCGCATGTTTTGAACCTCACAAATACAAGAAATTTTTGTCTGTCTGATGTCTCATGTTTTATGTACTAAAACAGAATGAAAAAAAGATAAAAGGTCTTAGACTGCAGCTGAGTGCACCACAGCTTTTAACCCTTTGTACAGCACCGGCCTCCTTAGGCAGCAATGGGGCTGAGAAATTCACAGACAGAAAAGAAGCTAATCTGTCTGATGTTTCATATTTTACATACCATAATGGAATGGGAAAAAATAAATAAAGAGCATAGATTACTGCTGAACTCACTGCAACTGTAAATCCTTTATACATTGCCGGCTTCAAAACAAAAACATGCTATTGGCTATCAGAAAAAGGGGTGCGCACAGCTGCACTGGAAGATCAGTGCTCAGGGAGTAAATGAGACATGGGCTGTGACTTCTAGTCATGTAGTTTGACATGGTGCAGTGACTAGATCAGTGACTAGGGTTGGCAAATATCCTGTGACAGTTTCCTTTAGGAAACTGGAATCATTCCATTTGGTGGAAGGCATCTTCCAGAAGCAGAGCTGATGGAATCACAGGAAAGTTTGAAAAATATAAAAATAAAATAACCCAAGTCTTTCTGCTGTAAAGGAAAGCAGTGACAACAACTAGCTTATTTACTGTATCTTACTCCCTTAGAATGCAGTTCTTTAAATGGGCAGTCTAGTATAAATCCTAACATACATCCCTCAGCTGGAAAGGAAAGATAACACAATTAAAACATGCCCATATTTTTAGTAGCTTTCTTTGTGAATAACTTCATTCCTTCTTCTGTTGCTGGGCTTACAACATCTCTCCAGGTGTGTCTACTATTTTATGTCTTGTCTCAAAGAAATCATCCATTTACAGAAATTAAAAAAGTCTGTACAACTTTTATACACTAAGACATTTGGAAAAAAACTGCATTTTTTTTTGCATGTGATTATATTCCTTCACCATTTCAGTTTTACTTAACCCTGTGTACTTTTCTCGAAACTTGTTCCAGCCTGATTTTGCCTGTTAAATGATTATGTGGTTTTTGCTATTTTATTTTGTAATAAGGATATCATATTCGAATACAAACAAACAAATAAATAAATATTATATTTATATATTACAGTGATTAATAAATTATTACACACAACATAAAGTAGATTTTTAGCTTAATTTCTTCAGGTCATGTTTCAAGGATCTACTGTACCTGTTTACTTTTTTAAATGAGTTGTCAGATACTGTATGAAATGAAGCATGATTTTTAAGTTGTAAAAGACAAGGCTCTTTTCAAACATAAACAATTACATAGAGGTAGACTGTAGGAAAACAAAGCTGAATGTTACGAGCAAGATCGGTTTTTATATATGAAGAACCAAAATCCTATTTTAATTGACAGAAGGAAAGCCTCAAAGGGGTATGAATGTTAACTACATTGTTTATTGGTCTCATTTAGCAAACATTTTAATTAGATGACTAAGGAACAGCTAATACATTATGGTATTTCTATGGTTTCAACTCTGACTACTTTCCCTTTGGAATCAGCAGTCCTTCAAACATTTTGTTCCATGCCAAGCAACCTGGAAAACTCTGGGAATGTGTCTGATCATTTGTTTCTTATCTAAAGCAGACAAGGCTTCTTGCTTTGATGGTGATGATGTGTCTGTGTGCCAACAACTATTTCCTTCAAAAATTTAAAACAGCATGAAAAGTCAGGCTACATAATATCTTTAATACTTTTGTGCTTTGATATACGTATAAGTTACCTGTGTTTCCTGGTTTTATTTGTAGAAAGAGTTAAGAAAAGAAAGCAAAGGTTTATGTCTTTTTTAAATGGTGACCCTGTTGTTACTGTTAGCTGTCCCATCCATCATCCACACTTCCCCTTTATCAATGTCTGCTCTTGCGAGTCGAGAATTTGCCCTTTTTGCGTCCTATCGGATTCCAGAATTGCAGTAACAACTTACTACATTGTAACCATGAACACTGTCATTTCTGACTTGTCCTAGTTTGTAGAGCTTAAATTATGAAGAAAAGTCAACAAAGCAGGAGTTAAACAATCACCCTTTGATTATCAGTAGTACTATGCTGCATTTCCACTCTCAAGCAAGCCTCGCCCAACTCTCCTCTGCAAAAGCGCAAGATACTCGTTTTTATATTACAGTAGATAGAAGCAGGATAAAGCATTTTGAGAATTAGTTTTTTTTTGGTCCAAATGGATTCCCGAATTGCAGTAACTCCTTGCTGGGTTGTAACTATGAAAGTTGTTATGTCTGACTTGTCCTCTTAGTTCAAGGACAACAGTTTGTAGTGCTTAAATTATAAATAAAGGCTGACTAAGCAGGAGTTAAACAACCATTTCATTCTCCATTGTGTTGCACTGCACTTCCACTTTCGATGAAGTCTCACACAACACAGCCCTGCAAAAACACACAATGCTCCTTTTCATATTACAGTAGAGAGAAGCAGAATGTAACGTTGTCCAGGAAAGTAATGTTAAGCTGTGGTCAATTTGTTCGCTGTTTGGCTTTGGCCAGTTTGGATATTTTACTTGCTCTGAGCCATCAGGTGACACTGCTGTGTAATTGTAATAGACAGAAAAAAACACTGGAATCCCAGGATCAAAATTTTGGGTTTTAAAGTAGTCTATGTTGTCCATATGATCTATACTAGAGCAACTATGCCAAATTTGGTCCAAATCAGTTAATGGGCATCGGATTCTATAGAGAACATACAGACAGACATTCTATTTTACATATAAACATGTATAGTATGTCCATGCATGTGTATATGTGTGTGCATGTTTGTGTTTTAAGGGGTCAGGCTGTTACCTGGAGGTGTTAATATAAAGAACCAACCACTTCTCAGGTTGCATTTGTTATGACTTGTACAAGACCAAGATGGAGACTGATAATAAGGATAAGAAATATTAAACTTTATACATTAGACAGAGAAACATAAAATATTTTAGATGGGTTCTTTATTTGTAATGCTCTCACTCTTGGGTGGGGGTTGAATGCTAAGATATTTCTTTTGGATCAGTTTTGAACAATACCAAAAGACATGCAGGTTAGGTGAATTGGCGACACTAAATTAGCCCTAGTTTGTGTTTGGGTATGTGTGTGTGTTTTTGCCCTGCAATGGAATGGGGTCCTGTCAAAGATTTGTTCCTTCCTTGCACCCCATGTTAGTTGGGATAGGCATACAAGGTCCTGGCCTCTAAATATAACTTTCCACCAACTGACAGCATGATAAGGCTCTCAGTCTACTCACACTTGGACTACTGCAATGGCAGCTTAAATAGCTTTGTGGCGATAATTTCACAAGGCACGTAGCAATAGGACTTTGTTGTTTATAACAATAATACTCCAGACAAATAAAACGGCAGTACAATGAAAATTAAAAATAATAGCATGTCCAAAATGAACAAATAGATTCAAAACAATAATGAAAATAAATTCTACATATTTCAAAATATACCACATTAAAGCAGCTATCTTGTATATATGGGTCATGATGACAGTGTCACGTGACTGGCAATGGGCATAACAACTATAAACAATATAGCCACTGTCATGCAGAAATGCTCACAAATTGTTGGCAACCACAAAAAGTGAAAAGAAATACTACAACTACACAAAAAGTACAAAATGAGTATCAGAAATCAAAAATTTCATATCACGATTTTCCCCCTGAAAAATGCATATAAATGTAACTGTAAAAGATGGGATGACAAAAAAAAAAAAATTATTGTAAAGCTCCCACACTACAAGTCAGTTCAGGTATACAAATAAAATCTGGCTCTAAACTCAAAACATCAAGGAAACACTCAGTAAAGTTAGCAACTCTTATATAAAAAAAAAAACTCCATTTGAAATGTAAAGAAATAAGACAATAAGATTCTGTTATGCTGTGTTCCTCTTCAGCAGATACTTGGATACAAGCCATGGATTACAGGGAGATCCTTTAAGAAAACGTCCCTGCTTGAAAACTGAAATTGGGAAGGAGACAAAAACTTTATATATCACTAAAGAAAGAGTGGAGTGACTAAACAACATACTGTAAGTTAAATTATCCTAGGTGATTCTAAATAAATCCAAAAGAAAATCCATGCAATGACTTCATCTTCCACTTGCAAATGCAATGACCTTGAACAACTGTGTAAAACAAATTTACAGAAATCCCTGAATCAAGGTGTATATGGTCATGTGGACAAATCTAATCTGAATGATGGCTGTAACTTAAGTCAATATACCAATTCTGGGATCTGTTCACTTAAATCTAAAAATTGTAGTGGTTAAATGACTTTTTACTGAGTATTTGCTAATACAGCTTATATGTTTTTCCTTTAGATTTACTGTTTGATATTCAGGCTACTGGAATACATAATACACGATACATTACACAGGACACACAGGCTTTCCATGGCACTGAACATACTGCATTCTATATGCATGCTTGCCTTGCTTTTCTCGGATATTCAGTATCACATCCTATAAAAATATCATTTCAGTCTTGTACTGCCCTCTAATGTGCAATGAATCAAAGCCTCTTATATCAAAGTTAAGCAGCACATAAGAGTCTCTATTTATGCTTCACTATTTGTACATCATTAAAAGATGGGTGTCACTATAAAATCTATCAGTTACAAGTCTGTATTCCAACAACAAAATGAAGATTGTAAAGACCTTTTCTAAAAGAAAAAACAGGTTTAATTGAGATAATACATGGTTATGAAAAAACTCTGCATTTTGTGTTTTTTCAGTCTTCCACATGAATATGTTTAAATAAAACACAAGCCTGAAACAAACAAATAAAAAAAGAATTTATACTGACAATAAGCATTATACCTGAATAAAGATCACATCTCATAATTATGAATGTAACTCTATTGAAATAAAAGCTTCAATAATCATAACAGAAACTTGAATCTTGGCCAACATTATAGGATTAAAGAAAAATCAAACAAATGGCAACATCCACAATGCTTCTGAGAATAAAGGAAGCAAAGATGAAAAGCCGCCCAAACTTTCCTTTTGTGACCGTGGAAGGATAATAAATCACAGAATAAAGTTACCAGGCTTTAAATCAACAACCAGTTTTTACACAAGTGTCTCTTTTTTCTGGAGAATAGTTTTAAGTTTTTTCATTTAACCTATCAAACTGGATCTGTGCCTACTTCCTACTTAGTGGCATTAATATTCACAGGAGCATTAGTACATTAATGACAACTGAAAGACCCTTTTAAGCAAATCTGTTATGGCTTAATTTCATACTGCTTCCTTGGTGAAAAGTGGCACTCTATCAAACCTGTCTGCTCTGCACTGTCAGTCTTGTGCATTAATGTCATGTATGAAATGTCACAGTGCTCATTATGTGAGCTGAATGAACCGAACCCATAGTAAACAATACTGTTTAAAGGTGGGTGGCTTTTTTTGGATAGAAGTTAAACAGCTGATTTTCAAAAACATGAGCTAGTCCGACTTTTTCAAGCATTTCACCTAAAAGGGGCATTTGCCATATTTTTTGTCAATTGTTAATCTTCTCATTCAACAGGAAAGCCTCCCTTGCATCCTGCCATACCCATAACAGTGCACTGACATTTTCAAAAGACGTTTGACATTTCACATAGTATAACAATCCCAGGTTATTTATTTTATTTTTAATGTTTGTATTTTTCATTTATTTTAAAGAACATTAAAGCTGGCTTGCATATCACAGATGAAAAAGCTGAAGTGTCCCTTCATTAAACTGATTTTATATAATTCCATTGTTAATTTTAATTTAATTTATCAAGTGGATATAGGATTGATCATTAATAGGGCCCTAACTTAAAATGGATTTGAAAAGTTAAAATAAGTTAACAACCAAATGCAATTTACAAAAAGAAAACTTACTTATACCCTTGTTCTAATAAACGAAGAGCCAGTCTCCAGTATATTTTGATTTATATTATACTCCTGTGCTTGGTCTAGCTATATTGTATAAAAACATGACAAAATGTGATTAACTATATACATTACCCCTCTAACTGTTTTTTTATTTACCTCACGGATCAAGCATCCTAGCTCTAAAACCTGGGCTTGGTCACTGTCTATGTGGAGTTTACATGTTTTCCCTGGTGCTCAGGTTTTCCTCACACACCCCAAAGATGTGTGGCTTAATTTAACTGGTGATACCAAATCAGCCCTAAGTGAGAATGAGTGTGGGTGCGTACAATATGTGAGAATGGAGTGCTGCACTATGAAGAGCCTGTCTCCTTAAGACCCTGCACTGAAAAAAGCAGGCTAGACAATGTTAATTTTAGACTTAACACTGATCCCTTCTTCAAGAATCGACAATTGAGAAATTTACCTGATGACTATCGATTTACCATCATATATTGTCAATTTTTGAAGTGAAAAGGCTAGCTGCAGCCTGGTCTAAAATCTTTTGACTGTCGTCGTCACAATAACATCTGTGACATAAATAGGATGTGGGTCATAATGTACTGTAGAATTTCCCATTTAATTTCCATCTCTTAAAGGCTGTCACTTAGGCTTTGCATTGTACAGCTCAATCCCAGGATAGCAGTCTGCAACATGAAACCATAATATAATTGAAAGTATGCGTTATTACTGTCGCCTTTTCATCTGTAGCTGCCTCCTCTGAACATTTCCCTAATAAAGTGCAGGTGATGCCACAGAATAAAGTTCTCCCAAGGGAAAAACTGCTAAACGAAGTATAGCCCATAGTCTTCCTCTATACAATTGGGGATCATGTACAAAATTTGGCAGAGATAGGTTCAGCAGTGTGGATGTGCATACCAGAACAAACACACAAACATGCATTAAACTTTATACATTAGACATGGGTAGGTAACCACCCATGCAATCAGATAGAGACTCAGACTACGGATGCTATGAATGTACTTACTACAATCTCCAGGCTGTCAAATAAATGAACCACACGCCGTGGCACAGTGTAAAGGGACTTTGTCTCTGACGCTGACGTCTGAGGTTCGCTCCCCGTGATATATATATGGTGGTCCAGATCTAATTATGCAATTTTCATTATGCTATAACTTATTAAGTTTATTACATAGAGAATTCACAAAAAAATCTTGTTGAAAAATTGTTGCAGATACATGGCAGCATCTGCCCTGCATTCCAAAATGGCGGGGAGATGGTGTATATATGATAAGTGATATTATATTAATGTTGATTGACATCCTTAGTTATTGTATATAATTTAGTAGAATTTCCAGAATTCACTCATTTAAAAAAATGCATGTTTTTTTGAAAATAATCATATTGGACTAAAATAGTATAGGAAATTCACTTTTCCAATTATAAAATATTTACATAAATGTACATGTCATCTCATTCACTTTTTAATCAAAGTCCATATTTAATCAACGGACAATGTCAAACAATTTCACAATTAAAACGCCTTACATTGAATTCCACAGCAAGTCACTGCCTTATGGAGTCTGAAAGTTGTTCCTGTGGTTACACTGGGTTTCATTCTACATCTTCATAAAACTGTCAGATCAGGTTAACTGGTGGTTTGAAACTGGTCCCATGTGAGATTTAGTGTGGCTGTCTACATGAGGTATGCCCTGTGATGGAATGGCCCCCCTGTCTTGGACTGATTCCTGTCTTGCGCTTGATGCTGATATGATAATCTCTGGCTCCAATAACTCTAAATTAGATTAAGCAGGTTGGAAACTGTTATACGTAGTATGTTATATTTATATGACAACACTATAACTACAGAATTTTTGCTTTGCTTGATCAGAGTATGTGGAGTTTGCACATATTCTGTTTGTTTAGTTTTTGTTTTTAAGAACATAGCAACATTAGAAAGCCTTTGACAAGAACAGGCCGTTCAATCCAACAAAGTTCACCATTCCTTTCCACCCAATTTCTCCAAAATAATATTAAAATGAGTTTTGAAGGTCCCTACTATGCCCTACTCTCTATCATATTACTTGGTAATGTCTATGAGTCTCTGTGTGAAGAAAAACGTTCTAACATCAGTGTCTTGGTAACGTATTCCACGTGTCTGTGGTTCTCAGTGTGAAGAAAAACTTTCTAATATTGGTGTGAAATCTGCACTTAACAAGTTTCCAGCTGTGTCTTTATGTTCTTGTTGAACTTATTTTAAAGTAGCAGAGCTGGATCTACTCTACATTATCCTCTAATAATTTTAAATCAGAAAGACATGCATGAAATCTACTTAGTAACCCTAATTGGCCTCATGTAAAGGAGTACTGGTATGTGCACGAATGTCTCTGTGAACTGGGTAACACTTAATGTACGACTGGTTTCTCTCATGCATTTCTTGTTTTCATGAGAATACCTGTCTCCCTAAATCCATTAATTAATATTAGTAGGTTCAATATTGAATAAATGAAAATATTGAAATAATATTCCAGAAATCAGTTGTGTGCACTTCAATAAAAAAAGCCTGAGTACAGCAACAATGAATTGTTCATGGAAACTGAGACTTACCCTACAATAGGCTCCAGGCAGTGATGAATGTAGTTCACGAAACCCCACCCAAGTTGTGTTGCTAGTCAGTAGCGCAACATAACCAATTCAAAGTATGTCTGATCTTAAGGAAGTAGATTAATATAAATAAATAATGAATGTGAAATATCCTTGGGTATTTTATGAATTAAGCAAGAATTTTCTCTGGGAAATTTGAACAAAAAAGAAAATTAAATTGTAAATAAAGTTCTAACATGCTAACGGTCTCTGTGACTCAAGAGTTGAACAACAGAGTTCAAAAATGCCTTATGTGTGAATATTTACAGCACCTTGTGAAGGTGTGCACTATGCTGACTGCTTTGTAAAGCATATCAAGATGGACTAAACACTAACCAAAACAGTTTGGAATTTATTATGCTACAGTTAAATCTTTCAAATCTGACTTAGACCACTTTTTTAGTTTTCCCAATTCTCTTACACGTGCAACTATCATTACAACTGCCACATGTACTGGATAAGTGACTTGCTCAAGGTCACTCATTTCAGAAGTTGTCAGATTTTTCAATTGTAAGCTTATGCTAATAAAGCAAAATAGTATAGGCCCCAAAATACTTTGCTTCCTTGCTCAGCTTTGACATCAACCCATTTCAAAGCAATCTTCTAAAACACTTCAAAATGAATATTTCCATCAGAAGTCATCTACTGTTTGCATCTGATCTGACCAGCATTGTGCAGAAATACCAACTGCCATTTGAGTGAAACTGTTCTCTGGTCTCTCCTAACTCACTGTTAATATCAGCTTTGTCATTTTATCCTCACAGCATTCAAGTTAACCTGGTATAAACTGTTCCATCAATATTATGCCCCTTATAGTCCTGCAGCACTAATGTTTTCTGTAAAGCTCTACCGTGCCTTTTAAACATATACAGTATGTGAATTGTTTCTGAAGAGTGTGATATTTAGACACATTGTCTTATAACTTGTTCGCAAAGGTGAGTTTGACAAGTTTTGTTTGTGCCTTCAACTCTGAACCAAAGACTCTTTCCTTATTTCTCTAGGAATTTCCTGTAATCTAGCTAACAATGTGCATTTCTGCATTTTACAGCAGCTGACAGTTTAAACCTTCCAAATCTCTAAACTGAATCAGATCACTGTTTAATAACAGCAGTAGACTTTATTTGCTTCATCAGCTTCAGGCAGACTTTCTTAGTAATCCTCTCTTCTGTGCCACTTTACATGATTAATATTCCACCTTTACACCCTTTGATTACATTTTTCTAAACTTAATCCATCACATATAAATCCTGCTGTTTCAAAAATTCACATAATCATTGGATTGTGCCTTGTGGTAAAACATTACTCGACATTAAAGTTTTATTACACAGTCTCTTAATGATTTATGTTAACCTGTTGTGGATTTTGAATTTTGGTTGCTTTTGCACAGAACAATGACAGGGAAAAAAAATTCCAAAAAAGGAAAAGTGTGACTTCAAATCTGAGATACTATATGAAAGATTCAATTAAATAATAGGTACATCAGTATAGACTTCTGCTAGGGAATGTTAAGAACCTTCAGAATAGGAGACAACTGTCCAGTTAGTACCTAGGAAACACGGGTGACTTTCAAATATGAAGGTACGGTTCACCACAGAAGAAGGGCATCGAACAGCAAGTGATATTTGTATGTTTGTAAAGCTTTGAAAACCTGAAACCTACATGAACGTCCCAAGCCTAAGGGAAAAAGAGCATTCATCCATTCATTGTCAAGCAACCCTTGTCTAGTTCAGTGTGACAAGGACTAGTGCTTAACCTGGTAGCATATAATGCAAGGTAGAAGCCAGCCATACAGCATAAAATGGCATATTCACTCATACGTGGCCAATTTATAGTTAATTAACCCGCACATCTTGGAAAGAAAGATATATGAAAAATCATGCAGATGTTCAGAAAAAATGTAAACTGCACAAAGACAGACCTCAGTCTACAATCTGGGACATTACAGCAACAAGGACAGTGTATAATAAATGGCAATGCAATAAACATGTAAGGTATTTAATAATTCAAACACTATACACAGGTCTATGAATGCCCCAAAACTTACGGTATGGTAAGGGGTGGTTGAGAAGACGTTTATATCACCATGTCAGGGGTCAGTCCCAAGACAGACCACCAATTAATGGACAGAACCACAGCGGATATGACAGAGCATAATACTGTGCAAGCCTGCCATGGAACAGCAGGTCATAATCTGTTGAATGCTCTATAAATCAGAGAAAGAGGGAGAGAGACATATACCATGTAAGGAACCATAACAGATTTATAGAGTGCTACAGAGCAAATAACCCAGCATTCCTAACCTTCTCAATGTTGAATGTGGAATGACAAAGACAACTTGCAACAGTCATAATACCGCTGAAGGAATGGCTTGATGCATGTAGTTAATATCCAAGAAAGCTGGGACCATGTTACACTTTTACTACTTTCTTCTAAATTCTTAGAAAAGGGGGCCTTGGGGATGGGAGTGGGACTTAGTCCTTATGACCCTGTAGCTAAAGATTGCCACAGAAATAATTATGAGGCTTGGCAAAGAAATGACTTTGTGAAAGTGATTAAAAGAGGTTGCTGAGTCTAGAGTGGTAGGTAGTGTTGTGCTAATTGTTATTGCTGGGAGGGCTGGGGTAATGGTGGTGGGAAGGGTTAGTGGTGATGCAGATAACTTTATCGTGTTAAGTGGGGTAGGTAAGTGGAGAGACTCCTGATCAGAGACAAAACCTGTTGAGAAAGATCCTTTGAAGAGGATTTTGTTTTTCTTACACGTTTTATTTTTTGTGTTTTCCATCATTCATCCTTCGCTTCTACTGTATGTACTCTATTTTTTGGTGATATTAGTAAATATTTTGTGCTTCTGAACAATAAAACTTGGCTTACTTTACATATAAAGATACTGGTACCAAAGGTTTCAGAATATAGCATTCACATAAAATAACCTTTATATTACATAGTGTTTTACACAAAACATAAACCTAAAGTTCTGCACTGTATATATATAGATTTGATCTTTAGTACTATATAGAACATAGCAGGTATCATTATTATATTTTTATAATTTACTCCTGTTTAAGTTCGTTACAATGGTGGCAAAGTGCTTAGCAGTGCTAGCTCAAGTCTCTGGAGAGCCGCCTTTGAATTCTCGTTAGGTTTCTGTCTATGTGCAGTTTGCACATTGTTGCCATGTCCACATGAGGGTTTTCCAGTATACTGAAAGACACACAGTTCGGGTGAACTGGCATCAGTATTATAAGGCAGAGGCTGGGTGCTTGTGTTTGCCCTATTATAGACCACTGTCCTGCCCAGGACTGTATCCTGCTTTACTTCTGATGATTTTCCCTTTTCCAGTAACTCCACAACAGAAAAAGCATTCCAAGGTGATGGATGAAATACACTAGTTATTAAAATTATTATATTTATTTTCAGTATGCCCTCAAAAAGACATGTACCATCCAAGGCAGGCTCTATAGTTGCAGCAAAAGTCCCTGGCTCCCTCATGATCCTAAACAGGAAAAAGTGGGCACAGGGAACGGATGGATTCATGCATTCACTTCATTTTACTGTTCCATTTAACACATTTTATTCATAATTGATAAAACAACAACACAAATCATACTCCGATAGTAAGTAAAATGAAACAGAAAAATGAAGGTTTATTCTTGTGTTAGAAATAATGGATTTCAATGAACAGAAATCTCTTGTGGATTAAATAAAAAAACAGCAAAGAACAAACCTGGACTATTTTCAGCAATACATCAGGTTCTAACTGTTGCTGGCAGGCAATAAAACTGTTACGTAAAACACTACAGTAGGGAGTCAAGTACAGATTAAACGATGTGTGGTATTATTAAATCATGAATATGGTGTAACATGAACACATTGCAGCATTGTCACTGCATGAGGAAAAACAAAAAAACATGCAGTTCTTTGTGGAATTGTTTTCAAAAATGTGTTTTTAGCTTAAGATACAGTTTGGTGAACAAGGGGTGATGCTTTAAGCACCTAACAGTTTTATGCTGAAGACAACTGAGAAAAAAAAATATAAATATATATATATATATATATATATATATATATATATATATATACACACTTTTTTATTTTTATATATAATTTTAATTATATATATGTGTGTGTGTGTGTGTGAGTGTGTGCGTCTGTATGCGAGTATTGTGTATATATAGGGAAAATGTGAAAGGAGTAAAAGGCTTTATAAAAATGCAGACTGGCAAACAGAAAAGGAATCTTTCACATTCAGAGTTATAGACAAATGCTGCAGAACTGTTTATTTTGTTGGCTGTAGCATATGAAACTGCACAGCCATGTGACAAAAACAGAAAAGAGCTAATTAGGCTTAAACAACAAGCTCTGATGGGCTGAATGGCTTATTTTTAAGTTCTTATTCAGCCAGAATGATTTTTAATCAAGGCTGTTATTTAAACCAAGGGTGGGCGTTAAATGATCACATGCCTCTGTTAGGCAAACTGTAAGTAATCATTTCAGTCTGATTTATTTTCTCCATGCTGTTTTGTTTATATCCGTCATACCACCCCCAAAAAAACCAACCTAACTCAGTGCAGACACACATTGAATCAGGGACAGCCGAGAAAAATAACTGATGTTCCCACGTTACAGTAACCAATTATTGTCTCTGAACTACTTAAAGTGAGATGACATGAATATTAATACTATATTTACATGTACTCCACATTTTTGTCTGATGTATGAAAACATCTGTTGTGAAAAAATCTGCTGGTAAGAGGTTATTAGAGGTTAACACCAGGCTACCACAGGGCAGCATGGAGTCCACAAGAAAACTGAGGGATAACCACACTGGCAATAAGAAAATACGAATGTATTCCAGGGTGGGGAAAGGAGAATATGTACAGGTATTGTTAAGGAAAGTGAACCTTGCTACATGTTTGTTGTACTGAAAATGAAATTTTACGAGTGCCAAGAGATGCCATAGATTGCAGGTGCCTGTCCCTTAAGTAGGGGTGGTACTTGTCTGGGAGAAGACACATTCTCTCTTGACCAGCTATTATGGTGAAGCACAGTCCTTTTAAGGCTACTCAGGGCCCAGCAGTGCAGGAACAATAGAGAGAACTACCTCTAAGGTATTGGGTTTGTACTCACAGAAGAGCAAACTTCAGGGCTTGACTGGAGATGAACCTACTTCAGACCCATACTTCCCTGAATCCAGAGTATTTTACTGAAAAGTCTATTGGTAGATAGTTCGATTTATTTTATTTCAGTTAAGTTGAATTTAATACCTTTATATTACAATGAAATGTAGATTTTGTCAGTCCAACTGGTAGAGAGGCTTGGAAAATAATACTACACCTGGTGTGGCTTAGGGCCATGAAACAAATTGTAAAGGAAATGTTTGACTGAACAGGATATAAATGAAAGTAGTTCAAATCCTGGAATCGAACCAAGGTTTTATCGTTGAAGTTAAGCATGTTAAATATCATACCACCATCACAACTTATGTGGATGATGGAAATTAAAGTGTATTTTGTGCCTGATTCCAAGCTGTTCTTACCATCTCTAACAGGAAGCAAAGCCAGAAGTTGCATGTCAAAAACCTGACTTATGGAAAGAAGTACCTATGTACAATATTTGATGTCGGCAGTTTGAAAAACAAAACTGTACACAGTAGTATGTCAGGGCAGTTGAGAGCAGAGAACAGGATCAAATTTAACACGAATGGGGCAAATTTAGCACATGGTCGACTCTAGCACTGCAAGCACCACAGGAGTTCTTTCTTCCCGGCCACCTTTAGATGTTACAGCTAATTAATCTGATTGATTGGTTAAACTCAGCAGGCCTGGGATTAGTGAGTTTTCATGTGTGAATGTGGGTATGATTATGCCCCGAGATGAACTGGCATCCTCTCTAGTGTTGGTCCCTTCCTGCACCAAAATCAAGTTTCTTGTTTAACCTGAACGTCAAACTGGACCCAGTAGATTCGGGAAATTGATCCACTAATGCAGGAGGATGACATGATTAGGACTGTAAAGATTATTAGATAGAATATATGTCCAGTGATCATAAACAAAGTATCTTAAACAACATAAAACTGATTTAAATTCAGGTTATCTCATCAGCATTACGCGCAAGACAGAAAACCATAGATGAGGCACCAGTCCATTTACAAATTGCACTCCTGCACACACCCACACTCATACAAATTCAGTTTAACAAAGATGTCTCAGATGTAGTAGGAAAAGGAAAAAACCCATGTGGACATCATACAGACAGTCACCAAACATGGATTTGACCCAAAAGACATACACACTTGTGAGACACTCATTCTAAATATCAAAAAACCAAACTTGTTTCATATTCTCCTTTTAAGTATATGCTACCTTCTATAGAAAATGTTTTAATAATCATAATTTAAGTTTATATATTTTTTCTTATATTTGCCACACTATTAATTGGGTTCATACTGTGATGATTATAAATAATGAAAAGAGCAACTACAGTGAAAAAAGTTTTTTCCCCATTGCAAAAGTCAAATCCCTGGCAATCATATTGTATGACCTAAAAATAAACGCTATCATAATAAATCTATTAAGCTTGGCACATGTGAGATGACACCTCTTCATTCTACGTTTGAGATTATAACAACATTTAGAAGAAGTGTTGAAACACTGCCTGCACTGACTGCCACTTCAGTCAAAGTGGCAAATCCAATTTACACCATTTTTTTTGGTTGTGGTATTTTGTGGGGAGGGTGATCAGTGGTGGCTGGAATGAAAAGGACTAATTGAATATCAAGGGACATGGACAAGGATCTAATAACATTGGCATAGCATGCCTCATAGTTTAATATTCACCTAGCATTTCTGAAATAGCTTGTAGCAAAGACCTAAAGGTAACCAGTGTGCTGTTTTTCTTCAGTCTGCTTGGTAAATATCTCGATATAACAGCCCATAATGGCCCTAAAGTTTGGAATGATCTGCCAGGAAATAGAAGGAATGCCTCATTGGTCTCAGCATTTAAAATGAAGCAGCACAGCCTACTACTGCTAGAGCTCCTGCTGTGCCAGTATATGGCACATTATTGTTTGTTGAATTTTGTATGTTTAATTTATCATTACAGTTAGGGACATCATATCTCATAGTAAACTACTGTATATTTTAGACTTCTTTCAAGTCTTTTCAGTGCTTTTTTAACAAACAGCCACAGAATGTCTGCTTTATCTAGGAATACGCTGCTTTTACTAAAAGGCTACAGGAGCAACCTAGCCAGTGGTGTGCTGACCCTAAAACACTTAGTACCTTTTTCTAGACTTTAGCAGGCCCTTTTTTCTGAATAAGGAACAGTGCTCTAAATGACCTACATAAAGTGCTTATTGACCTACAAAGCAATACTGAACTCAAGGTTAAATTCAGAGAGACAGACAAAAAAGAAGAAGAAGAAGAAGAAGAATTGATTGGAACATTTCTGAGAGATTAACCTCCATCTTTTCTACTAATGACTAAAACCGTCAGCAGGACAATGTGTCTTTTAGGCAGCAATTACCTGAAACCTCATTTTCCAGAATGAACTGCAAGAATTCAAAACACTGGTCTATGCTTAAATAAATTCACAAGCAATTATGAGAGTAGCAACTGTCATCTATTTCAAAACAGAGCTCCTATGCACATTGATCAGTAATTCTAGAAGATTGGCACGGGCAAGCAGTAAAATGCAATAAAAATGTATACTGTATATAGTCAATGTGGACTTGTTCAAGAGCTTTATTCACTTTTTTGATACTGCTTTAAAAGACCCCCTCATGAGAGCATCAAAATTCCCTAAGGCCCTTAGGTAAACTGATTCAGAGACGCAAAGTATAATTTTCAAAGGTGGTAAAAAGAATAATCCCACTAAGGCAAAGAATATTTCAGCTTTAATTGGAGTCCTAAATACAGTAAGAGACACACTCTTATTTCTGGAAATATTTTGTCTGCGAAGCTCTGAAATGAAAACCTCTTAATCATATGTCTAGTACACTTTGTATAAAAATGTACTGTACTCTTTCAATGAAACCATCAACATAAATACACAGAGCTGCCTGAAACAGCAATATTAACATTCTCTACTGTAGAGAAACAAAAAAGCTTGGAGAACGAGGTAATCAAAAATGCAATTTTATAATCAAAATTAGGAGGACATGGTGGAGAAGTGTCTGCCCGGGTTTTCCTCCAGTTTCTCCATTTTTCCTCCCATGTTCCAAAGACATACTTGTTAGGTAAAACTGGCAATTTCAAATTGGCACAGTGTGCATGTGTAATTGTAACTATTAAAAGGTAAGTATGGTATTAATCAAGTCAAAGTTACTTCTTCACAATCATGGCATATATCAATTTGCCACATGAAATTCTTTACTTAGGTAAGAAAACTTTTATAAAATGAAAAAAATACTTGGCCAATTCTTGTTTTCTAAAATGGAAGCAATAGGACCAGGGTCTAAATTTGAAACAAAAAGCTCAATACTTATTAAATACACCCATTTTTCAAGCCAAGAGCATTATCGAGATTAAACAGATATTGCAAAACAGTACATCCATGTCCTTTATGGAAGGAAAAAAGCATAAAATTTGTGCAAAGTTCAGTCATTTTAAATGAAGAGCAGCTATGTGCTTCACATCTCTGCTAATTTTATTCTACAGCAAACTTTTTGTCCAATTGGCAAAGTATCAGTTTCAAATGATGTGACCGAATGTTGATGTTTTGATGTAAATTGCTGTCTCTGTTCTGTAGCACAATGATTTCTAAACTGGGGGCCATGGTTTCCAGGAGGGGGCCATGCCATACTGTACTGAGGTTGCAGAGGTTGACATTCTTCAAAAGTGGAAATGACTGTTTTTTTTAAGATTGTCTTTAAATTGCCTCACATAGTTTTCAAATAAGCATAACTGAAAATATTCTGAAACTGTTGCATAAAAGTAGTCCTGTATCATTATAGACTAAGTACTGCAGTTCTCAGTGAGTTTGGTACAGGAGCATTTTTCAGGCGAAACATGAGGAAACACAAACATACATAGTAGCCGAGCCAGATTCTCCATGCTGCACTTCAGTTCCACAGCTCCATCTCACAGTGCTTTTGCAGTGAGACTCCACTCCTACCTCGCTCACCCAACCAAACCTCATTCTTCTATTTCATTCCTACCAACTTTGCCATTATGTGCCCGTGGGATTCGAGACAACAGCTCCCTCTTGCTCCCCAACTGTTTGATCTGAGCCAGGATCGAGACTGCCCAGGAATGATGTGAAAAGACCAACAGATGTTTGTGAAAGAAAGCATAGTAAAAGGTGAGTGCTCTTTCTCAATCCTGTTTCTCTCTCCCTCTCAATCAGGTCCATTCTGCCAATGGCAAAATAGTTTTAGTTTAGGTAAAAGTATTGATTACTGTATCTTCATTTTTGTGAAATGCACGGTCCGCCACTGATGAATAGCATTACCACTGGTAATGTAACAATCATCCAGTCCTCTCTCTTCACAATATACTCACATAAAAGGCTATACAAGTTTTCTTTGGGAGATGAATGTAAATAACTGAATGAGCACAGTCTATATGAAAAAGAGATTGCCTCACAACTCCAGAATCAGAGTCCTGAGATTAAATCTTTTACTGTCTGTTCTCATTGTGTCACCAGGTCCCCTAAATTTCCTGTTATAAGTCAGTCACTGTTTATGCTTGATCAAAAACCTTGATTTGACCTGGGATGAGAGAGGTTATGTGGGCATAAGTGGGCCCTGAGGTGTCCTAGCTGGGATTTGATCCTGCAGTGTGCCTGGGCAGTTTCTGGCTTCTCATAGCCTGGTTAGACTGACCGGCACAGTGAATGAATATCTCCAACAATGGATTAATGTCCTTCAAAGCACTGCTTCTCTATATTGTACCCAAAGATGCCCAGATATTCTCAGACCCCAAGTGAACGAGTATTGGAATAAGAATTCGGAAAAATGAATAAATGAATTAATTAAGAGCATCTGACAGCATGACAGATGATCTGGTCCACTTTTGTTTCTACTGACAGCATAACAGAAGATAAAGACATAGTGTGCTGTCATCCTTTGGCTAGTACTTCAGTATAATAAATGACAGTAAAATGTTGATGCTACAATAATCTTTCATTTCATAATTCTAAGTGACTGGCACAATTTATTTGATTTGGGGAATAAACACCTGCTTTTTAAAGCAACCTTCTGGTGTACATGTGAACAACTCAGCATATGCAAGGATATGTATTTCTTTATATTGTGTTTGGACATCCGAGAACAGATTCTTAAACTGCCAAATGGCCAGATTCCAAGCCACACTTCATAAAAAGAACTCAAAAAATCATTATTGTTCAGAGTTATATTACATATTTTCATTAAGAATACCATTAGGAACACCTGTAACCCTGCATATTCACTGTGTGTTTGGCTGGGGTGCTGGCTGACAGGTGGTCCATATTGTGTTAGTCTTAATTACTAATTTGTCACCTTGCTTGTGCATTTCCTCTGCTTTTGGATAAGTTGTGTCATTCATGCCTTTCTTTCCTGGTAGCTTTTGAGTGGGATGTGTGCAAACTTGTACCTTGTTGTTTAGAGGGTGGGAAGGTGTTTATTACTTCTTACACTGATTAATATTTGACCTAAATCGATTTTAATGAATGTTGTTTTCTTATTGAGCTTCAATAAAAAATAACAAAAAATAAGAATGAACAAACTCTAACTACATTTTTTTTTTATGTTGAGCAATAGAAAAAAGTTCCCTTTAAAACATTAAGATAACACGATCAAACGTGAAAAAGTCAAACAAGGAGATCACGGTTTTATAGATATTGCATATCGTTTCATGAATATTGACTTTGCCTACGAATGTAAGATTCACCTTTCAGCATTTGATGATGTAGTCAGCCTGCTGAGGCCTGAATAAAGTGAACATTTACAAGCAAATAAAACTGATTAAAGCTGAACTTACAGTTCTTGCCTGACCAAAGATCACCCTCAGCACATAAAAGGATTAAGTGCTACCTTCTTTCTACTATGAGAGAAGTCAAACTAAAACATTTACTCTTACATTCACAATTACTTTTCAGTGGGGACGAATTGTGAAGAAGAGAATGAATTTCCCCAATGATTGGCACCAAGATGAGCAACCTTCAACAGTGAAAAACCCTGTCATGCTTCATGGTAAGAAATAATATGACTTATATATCATGATACGAAAATTGAAGAGTATTTTTTATGGGCTAATCAAATAATTATAATGTAATGCACCTGTATATTGAATAAACACATTGCAAAGCAACATTGTGAAAAACACCTAAAAACTTCCAAATGTGCAAAACCACTATTTGAACACCTTAATATTTATCTTGGTGTTAAAGGTAACCCTAGTTATGAGAAGTATCTCAAGCTATTAGCCACTCTTTAAGAACAGGATACCAACTGTAACATATTCTTGCATGGAAGGTCATGCTAATAAAAAATTGAAGGATCCCTGGAAGTAACTATTTCAAGGAAATTCTCATTAAAGACTGTGGGTGACAGAATAGTAGATCCCCAACCTGATAGATGGTAGGAGGCAAATGAGTCCATACGCAATGCCACCGCTGCATGTTGCATGAACCTGCAGGACTGCCTTATTCTTTTAATGTAGGTCCTGGCTCAGGACTGCTGGGGTACATGGAGTCAGCAAGTTGGATTCTACTGGACATTACAGACCCAAGGAATGGCCTAGGTCTGTTACTAGGACTTAATTCCAGATAGACACTTAAATGCTCATTTCAGTCATGAATCGAGCAAGCAAGGAGTCAGGAGTAGATTGAATTGCATGGGCTGGCCTTTCAAGACAAACATAAGAAAATTTTGTTTAAGATAGAGAGGAGCAGAAGGTAGGAAGGAGTTAGTTCAGGAATTAAGGGTCCTGAACTAACTCTTGGTTCTTGGTGCTGGTCAAGTAACAAGACAGCCCAAGAGTTAGTTCAGGACCCTTAATTTTATTGTGTAAGCCAAAACAGGCTTAAGTACAGTATTCTTATGTATGTATTTATTTTGTTAATAGATAACTTTTAAATTTTTTTCTGAACAAAAACATCTGTTTAAAGAGGGAAATTTTTATTTGGGTAAGATACCTATAAATAAAAGTCCAGGCTGCTGCTGCCACAAATTACTTCAGGGGATGTTTTAAAACCTGCATCCAATTATTCTGTTTATAAAGTACTTTATTAAAAAATCTGCTGTCATTATATAATAGTCACATCATTTACCGAAGGTATTTGTATCATGACTGTTTAAGAGTGGCCAGCAGACTTACCTGAAACAATTTAACTGTTTCGTGAAGCAAAACACTCAGAAGCTCAGAAAGGAGGTTCTGGGTAGGGAAAAAATCCCAGGAAAATCAATATGTTAAGCAAAAAACGATACAGGCAAGAAGGGAAACATTTATAAATCTTTCGTGTGTGTGTGTGTTGCGTGTGTTACATGGCAGAAAAAAACATGAAATGTCAGGCACTTCACAGACATAAGGGAATACTATAGGACTGGTGTTTCTTTGAATCAACAGAGTAGAATAGACAGCCTGAAAGCAGTTACAGGCGCCCATTTCTTTAAAACCAGGGATAAGAATCACAAGTGTGATGTACAGTACTCAGGCACCACAGGACTTGCCAGGAACAAGGAAATAATTGACAGAAATGTTTTCATCTATACCTAATTCTCACATTAAAGCTCTGTGATCCATAGGCCACAGATATTTAAGTGTCAAAACCTGAAAGAATCCTAAATTATCACACACCTTGCTAAACGTACTTGAGCACAACACAAAGTAATATAAAATGGTTCCCAGTTACTCTAGACAAATTAAATAAACTTTTTACTCCTGTCAAATGTTAAGAACATTAATCAGACATAAATCAGAAGGCTGCTCTTCCATAAATAATATTTTTAACAGCTAGCATGACTTGGTGAAAGAAAAATTTTGCCAAACCAATACTTTTTTTAAAAGGCAACTGAAATAGTAGACAAAATCAAACCCCAAGACATAATTTACTTAGAAAAAAATACTTTTTATATAGTTCTCCAACAAAGATTAATTTTAAATCAAGAAGTTATTTCCATCAGACCTAAGTGAATTTCAAGTTAGTTAAAGAGAGTACAGGTAAAGGAGAAGGTTAAATCATCAGTGATGTCCTTTAGGAATCTGTCTTCAGGCATTTATGGTTTCTAATTCATAATAATGATATACATTTTCATATATGAGTAAATCTTAAAGAAAGGAAACCAAAATTGGATATTCAGGAGGTGGTTATTAAATAGGAATAAGAAGGAAGGAAAAAGCTATTCTGAAGTACTATTTAGAATTATCTTCTTTTCACACCCACACACATAATATATATATATATATATATATATATATATATAGACATATAAATATTTTTTTTCACGCATGGGCGAGTAGGAGAACATTGTATGGACCATGTGAAGGTAACTCCACACCAGGACAGGGGGTGGCAGGGTGCACTAAACCTTCTCCTGTTATCTCAGCAGACCAGCCACAGGGAAACGTATCTGAACCAACAATGATGATGTCACTTCCGGTCCCAGAGACTAGGTGGAGGTCATGTTCGATTCCAGCACCTAAGACGATGTCAGAAGACGGTCACTCATGGTTATACAATACAATACAATTTATTTTTCTATAGCCCAAAATCACACAAGAAGTGCCGCAATGGGCTTTAACAGGCCCTGCCTCTTGACAGTCCCCCAGCCTTGATTCTCTAAGAAGACATGGAAAAACTCCCAAAAAAAACCCTTGTAGGGAAAAAATGGAAGAAACCTTGGGAAAGGCAGTTCAAAAAGAGACCCCTTTCCAGGTAGATTGGGCGTGCAGTGGGTGTCAAAAAGAAGGGGGTCAATACAATACAATACACATATCAGAATAAATCCTCAATACAGTATAAAAATTAAAATTTTACAAGTAGATGATATCACATAATATGATTTGGATTTGCTTAGAGTCCTGGAGACCTCAGCCATCAAGCTGCCTCCCCCATTTGGCCATTCCACAGCTGAAACATTGCTTGGCCAGCCAATCCAATGAAAGAACCCCTCTACCCCAGGATTCCTGCGATCCTCCATCAGGGATGACTTTACCTTAGGCAGGCAAAACAACTTGGCAGTTGGGCCGTGGCACCGAGTGCCACATTTGAGTACTGAGAAGAGAAACAGAATAGGTGACGGTTAGTAACAAATTATAACTATCATGTCTCCTCCTTGAACCGTCACCTTATCGTGGTGGAGGGGTTTGCGTGTCCCAATGATCCTAGGAGCTATGTTGTCCGGGGCTTTATGCCCCTGGTAGGGCCACCCAAGGCAAACTGGTCCTAGGTGAGGGATGAGACAAAGAACGGTTCAACAAACCTCCCATGAAGAATAAAAAGCTTGGACGACGTTTTCCCTTGCCTGGACGCGGGTCACCGGGGCCCCCCTCTGGAGCCAGGCCTGGAGGTGGGGCTCGATGGCGAGCGCCTGGTGGCCGGGCCTGCACCCATGGGGCTCGGCCGGGCACAGCCCGAAGAGGTAACCTGGGTCCTCCTCCCTATGGGCTCACCACCTATGGGGGGGGGCCAAGGAGGTTGGGTGCAGTGTGAGTTGGGTGGTGGCCGAAGGCGGGGACCTTGGCGGTCTGATCCTCGGCTACAGAAACTGGCTCTTGGGACGTGGAATGTCACCTCTCTGAAGGGGAAGGAGCCTGAGCTAGTGCGCGAGGTCGAGAGGTTCCGGCTAGATATAGTCGGACTCACCTCGACGCACAGCTTGGACTCTGGAACCAATCTCCTTGAGAGGGGCTGGACTCTCTACCATTCTGAAGTTGCCCCCGGTGAGAGGCGCCGAGCAGGTGTGGGCATACTTATTGCCTCCCGACTCGGAGCCTGTGCATTGGGGTTTACCCCGGTGGACGAGAGGGTGGCCTCCCTCCGCCTTCGGGTGGGGGGGGAAGGGTCCTGACTGTTGTTTGTGCGTATGCGCTGAACAGCAGTTTGGAGTATCCACCCTTTTTGGAGTCTCTGGAGGGGGTGCTAGAGGGCATACCTTCTGGGAATTCCCTCGTTTTGCTGGGAGACTTAAATGCTCACGTGGGCAATGACAGTGAGACCTGGAAGGGTCTGATTGGGAGGAATGGCCCCCCGATCTGAACCCGAGCGGTGTTTTGTTATTGGACTTCTGTGCTCGTCACGGATTGTCCATAACGAACACCATGTTCAAGCATAAGGGTGTTCATATGTGCACTTGGCACCAGGACACCCTAGGCCTCAGGTCGATGATCGACTTTATGGTCGTGTCGTCGGACTTGCGGCCATATGTCTTGGACACTCGGGTGAAGAGAGGGGCGGAGCTGTCAACTGATCACCACCTGGTGGTGAGTTGGCTTCGATGGTGGGGGAAGCTGCCGGACAGACCTGGTAGGCCCAAACGTGTTGTGAGGGTCTGCTGGGAACGGCCGGCAGAGTCCCCTGTCAGAAGTAGCTTCAACTCCCACCTCCGGCAGAACTTCAACCACGTCCCGAAGGAGGTGGGGGACATTGAGTCTGAATGGGCCATGTTCCGTGCCTCTATTGTTGAGGCGGCTGACCGGAGCTGTGGCCGCAAGGTGGTCGGTGCCTGTCGTGGCGGCAATCCCCGAACCCGTTGGTGGACACCGGCGGTGAGGGATGCCGTCAAGCTGAAGAAGGAGTCCTATAGGACTTTTTTGTCCTGTGGGTCTCTGGAGGCAGCTGATAGGTACCGGCAGGCCAAGCGGAATGCGGCTTTGGTTGTTGCTGAGGCAAAAACTCTGGCGTGGGAGGAGTTTGGAGAGGCCATGGAGAACGACTTTCGGACGGCATCGAGGAGATTCTGGTCCACTGTCCGGCGTCTCAGGAGGGGGGAGCAGTGCAGTGTCAACACTGTATATGGTGGGGATGGTACGCTGCTGACCTCGACTCGGGACGTTGTGGGTAGGTGGGGGGAGTACTTCGAAGACCTCCTCAATCTCACTAACATGCCTTCCAATGAGGAAGCAGAGCCTGGGGACTCTGAGGTGGGCTCTCCCATCTCTGGGACTGAAGTCACCGAGGTGGTCAAAAAATTTCTTGGTGGCAGGGCCCCGGGGGTGGATGAGATACGCCCGAAGTTCCTTAAGGCTCTTGGTTGACACGTCTCTGCAACATCGCATGGACATCGGGAACAGTGCCTCTGGATTGGCAGACTGGGGTGGTGGTCCCCCTCTTTAAAAAAGGGGACCGGAGGGTGTGTTCCTAAACTACAGAGAAATCACACTCCTCAGCCTCCCTGGAAAAGTCTATTCGGGGGTTCTGGAGAGGAGGGTCCGTCGGATAGTCGAACCTCGGATTCAGGAGGAACAGTGTGGTTTTCGTCCTGGTCGCGGAACAGTGGACCAGCTCTTCACCCTTAGCAGAGTCCTGGAGGGTGCATGGGAGTTTGCCCAACCAGTCTACATGTGTTTTGTGGACTTGGAAAAGGCGTTCGACTGATCCCTCGGGGAATCCTGTGGGGGGTGCTCCGGGAGTATGGGGCACCGGACCCCCTGATAAGGGCTGTTCAGTCCCTGTACAACCGGTGTCAGAGCCTGGTCCGCATTGCTGGCAGTAAGTCGAGCCCGTTTCCAGTGAGAGTTGGACTCCGCCAGGGCTGCCCTTTGTCACCGATTCTGTTCATAACTTTTATGGACAGAATTTCTAGGCGCAGCCAGGGTGTTGAAGGGGTCCGGTTTGGTGGACTCAGGATTGGGTCACTGCTTTTTGCAGATGATGTTGTCCTGTTTGCTTCATCAGGCCGTGATCTTCAGCTCTCTCTGGATCGGTTCGCAGCTGAGTGTGAAGCGGCTGGGATGAGAATCAGCACCTCCAAATCCGAGACCATGGTCCTCAGCCGGAAAAGGGTGGAGTGCCCTCTCAGGGTTGGGGGAGAGATCCTGCCCCAAGTGGAGGAGTTCAAGTATCTCGGGGTCTTGTTCACGAGTGAGGGAAGAATGGAGCGTGAGATCGACAGGCGGATCGGTACGGCATCCGCAGTGATGCGGGCTCTGCATCGGTCTGTCGTGGTGAAAAAGGAGCTGAGCCGTAAGGCAAAGCTCTCAATTTACCAGTCAATCTACGCTCCTACCCTCACCTATGGTCATGAGCTATGGGTAGTGACCGAAAGAACGAGATCGCGAATACAAGCGGCTGAAATGAGTTTCCTCCGCAGGGTGTCTGGGCTTTCCCTTAAAGATAGGGTGAGAAGCTCAGTCATCCGGGAGGGGCTCAGAGTAGAGCCGCTGCTCCTCCACATCGAGAGGAGTCAGATGAGGTGGCTCGGGTATCTGATCAGGATGCCTCCTGGACGCCTCCCTGGTGAGGTGTTCCGGGCACGTCCAACCGGGAGGAGACCCCGGGGAAGACCCAGGACACGCTGGAGGGACTATGTCTCCCGGCTGGCCTGGGAACGCCTTGGGATTCTCCTGGAAGAGCTGGAAGAAGTGTCCGGGGAGAGGGAAGTCTGGGCCTCTCTGCTTAAGCTGCTGCCCCCGCGACCCAACCTCAGATAAGCAGAAGAGGATGGATGGATTGATGGATGGATGAACTATCATGTTACTTATGTTTTAGTGCTAATGACTAACAACAGAGATGCAGTCTGTACAGTTAATCAGCAGCTTTAGTCAGGATATGCTAAACTGAAGTAGTGAGTCTTCAGCCGGGATTTAAAAGCTGAGATCGAAGGGGCATCTCTTATAGTAGCAGGCTGACCATTCCACAGTTTAGGGGCTCTGTAACTAAAAGTTCGACCTCCCACGGTTCCCCTACATTACTCCTGGTCTTCCCACATAACACTAGAATTACCAGAGCCTACGAGAAAACTCGTAAATCCGGCCCACCTTAAACCTTTCTCACCTCTCTGTCAGCGTCTTTTGTCCTGTAAATGTGTCGATAAGCAGCAAGCATCCTGCTATCCCATCCCCCCGCCCACCACTGCAGTTCAATTCGCAAAGTTGTTTCTCAGTACTCAGTGTTTATCTTCGAGTGAAGTGCTGGAGCTTTATAGGGTAAAAAAGTACATCGTCATTTGGAATACATACATTTCATGTGTGTTTAGTGTCATCAACAATCTATGTAAAAACATTGTTAACACAGAAACATTTTTCATGTTTTAGTAATAATTGACAAAATGTAGACATGAAATGTATACTGTGTGAAGCCTGAAATACAAATATGAAATAAACACTTTCACAAAAGGTAGAAGTATAACAAAACAAGTGCACTTTTATTCAAAAATTTAACCAAAGAAAAAAGAAAGCAGGTTACGGTAGGCAGTTGATACGACATCTTGCGTGGTGCAATGCTAAGAACTGCTGCCTTCTAATCAAGAGGTCGCGATTTCGATATCAGCTGCTTCCCAAATTTACCATTTTGACTAGTGACCTGCTCTTATTGTTTATATCATACAATAAAAACAACATTTGATTTGCGTCTGTCAATTTATCGTATTTGTCAAAGTTTTTTTTTTTCAGTTTTATTCTCTCACTCACATTCAAGCTTCCACACCTCCAACCCCCTCCCCACCCCTAATCTGACGCAGTTTTCAGATAAAGACGTGGTATAACAAACAAACTTGCTTTGTTACACTTTTTTCTTTATTTGAAAACTGTGTCAGATCTTGTGCACGAATGAGACTGGGAAAACTGTGGATGTGGATGTGAGTGTTGTGCGTGACTGAGAATGACTGTGGATGTGAATTTTTTTTAATTCAGTTTTATTCTTGAGTGTTCTTGCTTATGCTGAATTAGTATGCACTTCTGATCCATGATGTCAAAGTTGCGCTGACAAAAAAAGAGACTTAGGTATATATGACATTTGGAATAATTCATTTTATGACCTGTATTGTACATTTCGGAAAACGTTGTTGCACTAATACAACATTATAGTCATTTGCATACCTTCAGGCGGTTGTAGTCATGACATGACCGCATTTTTTTTCCCCATCTTGGCCAGTGTCCACATGTTGCTGCATGTTTGTATTTCTTTTGAACTCCAGGAGATGCCAGAGGACAGCATTGTACAGAGAGGTCAGTTCCGCACTATATACAGTCATCAGATTCAAATGTTAACAGTTCCCAAACACACCCAAGCACGTGCAACGCAACAAGTCGTACCAGTGGACAATGGCGGAGTACTAACCTCTCTCTTTCTATTTTCTCAGTAAAGACGAAGCAACGCCACCATAATTTCGCCCGGAAAACTCAAAGAACCACAACACTTCCGGGTCCCTTTCTACCCTCTGCTCCCCATTTGATGACGTCAACTACCCATCCATCACCACGCTATTCCCAGCATCCCACTGCATCCCACTGGCTTCTTCTTCTTCTTTTGGCTGCTCCCGTTAGGGGTTGCCACAGTGGATCACCTTCTTCCATATCTTTCTGTCCTCTGCAACCTGTTCTGTTACACCCATCACCTGCATGTTCTCTCTCACCACATTCAAAAACCTTCTCTTAGGCCTTCCTCCTTTTCTCTTCCCTGGCAGCTCTATCCTTAGTATCCTTCTCCCAATATACTCTGCACATGTCCAAACCAAAACAATCTCGCCTCTCTGACTTTGTCTCCCAACCGTCCAACTTGAGCTGACCCTCTAATGTACTTATTTCTAATGCTATCCATCCTCTTCACACCCAGTGCAAATCTTAACATCTTTAACTCTGCCACCTCCAGCTCTGTCTCCTGCTTTCTGGTCAGTGCCACCGTCTCCAATCCAATGAGTATTTAAACTCATCCACCTTCACCTAAAAACCCCAAATCTTTATGACATTATATATATATATATATATATCTAGTGGAATATGACCGGCCAGTCATCCCGGCCAATACCCCCAGGCCGCCAGGTGGAGCCTTCCCTGCAGTATGGAGGTGCCCCGAATGCTAGCAGGGAATTACGGACATTGGAGTTTTCATCCACAGACCTAGCCCCTAGAGGATGCTGTAGGGAGGCCCATGGACTGTTACGTGCCCTATAACCTGGAAGTACGTCTTAGTCACAGCAACAGGGGAAATGGCGTACTTCTGGGATGAAGAAGAGGACCTTTGATCTGACCCAGAAGTGCTAGGATGTCACATGGACTGCGGGTTCAGAAGCACTTCCGGGTCAGGGACTATAAAAGACTGGGAGAGATTCCAGATGAGTGAGCTGAGCTGGGTGGCAGGGTGGCAAAGCGTCTGGGAGTGGAGGATTGATTATTGTATTGTGAAATTGGTTATTGTATGAGTATTGTGGAGAGGAGGGTGCTTTGTGTACTGTATAATTATAATAAAGTTAATATTTGGACTTTTACTTGGTGTCTGCTGACTGATCTGAGGGTTCAAGGGGATGAAAGAGCCCCCTATCGGTCACTATATATATATATATATATATAATTTAATTTGAAGAAAATAATATTTTCATACAATCAAATCAAACTAAACAAACCAAAATTCAACCCCCACCCAAAAGAAAGAGAGGGGCGGCCAACAACCACAGCATATCTTTAAAAGCAACAAGGAAGGAAGAGTATCCTTTTCCCTGACATAAAAGCTTATTCTAAAATGTTATTGATTAGATCCTTACATATTTTAAATACATTTTAAACAGATCCTCTGTTAGAATGATTTTTTCCAATTTAAAATGGTATAGAACAACAGTTACCAACTGACATAAAAGAGGTGGTTTGGGATTCTTCCAATTGAGGAAGATAAGTCTATGTGTTAGTAGTGAGGTAAAGTCAATTACAGTTTGTTTGTCCTTCTCCACTTTAAACCCTTCTGGAAGTACACCAAACACTGTTAATGGGTTAGGAGTGATTGTGACACAAATGCTGTCTGTTAGGCATTCACAGATTTTTGTCAAGAATGATGTTAATTTAGTGCCTAAAACATACAGCCAGTGAGGCTGCAGCTCGATGGCAACATTCACAGGTTCAGTCTTGCCCTAGATACGGTTTGGACAATTTTAAACAAGATAAATGAGCTTGATAAAAGATTTTAAGTTGAATGATTGAGTGTTTTGCACATATGGAGCTACAGTGTATTCTCTGCTTGGCTGCCTTCCACTCCTTTCCTGAAATATTAAATGAAAGTTGTTTTCCCCATTGTACCCTAGAATCTTTGAAAGCAATAGACTTTAAAATGTTTTTATGTACTGTACTTGGCCAGGTTCTGTTTAGCAAAGTTTCTAATTTGAAAGTAGTGGAAAGAATTATCTTCTAAAGTGGTTGACGAATTAGAAAACACATTTTATTATAGCAAAGTGTCGTGTACTACACTCGGGCATAAACACAAGTTTAATAATACTGAACTAGAGGAAGCAAGCTCTTAAAATGATTTAGCAGTGTACATTGACACAATAATCTCATCTAGGCAGTGTGCAAAGACAATTAAAAGATATAAATAAAATGAAGGTTATATTTTAACAATTTAAACATGTTTTGCTTAGACTGTATAATGAGCTAGTGAAGCTAAAATATGGAGTACTATGTGCAGCTCTGACCACCATGCCACAAAAAGACCTTGCACAATCAAAAGCTTGAAGAGCAATAAAAAGTATGCCGGAAATAAAGGCTGTGTAGTACTCCAACAAGTCTAAGGAATTAAACTTATTTAGCCTCAAGTAGTGCAGGGTTCTTGGAACACCAAATCCAGGTCTTCAAAAGTATTAAATGCATTAATAAGATTGATCCATTAGAATTCTTTCAATTAAACAAGTAATTATATCCTCAAGGGCAACAATAGATTATTGGTGAAATGGATTGTGGAAATCCAAAAAAAACAGTGGAAACCTTGAAAACTTTTTAAGTAGATGGATGAGACATTCTGAAATATTACCTAACCAAATGAGCTTGATGAACTGAATGGCCTTTTTTCTTTTGTCAATAGTTTGATATTCATATGCCTTTTATTTATAACATCCATACATCCACCCATCCATCTATTCATTCATTTTGTACCCTGCTTATTCCGGTCAGGGGAGTGGAAGGAAGTGGGCTGTTCAGAGACACAGATCTCTGTGTCTAGCTCAGCGCCCTTGTCTGTAAGGTGAATACAATCCCTGGGTCCATTCTATCCTTGGGCACACATATACACACACTTTCTGATACCGGACCTCATTTGAATTGCCAATTTACATAGCCTGTATGTTTTTTGAAATGTATTCTTGCATACTATAGAAAGAAACTCGGCTAACTGAATTACCGATTTCCCCCTCTTTACTAAAAACCCCTTTGAAAAATTACATACATCCATCCATCTATTTTCCAACCCACTCTATCCTAACTACAGGGTCACGGGGGTCTGCTGGAGCCAATCCCAGCCAACACAGGGTGCAAGGCAGGAAACAAACGCCGGGCAGGATGCCAGCCCACCGCAGGGCACACACACACACCAAGCACACACTAGGGTCAATTTAGGATCGCCAATGCACCTAACCTGCATGTCACTGGACTGTGGGAGGAAACCGGAACACCCGGAGGAAACCCATGCAGACACGGGGAGAACATGCAAACTCCATCGCAGGGAGGACCCGGGAAGCGAACCTGGGTCTTCCAACTGCAAGGCACCTTCAGAAAATGTATTTTTGTAACATGTTGGCCTAATTGACATTAAAATGATTTAAATGGAAAACATTTTTAAGCATTTTCTGGCCCAAAAAATGGCCCCCATTTTTGCTCAAATGACACTAAATAGATGAAAATTGACAGAATTAGTTTACCAATAACATCAGCAATCAAAACAAACTCTGTTTAATAAAGTAATTTATTATATTCAAAGGAATGGCCTCTCAGTCTTTCTTGGGCTTTCAAACTATTTCACAATCATTTTTGGAGCCATGCTAGAAGACATGTAGATTTATGTCTATGTGAGATATAGCAAAAATAAAAAAAATATTTTAATGACCTTAACTTTAAAAATAATCTATCCACTAGTCTTCAACATATTTATATATTGAAACAATATATTTCATATTTGAAACATGTTAATCTCAATTACTGGGTAAGAGCACTACTATAAATATAAGGATGGATCTCACAAAAACTCACCCATCATAGCTATTATTGAACCATATATAAATATATGTGTTATGTACCATGACAAATTTTAGCATTTAGAAGTATAATTTCAATTTTAAATTCATTTAAAAATGGAACAGCCAGCAAATTATATTATAATGAAATGGTACAGACACAGTATATACTGTAATATTAAAAAGAAGACAAACAACTAAAGATTATAATATTACGACCTAAGCATCAAGGTGAAATTGTATCTAGGGGTCTTTGCTATTCCCACCACTATTTAGTATAATTTTCCAAGATTACTAATTGGTCAGACACTATGTAGATTAACAGGTTACTGGTTCAGATGATCATTTGTAATTTACATAACTTTCATCTGAGCTATTAGACTCATCTAAATCATAAACTTCTGGAGAGGTCCTTAGGCAGGTTTGTATAATTATGGAATATCTTTGCTAAATGGTTTGGAATAACAGGGCAGGGCAAAACAATGATTTGTGTTAAATGAGCTTGTTCATAAGAATGTGCTAGCATCATTATAACAAACAATTAGTGACTCGGTTTTGAAACTGACTAGTGGTAATCATGATCACAATGCTTTTGCTCAGTCAGATGGACTTTCCCTAAACACACTCATAATGTTTCAAACTACAAACTCTTTGCTTCCATGGTTTGCACCCTTGAAAGTAGCCAGGAATAATAAAGTTATAGCAGGAAAGTAAAGGTAAATCGTTTGGCTACATTTGTTAAAAGATGAAATGTAGAGACTTCATTCAAGGTAAATGGTGTACCATTACTAAAAAAGAATGTGAAAAGTGCTCATACTCAGTGACCACAATACTTCTCCTAATGCTATTTGCTGCTCATATGACATGCAATGATATAATAGTTGGGAACAGTAGGAGATGTAGTAGCACCCCAAACCCTCAAACACAGTCTCACAAACACAGGTTCTGCATTAAAACAATGGATTTATTGTACAAAATACTTTTGGAGGTCATTCAATATTGCAAGCTGAGACAATTCTTCCTTTTCTCTCTTCCTTCCTACCTTCCATCCTTCTTCCAGGCAAGCGTTGTCCAGATCCTCTCTAAACTCTGACTCGTATGTACTAAAATGGAGCTGCTAACTTTATGCAGGACCTGGGAGTACTTCCGGTGTCACAAAACTGTCCATCAGAAGCACTTCTAGGAAAGGCGGAAGTCCCATAAAGTTGGGACCTTTAATTCCTTCAGTGCTTCCTGGTCGCACCCACAGAACAGGGCTGTACCATGAGACTACAGTTCCCAATATATCCTGTGGGTATCCGTAGAGGTACCGTAACCCTGGAATGGTGCCATCTAGCATTTTGGGGGATAAATAACCTGAATAAGTTGTCTTCCCCTGTTATTCCATTATATTGGCCTCCTGGCCAGGTAAGGATCCTTGTTGAGTCCTGGCCGGGATGCCAGTCCCTACATGCCATCCACTACACAGTCAAAATGCCAGCAAGATATATAAGTTAATCATTTAGCTTCAGTTATCTTATGCTTATTATCTTTTACTTATTGATAACAGCAAATTTTACATTTTTATTTTCTCTCAGTGTTGTTTTTTTTAAGTTTATTTTTCTCTCTCCCTGTCTTTCCATACCTGATAATAATAGTTTTTCCACATATTTATCCAATTTATGGCAGGAAAAGGGAAACTGCAAGCACTAACATTTGAAACACATACTGGAGGATGTTGGGGTGGGTTTTAGGAAGAAACCCTATGATTATT
Organism: Polypterus bichir lapradei; assembly: GCA_026402145.1. Taxonomy (NCBI): domain Eukaryota; kingdom Metazoa; phylum Chordata; class Cladistia; order Polypteriformes; family Polypteridae; genus Polypterus; species Polypterus bichir. Next base: position 82,041,332 of record JANRMT010062792.1, on the reverse strand, counting down.
TAGATTTTAGCGAGTTGTCTCCTTGACTGTACTCTCCCCCAGGCCCTACTAAAATCTGAGACACATTGCACAACTTCTAGGTGACGAAACATTGTAATGTGTGGCCCTTTTAAACACAGACATTACATTCTACTGTGCAGAATGGAGAGCATTCTAGGTATCTCTGGGACTGCCCTCCAGGGGTTTAAGTCCTGTCTGACTGATAGGAAAGAGATTGTTAGTCTTGGCAACAGCAGGTTCAGCTCAGCACCAGTCACACTAAGAGATCTGTCCTCTGCTCTTCTGTATCTATACTCTTCCCGTTGGCCATATTATTCATAGCTTTGGACTGAGTTATCATTTTTTAATGGATGATTCTCAACTCTATGTCAATGTCAAAAACAAAACTTCATCAGAGCTTTTTGAAATTAAAACCCTTATGGAGCAGAACTCTTTAACTCTTGTTCATGCATTTCTTTTTGTATTGAATCTAATATTATATTCTGGTTTATTCTTTCTTTTATTCTTTTGCTTTTATTCCCTAATGCTTCTGCATATCCTGTGTTATTGTTTTTATTGTTCTATGCAGAAACTATTTGTATCATTTTGTTTTCAGTCCCTTGAGTATGGGAAAGGCACCATATACATAAAATGTATTATTATTGTTACTTATTATTATTATTATCATTACACCTTACTATGTTTTATGCAACTAATAAAGCAGTAAGGGACATTAGTCAGCTGATACTGCCTAGAGTTGGTGACCATAATTTACAGTTTTGTGTTTACAATTAATAAGTACCTTGCATGCTAAACATTTGACTAGCGGTTATCTCACTATTAGACCAAGAAATCTTTACTAGAGGAACACAAAGACCAGAACTTCTACAAGGTACACGCACAAGTTTGGCCTATAGCATACTGAGAAAACATTCAGGACTCCTTTTCCTATAGGCTAAAGGCCTGTTACTTAGCACAATACTGAAAATCAATGCTCTAACCAGTTTCCAGCTGGGATCCTCCTGCTTGCAGCCAAAAGCTGGCATTAGTGAGACTGGCTATAAATTGTGAGAATAACACCAGACACATTTTATGCATAATAATACATGATTAGAAAAAAAATCTTTTGTGCAGATGGTAAATGTTACAAAGAGACAGCTGCCCACAAGAAGGATTCTGTACAAAAAAAGAACAGCCATATTTCTACAGATAAAAAATTATCATTCATTTATTTAAAACAATGCAAATCTTGCACGTTTTACAAATGCAATTTCAAGACGTGTCTGTAACACATGCAATGGAGCATTTAAATAGCAATATGGAAAAAAAACTGGCTATAATGTTTTTATTTGGAAATTATCCATCTACCCATGGATTCAATAATGCAGTTTTATAATAAAATGTACAATCATTCTCATAAGTTTAGATGCCCTGGCAGAATTTGTGAAATATTAGCCATTGTTTGGAAAATATTGGAAAATATTTGGAAAGGATAAATAGTCAGTTTAAAACCTAGAAATGCGGGATATCAAGCCACAGGGAAAGCAAAAAAACTGTCAAGGGACCAGCCAGAAAAAGTTTCTGATTTGTATAATTCAGTAAATGTATACAAAAAGATATCCAGAGATCTGAAAATACCTGTCAGTAGTGTTCAAACTTTGATAAAAAACTGGAAAGTTAGGGATTCTGTTGTTACCAGGTAGACTAACCCATATTTCAACCATAACTGCCAGGAACATTTGTCGAGCTGCCAAGAAAACCCCACAAATCACTTCAGCTGAGATACAGGCTTCTCTGCAAACAAGTGATATTGTTATATCAAGATGCACAATAAGTAGGTACTTGAACAAAAGTGGAATACATGGTCTAGTTGCAAGAAAAAAAGCCTTTACTGTGCTAATGCCACAAAACAGCCCACTTACAATATGCCAAACAGACAAGCCTCAAAACTTCTGGAATAAAGTCATTTGGAATGTTAAGACCAAAATTGAACTTTACGGTCATAACCATAATTGCTATATTTGGAAGGCCCATGACAAAAAGTACACTATCCCTATTGTGAAACATGGAGATGGATCTCTGATGTTCTGGAGGTGTGTGACCTACAGTGGCACAGGTAACTTAGTGAAAATGAGTGGGAAGATGAATGCAGCGTGTTACTAAAAAATATTGGAGAACAACTGCAATTCATCAGTCTGGAAGCTTCCAACATGACAATGATCCAAAACACAAGGCCAAGTTGACCCTTCGGTGGCTATAGCAGAGAAAAGTGAAGATGCTAGAGTGGCCATCACACTCTCCTGACCTCAATTTCTTTGAGCCACTTTGGGGAGATCTCAAATGTGTAGTTCATGCAAGACAACCCAAGAATATACAGGAACTGGTGGCTTTTCACCAAGAAGAATGGCCAGCTCTACCACCTGAGGAAATCAAGGGCCTCATCCACAACTATCACAAAAGACTGCATGCCAACATTGATGCTAAAGGGGGCAATAATCATTGTTTCTTCTTTTCCCTTCATCCAAGCCCAGCATTCAATATGGACTGTTAGGCACACCACTCAGGATTATTGTGAGACAGAAAATTAACCAAAAGATGATCCAATGTCATGGAAAAGCCAAATATCATAGTCAGGATAACAATGTATTAATGTGAACAAAACCAAAGGGCAAGGAAAAGGACAAAGACAAGGGCATTGAAAGAAAGAACTGAATTCAAATCCAACGAAACTTTAACTGCTTGGTCTGCTGGTAAATAAGCTAACTAGCAATAAGAATTTGGTTGTCAAGAATATCCACCAGATACTGAACATGCCACACACCACCATATTTATACCAAAAGTACCAGTCACTGACCCAGGTTCTTCATGAACAACAATGGGAATGTGTCAACAAAATGGTGTTTAGTAAATAAAAAATAAATTAAATAAACAGACCTTAACAAAAATCAACACCTTTAAAATATAAACAGAAGTGAAAACTAAGATCATAAATTTTAAATCTTCATGTATAAAAATTCCATACTATACAAAGAACTATAAAATGAATCAAACAACACAGGAATGCAGACTAAATTGCACTCTGGTTCTATAAAATTTGTCTCCAAATGCATTCTGAAGTCTGTCAAGTCAGAAGCATGTGAGGACAAAAAACAGAGAAAGAAAAAACCCTTAGAAGACTCCATATATAAAAGAAATCACAATGGTACCTGCTGGTATTGCATTAATGTAGCAGGGATTTGCTTGGTATACAAAATTTCCCTGTGTTGTTTCCAAGTTTTTGTGTACCTGTATATTAATATGTGATATCCTGCCCAATGACAGGGCTCTATACACTTTGGAAAAGAATAGCTCACATGTAGTCAAAAACAACAGCACAAAAATACTTAGCCAAATTTCAAAAAACTGGATCCACTGGATAGTCAGAAAGGACATGTAGTTGAATTTTTAAAGGGAACCTCTATTTTATCAGGCAGTTGGCAGCAATTGCATTGGAAAGATGGAGTGTACAGTGGTTAGCTAGGACCGTTGCAGAGAGAGGCTAGTCTCAGATTTTACATTTTAAATTGGCACCTACAGTACCAAAAGAGAGCAGACTGTCCTTTAGCAGTTTACCATACTCAGTGATGTTAAAGCAGCTTCCAAAATTATGGCAAAACCTGATGGAAAACAGACAGTCTAAAGGGAAAAGAACAAAAGGACTAGGAGAACAACATTTGGGAAAAAAAAAGATTGGTCATTTTGCAAAATCAAAGTGGTAGCTTTGTTTTCAAAACTTGGTCAAAACACACAATTAGAGGAGCTGTTGTCCAACAAAAACTTTTGATGACAAGAGTTAATAGATTGTTTATATTTCGCAAAGCTTTGACACAGAGTTTGTGGTAGAAATCAACATATTAATTAGAGAAAGAAGATGACCTACTACTAAGATAAGTAATTATAATAATAATTCTTTGCATTTATATAGCGCTTTTCTCACTACTCAAAGCGCTGAGCAATTCCAGGTTAAGGGCCTTGCTCAAGGGCCCAACAGAGCAGAGTCCCTTTTGGCATTTACAGGATTCGAACCGGCAATCTTCTGATTGCCAGTGCAGATCCCTAGCCTCAGAGTCACCACTCTTGAGAAACCTCTTTCAGTCTGAAACCAAGAAGGGGAAAACTTGTCCATTTCTCCTTTATGTAATCTTACAGCAAATGCTGAAGAGGGAGCATTCTTCACAGCAGCCTGTTACACCAGAGTACAGATGGGGGGTTATATTTGTGGATGACTGAATTTGTATAACAGTGCTGAATTAATGCTTACATATCACACTCTGATTGGTTAAAAGACATGAGGTGTTTTAGCATAGAGCATAACCAGCCTAAAATAAATGTCTTTCTCCATTATTTCTTTGTTCTTCAATATCTCTTGAATTTAACTCTTATTCTGTTATGAAAACTGCATATGTATCAACTGATCAAGTCTTACTTGGTGCATGAAAGAACATTACATCAGCCAGTTCCTTGAACCATCCCCCTGGAACATTCTGCTTGTTTACTTGAGCATTTCCAGTCTCTTCATGACATTTCTAAAACAAATGTTTATATATTTCAAATTATATCTATATATACATACTAGCAGAATACCCGCGCCTGGCAGCGGAGAAGTAAAAAGAAAAGGAAACATTTTAATAATAACGTAACATGATTGACAATATAATTGTTTTGTCATTGTCATGAGTGTTGCTGGCATACAGTGGTGTGAAAAACTATTTGCCCCCTTCCTGATTTCTTATTCTTTTGCATGTTTGTCACACAAAATGTTTCTGATCATCAAACACATGTAACCATTAGTCAGATATAACACAAGTAAACACAAAATGCAGTTTTTAATTGATGGTTTTTATTATTTAGGGAGAAAAAAAATCCAAACCTACATGG
>JANRMT010062792.1:82023230-82036035 GCA_026402145.1 Polypterus bichir lapradei | reverse complement strand
GTGGATGTGCTTGCGAGTATTTAGCGACAGCGTCACTATGAACTTGTGGATGTGCTTGCGAGTATTTAGCGACAGCGTCCCTATTAACTTGTGGATGTGCTTGCGAGTATTTAGCGACAGAGTCCCTATGAACTTCTGGATGTGCTTGCGAGTATTTAGCGACAGCGTCCCTATGAACTTCTGGATGTGCTTGCGAGTATTTAGCGACAGCGTCCCTATGAACTTCTGGATATGCTTACGAGTATTTAGCGACAGCGTCCCTATTAACTTCTGGATGTGCTTGCGAGTATTTAGCGACAGCGTCCCTATGAATTTGTGGATTTTTCTGAGAGTATTTGGCAGCAGCTGCACGAAGTTGATTCCGTCTAGCTGTATGAGAAAATCTACCACGACGTCTGATACGCCTCCTTTTTACTGTGTTCTCATAGCTTGGATTGCCGGTGTAATAATTAGCTGGATTTGTGTTGAAGTGACATTCAGCATGTGTCAATCGATGTAAGCACACAACCGGCTTCATCAATAACTTCGCATCCAGCTTTTGAGAGTTGAAATATTCATAAACATCAAAGTGTCCACTACTCAAATTGTCACCTGTGAATCTAAGATGTTTAAGAGGCATTGACGGTTCTCCAAAGGTGTAAAATATTTGCCTATTTCGGAACACTTGAAAGCGACAACCAAACAATTCAGCGGTAGCCATCAACTCACATGCAGAACCATAGGTGAAGGGCTTAAGCATTTCAGTCTTATAGTGCTCCTGTGTACTATAATTATCTCCTGTACCATCATCAGTCCATACTTTGAACCTCTCCCAGTCATTTAATACATAAGACACAATGTCCTTGCGGATATCAAAAGTGAGCCTGATATGTCCGTGCAATATGTAACACAGAGAATGGAAAAGGCAGGCGCCATCTCCGGGCATGGACACCACTCGGTAAGTGATAGTTCTTTGATTGATGGTGATGACGTCGATAGACATTTTAATAGGGGTACAGTTGGAAGAATAAAGGGAATGGGTACTTGATCAGCAAACAAAGTATAAAATATCTACACAATAACTATAACAATCATAACAAATGAACAATAAAACAGCGCAGAACCCGTGGATTAAATAAAAAGGTTGCCTCGTTTGTGAAGCAAAGAAAAAGGACTTTCTTATATGTCGTTCATTTATAAAACAGTGCAGAAGCTGTGAGAAAGCTGCTTCACAAAAAAACCGCGGAGCGCCTAATATGGGCAGGCAGTCAGGCAAAGAAAGTGAATGAAATAAGTATAATTGTAATAAACGAACAAAACAACAGCAGAAAAGCCGCGGATTAAATAAAGGAAATGGGTATTTGAACAGTAAACTAAGCGTAAAATACGTACACAATAACTATAATAATCTTAACAAATGAACAACAAAACAGCGCAGAATCCGTGGATTAAATAAAAAGGTTGTCTCGTTGGCGAAGCAATGAAAAAGGACTTTCTTATATGTCGTTCGTTTATAAAACAGTGCAGAAGCTGTGAGAAAGCTGCGTCACCAAAAAACTGCGGAGCGCCTAATATGGGCAGGCAGTCAGGCAAAGAAAGTGAATGAAATAAGTATAATTGTAGTAAACGAACAAAACAACAGCAGAAAAGCCGCGGATTAAGTAAAGGAAATGGGTACTTGAACAGTAAACTAAGTGTACAATACGTACACAATAACTATAACAATCGTAAGAAATGAACAATAAAACAGTGCAGAACCCGTGGATTAAATAAAAAGGTTGCCTCGTTGGCGAAGCAAGGAAAAAGGACTTTCGTATATGTCGTTCGTTTATAAAACAGCGCAGAAGCTGTGAGAAAGCTGCTTCCTTGTTGAAGCAAGGAAACGAATAAAGACACTGCAGCGAAGAATGGCCTTATATGGGCAGGCAGTCAATTACATGGGAGGCGTGCTGAGTTGCGCACTACAGTACATCGAGCCCGCGTGCTATTGTGGTTTTGCCTGCGTGCCTCAATAAGTTACCCTCCCTTCGCTCTTACTTTTTTACCGTTCATCTAATGAATACACTGAGTATGGCTTTACCAAAACAATCATTGATCGTGAATAAAGTATCCATTATTCATAAAGCTTCAATTGGTGATCTGTATTTTTTTATACGTCTCAAACCAAGGGGATGCGAGGCTAAAATGAATCAGGAAGCACACGTACATACTCAGTGCATCCCCTCTTGGGAATCGATCTTCGGACACCGGCGCTAGAGGCGAAGCCTCTACTATTGCGCCACGGCGTGTGGTTTGTCTATTTGAGCGTAGCAGTGTAATTCGGTTTTTGTTCAGCACTCTTTGGAACTGTTGCTTTTTGTCTGCGCACTGCGTCAGTTCACTGAACTGCTGAATATGGTTTTATATGTCACTCGCTCGCTTCTAATTGTTTCGCTGCCTTCTTAATTATATAATGTATATTTTCTTCAGCGGTTTTTGGAGCTCTTCCTGGTTTTACTACGTACTGCGTGATTACGTGGGAGGCGTGATGATGTCACACGAAACTCCGCCCCTCCACGGCTTTCGAGCTCAACTCCATTACAGTATATGCAGAAAAATAGCTTCCAGTTATGACCATTACGTGTAGAATTTCGAAATGAAACCTGCCTAACTTTTGTAAGGAAGCTGTAAGGAATGAGCCTGCCAAATTTCAGCCTTCTACCAATACGGGAAGTTGGAGAATTAGTGATGAGTCAGTGAGTCAGTCAGTCAGTGAGGGCTTTGCCTTTTATTAGTATAGATACAGTATATATAAAATATATAATAAAACAAGGCCTGTGTGTCCAGTTCCTCTGTTCAATCTGATTGGTCAGTTTGGTTTTGGCAAAGCAACAAAATTGGAAGTGCGACTGTGAGACACAAGAGAAGAAATAAAGGTACCATTGAGAAAGTCGCTTTCAAAGATAGAAAGAATAAAACCGGATTGGAGGCAAGAAAGGGATCTTGAAAATAATGACAGAGTCTGAGAATCAGGCTTTACAGGGATGTGATTGAGAGAGGGCGCGCCAGTGAATAGACGTTCACACACACAAATACAAAGGAAAGGCGCTGAAGGCAAGCATAGATGCTTCTTAAGATGGAAAGGGCAGCTCTTCACTTAGGTTTGTTTGAGTGTTTCAGCCAAATTTCCATTTTAAATGGAAACATTTCTTGTGGTTACAAATGAATATTCGTGTTGCATAAAAAGAAAAGGCTTTTAGTACTCTGGCTAAACGCTTATCTACTTGCACTAGTGGCAACCACCAAGAACTATTTCCACCATTCTTGCCAAACCTCTGCCTTGGCATATTCTACCAAAGTTCAAAACTGGCACAAAGAAAGCTAAATTAGAAAGCTAAATCAGTCCAGCATGCTTGCTCTAGAAAAGCTCATTATATATTTAATCTCTGATGCCCTATCTGCCTTAATATTAAAATTCAAGGCTGATCAGTTACATGTTATTTTCTTGACATTCTTTTATTTTTTCACTCAGTACATGTAACGTTATTTACTCCATCTAAGTTTCCTTACCCCTGTACTGTCCATTTGATTATTTATGGCTTATATGAGTAACATGTATTCTTTTTACTTCAATATCCAAGACACTGTTTGTTACATTGTTTGCAACACATGTTGTATTAGCATTTATTTTTGAAAGTAACAGCCTAGGAACTAAAGATTGACTGATTGATCTCCAGCCTCTTTATCCGCCTTACAGGTTTGACTGGTGTCTGTGAGCTGCTTGCAGTCTTTCAAGTTCATCTAAAGGGTAATAAAGAATTAACTACTTGTGTGACACCCAGAAGTGTGCAAAAATGACTGCTGTGTGAAGTGCTAATGAGGTTTTTATTACATACTATCCAAGTATTTTGATTCCTCGTTTCTTGCTCAATAGCCCTTTATCTCCATTTGAGATTTCTGAACCTGACAGTTCAGGGCTGTCATCTATCTATCTGGCTTTAATAAAGTTTGTTCAAGCAAAGTTCAGTCTTTTATTACTAAAAATGTATGTTAAGCTTACAACAGATTAAGCAAAGAAAAGAAATAAAAAATTAAAAAGCACAGATAATTTTCCATTTAAAGTAGTGCATATATTTAAGAAAGATTTAATTCACCAATTCAACAGCTGTGACATTTTAAGTGTATTTCAAAACCCTTATTATTTAATATCTATAGACCCTCGGTCTGTCATTACAGTGCCAGAAGTATAACCAATTTGCATTTTGTATATTTTAAATGTCTCCTTCTCTCTCTGGATTCAGTAGCACTGTAAAATTATAAAAATTGAAAAAATCCCTTTGGCCATGATCTCACTAAGTAGTAATATTTTAAAGGCAAATATTCCTTAATATGTCATTTGTGATGGCCTCATAAGGAAATTTTTAAATTAATTCCTTTGTTCGATGCTAACAATTAAAGCAGCAATGCAGTGCTATGAAATAATTTAAATATGTTGACATTGTCAAAGCCTTTTACATCAAACTTGATATTTTAGCATATTCTTCTACATGAGGGCTCTCAATAATCTCAGCGCTGTGTTATTAAACTGTCATGTTTGTTCCTTGTAGCAACACAACTTGATTTATAAACATTTCTATCATGTTCTGTTTTTAAAGGATTTACATAAGGTAGCGGTACTGCTTTAATAATGCTATTGTTGACATTCATAATAACAAGAGAAACAGTTAATTTTATAAGACACACTTGGCTATGATGGAGCAGGGGTTAGTGTACCTGTATCACAGCCCTAGGGAGCATGGTTTGGCACCTAGCCTGGTCACTGTCTGCGTACAACTTTCACATTCTCCCATTGTCTATGCAGGCTTTCACCAGGTATTCTTGTTCTCTGCCATTTCCCGTAAACATACTAGTTGGACAAGGAATTCTAAATTCAGTTGGTATGAATTACTATAAATCTGTGTATTCCTTTCATGAACCGTATCCATTGGTTTCTGTCCTATTCAAAATAATTTTGGAATAAAATCCAGCCTGATCCAACTCCTTAATAGCAAAAGTCCACCCAGAAAATGAATACATGTACCGTATAAGGAGTGAACTTTTACATAAAGCAAGATAATGGGATATATGAAGGAAGGCTCTTAAATAAAAGAGATGAAAAACTGCTGCAAAATCTTGAGGTTTGAACTTCTGACAGTGGTATTTTTTAAGATTTCATTTTATTTATATTAAATATTCTTTATCCTTACGCAAAAATCAAGAAAGTATAGATAGATAGATAGATAGATAGATAGATAGATAGATAGATAGATAGATAGATACTTTATTAATCCCAAGGGGAAATTCACAATATTTACAGCAAATGCTTTTTTGTTATTTTTATTTTGTGTGAACATATGGAGATCAATGCTGCATATGCTGGTCTCAATAAAGGAATGTGTGCAGGCATTCAAGAATGTGACAGTCTAAGGGTTAAATAGTCGTTTGCACAGACAGCCCAGCATGCTGTGCCATACACTGAGGTAAACTGAACAGCTATTCTAGCAAAGATGAAACCAAACCAAATGGAACACTGTTCTTTTTTCTGCCCTAAGGGCTTTTTTTGCAAGTCTATAGTAGCTTCAGCATTACTCTTCTCTGTTGTTTTACAGAAAAGATAATGGTTCATGTCTGGTCAAATTGCTTACTGTTTATTCATATTTTATTACAGTTTAATTCTCAACAGGGTATTACACTCCTTGATTTTCAATACAGCAAAGCATAGGAACTGCATATACTATCACAGTAGGTAATTTCTGTTCCAGAAGTCTTCTTTTATACACATATAACATGTGTGCATTTAATAATATTCTCTCTCTCTCTGCATATATATGTATATATAAATATAAATATTCCACATTCAATGTTTCCAAAGTAAAACAGCAGGATTTTCAATTTCTTCACGTTTTGTACTTCCTCTTTCTCCTTTTTACCATTATTATATATTCAAAAGGCAACAAAACTTTATTTTTTATGAGTTTATTTCTTCCTGTTTATTTATTTAGTGTTTTTGCAATTATTGAAATATTTGATATTTTAATTTAAATTCACTCTCCAAAATTAGTTAGATATTCAGCTAGTGCCTGAGAAATGCGTTCATTTTGAGGTATACAGTCTTTCATTGTGTTTTTATCATGGTTCCAGAGAGTGGTGATGTGCTGCATTTTTGGTTGGTTATACAACATAAGAATTTCACTGTACCATGAACGTTGTACTGTATACTCTCAAACCCTCACGCATGGTAAGTGTCTTATGAGGATTGGTTTAAGAGTACAAAGGTAGAAGACAAAAAGAGTGACACTGCCTTTAACACAATTTCTGATTCTGTTTCTAGAACTGATCCATTTGTTGACCAATGACTTCACTTCATTGGGATTTTTTTTAGTCCAATCTTGAGTATTCCAAGGATTTGGAATTTAGAAAATTAATTTCAGTACTTCTTTCATCCCTTCAGTTTATTTTCTGGAAGAGTAATTTTTTCCAATATATTTTTGATATTCATGTGCCATCATTTTGTTTTCTACAGTACAGGTGTCACTTGAAGTAGTTTTCTGTTGTTTTTATTAGCCTTCTGTTTCCTCCTTGTAACCACCACAAGTTGTGATGTGATTTAATTGGGGTGGCAGTAAAATGGCCAGCATCATGAACTTCCATGTTGCCTAATATTGTGGATACAAATAAATATTTGAATTTTGAATTTGCATTAAGGCTTTGGTGCACAGTATTTTTGAATTAATTTTGCCCTTTTGCTTTAAATACAGCTTTGGTCCTTATTAATTTTTCCCCTGTGCTATTCCTTTGCTAACGAAACACAAATCCACCCTGGCCCAGATCCCACCTCTTCATGTTTAAACAAGAAGTGCAACTGGGGTCATTTATAAACTTAGCATTGTGAAACCTGGGAGATATCTTTCATTTATCTACTCTCAATACCATTTCTAACTGAATGGTTGAATGTTGGGGTATTCTCAGCTGACAATTCAAAGAGTTTTTACATTTCACTTGATATATATATATATATATATATATATATATATATTTCATTTGATTTATACATATACATACATCAAAGTTGCAGCAATGCACATGGTATTTCATTACTAACTTAATTCCTTTTTTAAAATTACTAACTTTGGCCATGTTACTCTTCCTTCATGTCACATTTGCAATAATAAACTGTGGGGGTGATGCCCCATGGAGGATAATCAGAAATAAAGAAAAATAAAATTTATGCACATTTTATGTACTTTGATATGTTACTCAATGTCATAGCTCTGGATTTATTAAAGCCAAACTGGTCTTGGTATGTTCTGTATACTTAAAGGCTATAAATTACATTTATTGGCTTTATGGATATTTTAGTAACTCTTACAAAAACAAATAACTGAACATTTTTACCAAAATATAACATTTTAAGCAATTTCATATTAAACCTGAATTGAGACTTGTGGGGCTATTTCTTCAAGGATGGACTGTATAACAAGTCCAATCATGGGGTAGGAAATTCTTCTTCTATATTACCAAAGAAGCTGCAGGTATTCATTCCAAGCAGTTCCTTAATCCAAAATCAATTTCACATGTTAAATGAGTGCCTCATTTAATACAATTCTTTACCAAATCTCATTGTTTGCAATCTACCAAATAAGAAGTAGTGAGAATTTAATATTTCTATGATATTCATAGTGCTGCAGTGTACTCATTAGCTTTGTTGCCTAATATCTCCAAACAGGGTTTCCAAATCCTGGCCTGAGTCACTTTCTGTGTTCAGATTGCCCACTCTCCTTTTGTTCATGAAGTGCAGACATGAATGTTTGCCATAAAATGGACTGGTGCCCTGGTTTCCCACAAGCCTGAATTACATTAAGCACACTTAGTGTCAATTAAATGGACTGATGGTTGGAGTAATGGCCATTATTCTCTCAGACATTTCTGATTAAGTAGTATGAATGGTTGAATAAGCCAGACAACTAACTTAACATTTTCCTATAATAGCAAGAACTAGTTTCTGATTACAAAACTAAGGCGGAAGAAACCAATAACTGAGTTACCTAACCCAGAAGCAGAGATGGGATTTATGACATTGCTTTTTAGGTTATGAAAACAAAAGGAACTGCTCTCCTCGCATTGTATGTGACAATAAAGCTTTCTAGTATCTAATCTCTAAATACTGTTAATTGTCATTATTTATTTATTGCTATATATTTCAAAGTATTATCTATCTAATTTATCTATTTATAGAACAGTAGAGTTCTTTACTTTTATTGCACTTGCCCAGTTTTTATGATCATGTTGAACCGTAGCAATGGGGAACATTATCTCGTGCTACTGTATGCCGCAATACTCTCTATGAATGGTATGACATAAAACAACTTGATTTAAAATATTTTAAATACTGTAAGTAATGGTTTTGGAAATCTCTCATATTGTAGGCATAGAGGTGGAGTAAGCCATTTAATTAAACATGAAGTTCAATTTACAAATGGAATTTACCTCACATTTATAAATATTTTGAACAAAAACTACACTTACTGTGTCATTCCTGGATGAGGGTTACCTCTCCCTGCTCTGCATATTAAATTCTCTTAGTCCTTCTTTTCAAACATATTAGATTTGTTAGATCCTCCATCTACTTGCTCTTACAACAGAAATTGGTCCCTCTAGGAATATCCCAGATTTGTCCGTATATATTCTACTCCTACTCACCATTTATTTTGCTTTCTGTCTCTCAGTCCAAAATTGAACTAACATACTTCTCACAACTGACTTGTTGATACTCTATCATGGGGCAAGCTTTAAACCTAGGGTAGATGCACTAAACATTCCAAGTCACAATACTTTTTAGTGGCCCCTGAACAACTGCATCTCCCAGATGTCTTGTATTATTTGAAAGACACAGATACACTTGAACACATTTGGGCCACACACTCTCTAGGATGAGCAGTCAGGTCCTGTTTGTTTCAGGAAAGAATCAGTTGCTACCATCATAGGTTGTTCAAATCTTGTTCTTTTACTCTGTGGCTCTTTGAGTAAGTACTTCTGTAGAAACATTTGGAACTCTGGGTCTTACTAACCTGCTATCCTGCTTTAACTGGCATTTCCTTTTCATACAATATCTGACATCCTTTTGTACCTGGCAACTCACTGCTAGGTGTGCCTCCCATCACTTAAAAAATATGTCTGAATCACAGTTTTTATTTTAACTGCTAAGAATAAAAAATGAATTATTTACTTGAAGCTAGTGGGGGTAAAATAAATAAAAACATAATTTAAATTTAGTATCCAAAAAGACTTTTGAAATGTGTTACACAAGCAATATAAAATGATAAATTTCTATCTCAGTGCGTAGGAGGAAGCTTGGCAGAGAACAGTACAGTAGACTGTTAGCTTGTAAATTCATTAATGTTTTTCAGAGCTTTTGCAGCGGGTAATATAATCAAGAATCCAAAACTATCACTAGAGACATATGAATATTCAGTTTTAATTTTAGTTCTGCACTTATGAAGTAAAGGAGAATAAAGTTTTTAAGATGCTTGTCTTTCACTGCTGCTGAACAAAGGAATTACTCAGTGGAATGCTGATGCTTGTATAAAAAAAACAGAAAAACAATTTATTTAAGATGACTCATCATCAGGGAATATTATAGGAACTCTAACCAGAACAAGAAGAAGAAGATGAAATGAAATTATCAGGTTATGTTTTGCCAACCTATTTATTACTTAATCTACTGTAAACTTGTCCTGGCAAGGTTCATGTTGTAATACATGCATAAAACAACATTGGTACTAGTATCAAACACACAAAAAATAGAATTTAGTGTTACTGACTTGAACAAAAATAAGCAGATGGGTGCACAAGGAATGGAATATATACTATCCAGTAAAAAGGGTGGGCTTATTTGTTTCCTCCAGCATAAAGTGCACACAGACATAATGAATGCAAAATTGCAGACATAGTGTGTAGAAAATAGCAAACCAGGAACTAAAGACACAATGAACTCGCTGTTCATTAAATACAGAGTGCCAATAAATAAATACTATCCCAATGCTAATCTGTCTGTTGTAACTGGACATGGTGCTGACAGGCATGATGAGAGGAATGATTGTGCAGTAAAAGGTATTCTAGGAGCACTGAAAGAATGAGCTATAGCTAAAGGTGCTCCAGGATAATGCAATGGGGACAAGACAGATTGAACAAGTTATGACTACGTTTAATTTCAACATTATCTTCTTTTCTACCACTGAATTGGGTCTATCCTGTACAGTTTGCCTTTCTGATCAGTTTACTCAGATGCTCAACATCTTTTGTGCTTGTGTTCCTCCCCCAGTATATCACACCACACTACTGATGATAGAATACACAAATTAAAACAACAACAACAGTTGCTAAAAAACAACTAAACAATTTTCATGCTTTGATTCCCCCCAACACCCCAAACCCATGTGTGTTTAGGTGAACCAGTACCTTAAAACTGGCTGGTGTTAAATAAGGGCAGGTGTACAAGAGTATGGCTTGCGATGGACTGGCTCCTTGTCTAGCATTGTTTACTGCCATGCTTATTGTGAAATTAGATTATGCTATAGCCCTCCTCAACCTTGAAATGGAAAAAGCTGGGTTTAGAAAAATGGTAGGTAGATGGAAAAACATCTTGTTTATATAATAGCATGTTCATCTGATATTATCTCTTGGGAAAAATATAATCTTAAGAAACACTGAAAATAGCAAGTTAAAGTTTTATACCTTTCATATATATATATATATATACATGTTTTATGACTATTCTTTTACTATATTAGATTTATTGTGTTAATAAAGGATCTGATTTTGCAACTAATGGATTATTTTGCTAATCAAAGACTTATTTAAAGTAATCCAAAAGAAAGAAGGCCAAACTAAAGCCTTATGGCAGGATTAGGTGCAGGTATTAGGATAAACCAGAACATTTCTCTAAATATAACAGAAAGGTCTATATAGAGAAGTAGGAAAGGTCACAATGTACAATTAAAAAAAAAGTATAATATACAATTATATCAGTCGCATGTCTACCCTGTTTATAAGTCTTTTTCTGTAAACATTGGCTTCCCTTGCCAGGTGTAACAGCAAGGTGTACAAAGTGGCAAGGTTGTACAGCTGGTGTCTTTGCCACTTTACAGTGTCTAGACCCAGGTTCATATACAAGATTTTCTGTGGGGCCTGTAGACTCTTCCAGCAATCCCAAGGTATACTGTTAAGAGTAATATTTTCCACCATTTGTGAGTGTGCATGACTATAACCTGAAATAGACTTGTACCCTGCTCAGGCCTGGTCTGTATCTTGTGTCAAGATAGGATTCAGCTTCACAACAGTGCAGTAGGGGGAAAAAAATCAGGTTTAGGAAATGTAGACATGGATAATGCACATATTTTGTAAGTTCTTTCTAAATGCAAATATGTGATTTCAATATAAAGATGCTTTTGACAGCTGTTATCCAGAGGTTATCTGTCCAGTAAATAAAACAATATTGGAACTATTTATGCCATAATTAACCATTACATTTTGAAGAAAAAAAAGTATTTGTTCCAGAATGATAATGAATTTCTTTAAATGACCCCCATTTACTTGTACAGGATATGCAGTACTTGAGACAATTGTGTTACACTGACTAACTTATATAGCTATATAGGCTATATATATATATATATATAGTCCTGATCAAAAGTTTAAGACCACTTGAAAAATGGCAAAAAATCATAATTTGCTGATCCCACCTGAGATGTTTTCTACGCGCCACAGTGGAGGGGGCGCCATAATGGTCTGGGGTGCTTTTTCCTTCAGTGGAACAATGGAGCTTCAGGAAGTGCAGGGGCGTCAAACGGCCGCTGGCTATGTCCAGATGTTGCAGAGAGCATTCCTCATGACTGAGGGCCCTCGTCTGTGTGGTAACGACTGGGTTTTTCAACAGGACAACGCTACAGTACACAATGCCGACAGGACAAGGGACTTCTTCCAGGAGAATAACATCACTCTTTTGGCCCATCCTGCTTGTTCCCCTGATCTGAATCCAATTGAGAACCTTTGGTGATGGATGGCAAGGGAAGTTTACAAAAATGGACAACAGTTCCAGACAGTAGATGCACTTCGTGCGGCCGTCTTTAACACTTGGAGAAATGTTCCCACTCACCTCATGGAAACGCTTGCATCAAGCATGCCGCAATGAATTTTTGAAGTGATCAACAATAACGGTGGAGCTACTCAGTACTGAGTTCATGTTTGGAAGTTTGATTTCTGTTTTGGGGGGGGTTTACGGGTTTTTTTGGAGGTGTGGTCCTACACTTTTGATCAGCTGTAAAACAGCCTGTTTCAATTTAATCGTTGTTTTCATTAAATTGCATGCTCAAAAAATGTTTTGTCTCACTCCCATTTCTTCTTGCTGCATGTTGAAGCTCTACTTGGAACTTTGTTAAGATCCAACCATGCAAAATATGATTTTTTGCCATTTTTCAAGTGGTCTGTAATTATGCAGTTTAATTATATTCAGTGTCACACACGTGTGAGTAGGGGGACGTTGTATGGACCAAGCAAAGGTAATTCCACGACAGGCCAGGGGGTGGTGAGGTACACTAAACCTTCTCCTGTTATCTCTACAGACCAGCCGTGGGAAAACCTGATTCAGTGCTGACGATGCCGGTTCAGGCACACAGGAGAAGGTCACTTCTGGTTCCAGCGCCCAGAAGAACGTCACATCCTGCTCAAAGGCTGACGTCAGAAGGACATCACTTCCAGTTCCCCTACATCACTTCCAGTCTGATCCCTTAAAGCCGCCATCTTTTCCAAC
>JANRMT010062792.1:81996266-82018230 GCA_026402145.1 Polypterus bichir lapradei | reverse complement strand
ACCACTGTATATATATAGTACAACAGTATTATATAATATATTATATTCTCATATCTGTTTTTTTCAGTTCAAGATCATGGAGGACCAGAACCTATCCTGGCTGCACTGGGCACAATGCGTAAACAAATGCACTTTCTTTCCTAGACAGGGTAACAGTACAGAGGGTGCACTTGTACATGCACTTCACAAAGCCAATTTAGAATCACCCAATAAACTTACCCACATTAATTAATTTTAAATATGGGTATTAAATTGGTTCAAGTGGCAACTTAAATCGCATCCATGGGGAAAAAAAAAAAAATTAATTTACTTGTGTTTCATAATCCACATGTCTGTTATGCATCTGCTTCCTCAAAATGTGCAAAATTAATGTTTTTTTTTTTTTTTTTACAAAAATATTGTTAAATAGTTATTGTACTTCTTAAATTATCAGCACATACTTAAACGGTACGCCCAAAATCTCACAGGAGTGACTTTTTAACTTGAAGACCTGCCTCTCTCAATCATTTGTTAGTCAGGAGTTCTTTAGTAATTTCACTGCTAAAGCTCATTATACATAGGTGGAATTATCCCTGCCTGTGGCATACCAAACAAAGGCTTTCCCTTTTGAATCTATTTCAGTGTCTATTTTCAACATCACATGGTTAGGTTTTAATGTGGTGTTAATACAAATAACATATAGGACCACTTTTATACACTTTAATCAGGAAAGTTGGAATGAGCAGTAAAATGCTGTAGCTCAACACATATTGTGACTGCATACACACCTCAGAGCAAACTTACATACTGTACTGGGAATGAGTAAGAGCCATGGGTTATGAGCTGAATATAATGCCAGATTTTTATACTGACTTGGAAAATGTACATTTTAGACACAATGTTATGCCTTGACTACAGTAATGTAACAAGAGTTGTTATACATTTTCATTTCAACTGCTTTACATAAACAGAGCATATTTACAAAGAATAGCCACATAATAGAACAAATGAAATCTTTGAGAATCTCAGTGACAAAAGAATAAAAAGAATTTTACTTTTAAAATATCATCAATATTTAAAAACATAATTCATTCAACCTTTCATTTTCTAAAGTCACTGAATCGATTACAAGGTTGTTGGAAACTGTGACCTATTCTCGAGGTAATAAAAATCATAAGTGGGTTTGAACCCAGTGCAGGCTTCACATACTCACAATGGGTCATCAATGAGCTTAATACGCATGTAGGTTGTTTATCATGAAGGCAAAGTGCAGAAGTAATTGACAAAGCAAATAAAATGTTAGGTTATATTTTAAAAACTGCTGAACTTAAGTCAAGTTAAGTCAATGGTCAGACTGTATCATGAGCAGTGCAGTTTTGGACACCATACAACAAAACCAAACCTAAATTCAAGTCTAAATGTCCAACCAAAACACAACGGAAAATCTGCAGAAGGAGTCAGTTTTAGATGCAGTACACCTATCAGTGTTGAAAACACTAATAACATTGTAAGCCAGCATGGCTACAGTAGATAAAATAACTGCCCAGATGTACTACTGTAAGATTTTTAGTGGATGCAGTGGTGTGCTTTTAAACTGGACATTTATTTTGGTAAAGTGAAATGGGCAACCTGTAACTGCTACTTTAGTTGTTGATAGAAAAATGAGCTCATATTACTGGTTAGTCACCCTTAACTACGGGATGCTTTATTGAGACAAATTACTGTTAAGAAACAATCACTGACATATGATTTTTAACTTTATTGAGAGGAAGGGGCACATCTGAAACTAGATATAATAGTTATCAATCATATTTTTGGCTATGTTAATTGGAGACTGGTAGGGATAAGAAAAGCAAAGTATAATAGATTGTTAAATTGCTATTCTGCTGACCAAGAGAAAAAAAAAAAACTCTGATTAATGAGCAACAGTCATTTAATACGCAGTAAATGGCACAATGATGCTTTTTTAATTTTAACTGTACTAATAGTTTTGTGATATGCTGTGATTTAAACTGAAAAAGATCTGCCTAATTTTAACATAACTGTTTCTGTTGCCTTAAGCCTTCAAAATAATACATTTACATACTATATTTTAAAACATTAGTGAGTGGCATTTTAAAGACAACATAAAGTAAAACAAATGGTACATAAAAGACTAGTAGCAGCCAACTTATCTCTTTACCATTCTACTAGTAAAATGCATTAAAGAGGGTCGGTTTGTGCAATTTCAGATTAATTGTAAAAATTAAAATAAATACATCAGCATTATGTATAGGCTACTCAGTTCTCTCTTTCATGAAATACGTTATACTACAAATGTCTGGTAAATTTACAGCTCAAGCAAAGAGCAAGTCTTGTATATGAAAGACAACTGAATGATTATACTAATTTTCAAAATACTTCCAGATAGAAGATATTATCTAAACAGATATTTTAAAAAAAGTACATGCATTTTGAAGCATGGGAATCCCTACAACAGGAATGTGTACGCTGCCACTCCAGCTTCACTTTGTGACATCACTGCTGCTCTTGTTCATAGCCATCCCCAGGACTGATATTGACATAATAAGTGCAAACCTCATCTACACCATAAAACAAAAAGATGTCTAATCAAAAAAAACAAAACACTAATACACAATTAGTAATTCAAAAACTTGGTACAGGGCGATTCCTTACTGGGGGTGCTGAAGACCATAATTTTTTTTCTTTTGTTTTAACATGAACTAATTATATCATTAAACATTCCAAAGAGGCAGCATGGTGGCGCAGTGGTAGCACTGCTGCCTCACAGTAAGGAGACCCAGGTTCACTTCCTGGGTCCTCCCTGTGTGGAGTTTGCGTGTTCTCCCCGTGTCTGTGTGGGTTTCCTCCGGGTACTCCAGTTTTCTCCCACAGTGCAAAGACATGCAGGTTAGGTGCATTGGCGATCGTAAATTGTCCCTAGTGTGTGCTTGGTGTGTGGCCTGTGGTGGGCTGGTGCCCTGCCCGGGGTTTGTTCCTGACTTGAGCCTTGTGCTGGCTGGGATTGGTTCCAGCAGACCCCCGTGACCCTGTGTTAGGATACAGCAGTTTGGAAAATGACTGACTGACTGACATTCCAAAGCACTGCATGCCACAGTGAACGTAGATGTGTTTGTGAATGGTTCTTGCCTTTCACCCGATTCTACTGACCATGAAACAGATGCATAAATGAAAGTATAATTAGCAGGGTATTTTTATATAAAGGTTTTTCATATAGCCTTTTAAAACTTAACACTGTTTTTAGTTTGGTCCTTAGTATTTAATTTTTTATTCAAGTACTGCTGCCAATTTTTATATTCTGGACAAACTGGTTAGGTCTGAACTAATATACAGTACCTTTTAAAAGTAATCTTTTCATGTTCTTATTTTTGCCAAAAAAAGTACAATTCCACTACTTCCTTGTAATTCTTCATCATCAAACTCTGACATTTCCTGCTCTACTTGCAACACTAAATTGCAAATCTTACTTAAATGTCCTTGTTCATTTAGATAACCTTGCCAAAGACCGTGTCATCAATAAAAGTCACCCATCCTTTTTATAAAACAAGGATTTATTAAGATGGCTTACATGGTGTCCTGAGCAACCAATTCATAACTGAAGCAGCCTGTTTCCTGGGTTACAAAACAAATCTATTTTTATTCACTTTCTTACTGATATTAAGCATTTTCCAGACCTTTCTAAATGTGCTCTCTTATCATTATAAATATTCTATTTTCTTTACCTTTTTAAGTAAATTTGGATGTAATTAATTATCTTGCAGTATCTAAACTTGCTCAGAACAGTTTGGAAATCTAAACCTTAACTTTAAATGCTCACCTGCTTTAATATATGATTCTAGTATCACAGGCACTTCAAAACAGGAAATGGCTAAGAGACAAAATTAAATTAAAAAAATTACATGTTCATAATTCAGAAATTAAAAAAATCAACAATGAGCTTTCACTTAGTAGTATACCTCCAAACCAATTCAACCAACTCTAAGCTTAATTTATCATGCAGATACAGCTTTCTAGCCTTCTCCTTTTGCTGAAGTTTCCTGTCATTTTTCAGTTTCTGCACTTTATGAATGTAGCAGGCATCAAGGGTATCAACAGTGTCAAATCAGATGGTGATGTAAGGTAACAATGAACTGCAAACACTTGCTCCTAGAAGCTCATAATGCTTACAAGGACACCAAGACTGTAATGGAAGAGGAGATGAAAGCTTAAAAAGTGCCTTTGACATATTAAATAAAATGCTCACTTACCTAACCTGATTTTTCCATTTGTACATCTTCCTTAATTAATTTTATTAAATTTGCCTAGCCCCATTCTATGGTTGGGATGGGTTAAGGCATTAAACAGAAGGTAGGAAACAACAAGTGGACGCCAATCAACTGCAGGGCACGTCTACGTAGACAGGGCCAAGGCTGAGCTGCCAGGCAATGCAGCACATTAATTTTTGTTTGGGTGGTAGAGAACTGAATGCTATGTCTGCTTTTATAAATAGATTTTTAAAATTTCTCAACAAGAATAAAAAAGTAATTAAAAAATAAGCAAATCTCACTTCCATTACTGTCATTTTTTAGTAGTACTAGGGTGTTGTTCCATGTTAGCCATTATGAATGTAGAGAAAAGCCAAGCAAAATGACACCTTTTATTGGCTAACTAAAAGGATTACAATATGCAAGCTTTCGAAGGCAACTCAGGCCCCTTCTTCAGGCAAGATGTAAAGAAGGGGCCTGAGTTGCCTCAAAAGTTTGCATATTGCAATCCTTTTAGTTAGCTAATAAAAGGTGTCATTTTTTATTAATCTATTAAAAAAGCCAAATTACATTAACTGATGGATCCTGCTCCTTGAATATCCATGCAGTTTCAGGTTATTTTTTCAAACCATCAATGGAAACTAGAAAAGTACAATCCAAACATTAAATACATGAGTTGAAAGTAATGCTAGTTTATTTGCTCCTTATTTCTGAATAAGGCTGTTGTTATGAAATGGGTTCATTTAAATTTGTCCTGACATTTCTATAATATTTTCCTAATCTTTTTCATTTTCAAAAGTATAAGCTTTTGATCTAAAACATTATTGAAGGCATTTGGATTTTTTACGCTGCTTTAACACCAGTCTGTTTTGTTCATGGGCACTGCAATTTTGCTCACCACTACTATAGAGCCGTTAGGTAGGATGACCAAAACTGTAATAAACTTGTGAAACAGCATGCAAGGAATTAGTTTTGCTTAGTTACTATAAGGTCAAGTTTGTTCTTTTTCAAGTGAATTTTATCTTTACATAATAATGGTATACAGTACATTATATTATGGTATAACCTCATTTTAGGAAGGCACAGTAGCGCAGTAGTAGCGGTGTTGCTTCACAGTCAGTAGACCAGAATTCACGTCTGATGTCCTCCCTACATGGAGTTTGCATGTTCTCCCAGTGTCTACATGGGTTTCCTCCCATTGTCCAAAGATATGTAGGTTAGGTGAACTGGCGATGCTAAATTGGTCCTGGTATGATAGTGTGTGTTTCCTCTGCGATGGACTTGTGCCCTGTCCAGGGTTTGTTCCTGCCGTGCACCCTTTGCTGGTTGGGATAGGCTCCAGTACCCTTCCTACAACCGTGGTATGGATTGAGTGGGTTAGAAAATGAAATGACCTCATTTTAAATCACAAGAACAGGTATAATGTTTTTTAAAATTTATAAAAAATGCTTCCCTTAAGAACAGCTTTCCATGTCAATTAATGTATACCATGATTGTGAAAAAATATTTTAACCTGAAAAACATCAACTTTCTCCTTTAATTAAGTTAAAAAGTAGTAGTGCCTTGATCTACTTTGAAGAAGCTTATTTAACGGTCAGTTGAATTCGTCTTACTTTTTGCTGTGTAGTATTTTACAATATCAGGTTTTACTTTTGCTCACATTTAGAATGCTAGAGAGAATCAACTTCCAGAAGGCAGAAGGATAGCTATAATTCAATTCATTCCCAACAAATCAGAGAAGAGGGTCAAAACACAGCAGGTGTGATGAGTAATTCTGAACTCATCACAATATATAATAAGATAAAAATTTCACCTCAAATAAAAACAATATCATTTTAATATTTTGGCTACTTTAAAAGTAAACAGTTGACTTTATAACAATGATGATCAACTTACAGCCTAAATAAACACCAGCAACCTATAGTTAAGTTACCTATATAAAAATCTCATTTATGATCAGCATTAGTCTCTGCTTAGGCACAAAAAAAAATTGATTGAATGTCTGATTCAAAATCACAGCTCAAAGACTGTTGTGATATGCACATTCTGTACATCTTCAACATCCTGACTCCTTTTTATGCAGATTGTCAATTCACTTACAGTGGGCCAAAACCTACTGTAATTAAGTAATTTACAGCTGTATTATGTACAGTTGAAAGCACTTTATTATTAATAACCTACATTCTCATGTTTTATCTGCATCCTTTCCTTTAAATGAATACAGCTAGGTCTCAAACATCTTTAAAGCAAACTACAGTACAACAAAATAGTGCATTTTTCATCTCCAATCTTAATTTTTTTTAAATAGCTGTGTTCCCCTTTGCCAGGGAAATTTTATTAAGACAATGAGCCTCAATTACAGTGTCATCAAATAAATACCTCTCTGCATACGATACTTGTATTTTTTTAACAAGAGCTGCAGTACTAGGGTGTTTTTATTGTGTTAGCCATTATAAATGCTGTGAGAAGTCAAGCAAATTGACACCTTTAATTGGCTAACTAAAATGATTACAATACGCAAGCTTTCGAGGCAAATCAGGCCCCTTCTTCAGGCAAGATGTAATACAGAAACTGGAGTTCCCGGAGTTTATAATAGCACCAGGACAGATACAACATTGGAAAACCATTTGGCAGGCAGTCTGGTGTAGTGGTTAAGGCTTTGAACGTAAGACCTTAAACCCTAAGTTTGTTGGATCAAAACCTACTACTGACACTGTGTGACCATGAACATGTCACTTCACCTGCCTGTGCTCCAGCTGGAATAATAAAAGAAATGTAATCGGCTGTATCTTGAATGTTGTAATCTGTCTTGGATTACGGTGTCATCCAAGAAGTAATAATAATAATATTAGGTCACTGGAGATGCTTACTGATGAACATGCTATATCCCCATATACTGTGTATATTGCCTGAGTAAAACATTCCTGCATAAGATGAATTTCTACTTTTTCTAGTGACTTGGCATTAGTTGATGACCATTGCAATAAAAAGCTTTACAGGAAAATACATTATTTTGACTTGAATCGGGTAATCAGTAAGAATAATGTGAAGTTTGATTATTCGTATATTATTGTCATTATTAGATATTTACAATTTTCACTTGTTTACTTCATTCACTCAAATAGTTCTTCTCATGTTTTTCATCAGTTCATGCTTGCATTTTGTTTTGTATTTTTTTTTTGTTTAGCCATAGCCATAGGCAAACAATAAAGTGTTAAAGTGAATCAATTATTACATTTTTATTTAAATTATTACAAACAGCAATGGCACATGGTGCACATGGAATAAAGTGAATGTTTTTAGTTTTAGAGTTGTTTTCTGTAGTGCTTGAAGTGGAAAATAACTGCCTGCACTATGTTTTGGAGGCTTCTAAAAGGATGTGGGGTCGCCTGTTAAAGTTTTTCAACCATGCATCTGCCTTGAGCATTTTGGCATTCCCTAGAATCAACTTGTGTAATTTTAGTTATTTTTGGCACTCTGATTTTTGTTTTCGTAAAGTTGTTAGTTTTATCAATAGTTATTCCTCACCAAACCTGCCACTTTGTGCATGTGCCAAAAATGCCCCATTAAAAAATGTGACACCACACTTGGTTCTGTATTTGCTCTTTGGATCTGGTTACTATTAAAAATGAATTTGATATATTTAGATAGGAAATGACGGTTCCATTATTTTCTGACTTCAGATTTTGTCTTTTGGTACAGATGTTTAGCTTTTTTGGTATTCTGAACCCTGTTAATCTCTAAATAAAGTTCTTTATATCCTAGTCTGATAACTAAATAAATTCTTGTGGACTCATTATTTTCTGTCTTGTCTATAACAATATCTTTTAATTTAGAAGACCACATTGAAAGAACAATCTGATTTAACATACTGTGTGTTATGTAAAACACTATTAAAGGAAGTATGTGGCTTTATTTTTATAATAATTGCTGCAGCTCTTTGCACTGATGAATGAGACTTGAATAAAAAATATAAGTCAGTAGTAATGTGTGTAAGGGTAAACCTGAGAGATATGACAGTTCCAACAGTAACAATTTTATAGAAAAGAGTGGAAAATGAATGCTAAAAGGTAGCAGCCTTAAATGTGCTGTAAAGCCTGCCATTTTATAAGTAATACTAAATTATGCCATCTTTGCTACTACTTTGGATGTATTCAGGGTGCTGTATAGATGTTTGTGTGCTAAAATTGTGGCTCCAAAAATGTTCATCTTATAATGCCTTTAGTTTGAACCTTTTCAGGGTACTTACTTGTCCATCTATCCATTCATATGTTTTCAAACCTGCTTAATCCAGTTCAAAATTGCAGGGACTCAGGCCGATCCTGGAAGTTTTAGGTGCAAGAAAAGAAACCAATCCTGTTTGTAGTACCAGTTCAGTTGTAGAATCACTTATACTGGGCCCATCTGGAGATGCCAATTAACTGAACTTGCACATAACCAGAGAAAAATCCATGAAGACATGGGGATAACATGCAAAATCCACAGTTTCTGGGCATATATTTTAGAATTTTTCTAATTTGTCAGCATCTTGTTTTAAGTGGAGCAGACCAGTAATTTATTGCAGAAAAATACTGTAGTTTTCAAACAGAAGGTATCTGATGGCAAAGAAACTGAGGCACTACTGCTGTTAAAAGAGCATATTGCCATTTGAAACATGTGGCCTCTGGCTAAAAACTATACAGTCTGAAGTAATGGATTAGCATTTTAAAAAGCTAAACAATTTCTCTGGTTAAGTAACATAGTTTATTATAAAGTCAGAAGAGCCAACTCACCTTCTTAAGGGGCTTCCATGTAAGACGGTGCCCAATAATAACACTAAATTGCAGCTGTGGAGAACTGCTTCTTTTTATCGATCTTACGGTTTGTTTTCAATTCGCTGCAGAAGCACACAGGTCAAGAAGCTGACGGAGATGATGACCATCAAAGTGGCAGCCATAATGTGCAATGCAGTACTTCTTTCAACATAAGCTTCACTTGGCTAGTTAATACAAAAGATGTGTAAAATAATGTATAAAGGGAACCTGTCCTAAGAATTTTTTCTTCTCTTCTACCAGCATCAATAAATGACTTCTGTATTATACTGTAGTTACTCTGTTTTTTCAGCACAGAAAAAACATTAAAATGTCACCTTAGTTCGAGAACTGTTTGCTGGATATACAATTGGATGACTCTAATCCATTGATAACCTCCACCTTATGACCCAAAATATGATTTTTTTTGCCATGAAGGTGAAGTACCTTAAATTATTGCCACTCATTGTACTATTAGAAATCTACTCTGATGGTATAAAGAACAGGGTGGACATTGAATTACTAAAGGATATATTAAAATAAATTTGTATTGAAAGCAGACATTGTTTACGATGTTGAAGCAGAGTTTTCCTGAAAGGTGGAGCACTTTTTTGACTGAGTCAGAGTTGCGTGTACCTTATCTTTGAATGATATTAAAAAGAAAAGTATGTGGAATATTGAAAATAATTATTATTTCACATCATTCTGTATTCATCTTTAGAATACATTCATAGTAAGTTTATTTATTTTTCATTTTATTCATGACTTCAACATGAGAAGCAATGAATACCTATACAAGAGCATTTTTATTAAACCATACTTGTACTATTTGTTCACAATATTCTTAAAATTCTAGATAAATGTATATGCCTACTGCTGAAGTGGTTTATTATTCTGAATTCCCACTGTCTGTGATTCTGAAGAGTAAGCTACTATTCTGTTACTAATTCCAGTAATTAGCTGGAATTTTAATACACTTTACAGACAATTTAATATGAAATATGCATTTTTCCATTAAGTTACAAAAAAATGGGAGCAAATTTTACTTTTTCGCTGTGTATTTTTAATAGAGCCTGAATTCTAAAATGGATTCAAATAATGACATCTAAAAAAGAGAGCAGACAGATACTGAAATGCTCAAAAGTGGCACCTATATTAAAGAAATCTAACTGTGCAAACATTAGCAAGTGATAATTTTTAATAATGATGATATTTCAAAATAAATTACACAGCAACATCTCAAGCTCAGAAAAGAAGAATTTTTCTCTGACCCGGAAGTGCTAGGAAATCACATGAACTGAGGGTTCAGAAGCACTTCCAGGTCATGGACTATAAAGGACTCTGGGAAATCCCAGACAGGTGAGCTGAGCTGGATGGAGGGGTGACAATGCGTCTGGGAGTGGAGGATTGTTTATTGAGTAATAATTGTATTGTTTATGAGTATTGTGGAGAGGAGGGTGCTTTGTGCACTTTATTATTATAATAAATTCAACTTTTGGACTTTTATCTGGTGTCTGACTTATAGTCTGAGGATTCAAGGGGACGGCAGCACCCCTTATCTGCCTGTCTGTCACTATATATATACTGTATATAATAGCATCATCAGAATTCCAACTAAAAGTGGGTCTTGGCTACAATAAAAAACCACAGCTGAGTATCTAGGCTAGATCCCTGTAACCCTGATTATAAAATATATATGGGCATACAAAAAAATTAAGGAGTAAATTAAAAAGTAGTAATTATTTACTAACAACTTAATTTTGAAGTATCCAATGTTATCATACTTTTAGGTTTCATCAAATATCAGGACAAAGTGAATATTTGACAGTCATCTATCAATTTTTCCCTGAAATTACTGTATTACAAGACTAACAATATCCAGGAAACTATCCCAGAAGCATTAGTTCCAGGAACCAGAATTAGATGTGATGGTGTTACAGGGCACACTAACTTTCACTGGTCCAATTCAGAGTCACAAATAACCTAAGATGCACATCATAGAAATGCAGAAGGAAGCCAAAGCATCCTGGTAAAACTGATAGAGATACAGATAGAGATGTAGACAGAAAGCACAAATTATACAGTACATTGTGACTGGGTCGTGATTTAAAACCTGAATTCTAGAACTATTTTGGCCTTTTTTTTTACTTGATCAGACAACAAGAACTACTGAAATAAATGTGAACAAAGGATAAGAAGAAAATGTTATTCATGCACATTGCTAAAAATATCATTTTCTGTTCTTCTAGTTCTGTTATAAATGCCTAGTGTTTGCTTGATTTGTATATCAGAAAGCAAGGAATTTGAATGCATAAATACTGTATAATGTGGGGTCATTAGTAGCATGTTCCTAATAGTTACTTTAAAAGGGAACTTTCAAAGTTAAAAAAGAGAGAGGTCAGACATAAGATAGAGTTAGTCTGGCTTGATTGAAGGTAGTCCCACATCTTGAACAAAATACCCAGTTAAGGGTCTTATATTGAAGAACAAATGTAAATCAACTGTATTGGCTAGGGTACAAAGCAATTCGGGAGCGCTGAGAAATATCATAAGTGGAACAGTTTTATGCTTATAGGCTAATTTAGATTTTATTATAAATGCATCTACCACACTTGAATGGACTATCTAAATGTCTAAGGCATATAATATAAAATTATTAACCTAATTCTTCACCTAAAACACACAATAATTCAGTACTTAAAGCACTGACTATGTAACTTCTAGTGTTAGAATTCTGAATTATGAAGGCATACTGTATGTACATTTGGAAAACAGCAACTGAGTAGAATCAATCATTTTAAGTTTGTTTTGCAATGATCTTTGTTAACAAAATGGGGTCATGTCTTCAGGGAATGCATGATAAACTGATCACCAGCTTTACAGTTGTAAGATGGAGGCTTAAAATAGCATCAAAATGTATCTCAACTTAAGATGTGAAAATAGTCATTAATGATAACAATTCCTTTGGTTTTATGCCTTTCTGCTCCTTTTCAGAATTAAAGGCATATACACTGAAAAACTACTGAGTGATATGTATTTCTAATTAAACAATACATTTATTGATCACACTCAGATATAATATTCATTCTTGGCAAATCGATCTGAGCCAGGCCCGGAAGAAATATACAACAGAAACTAGTTTTCTAGATTAAACGACTGTCTATTTCAAGTAACACTCATTTATATTTGATACAATTTTAGAATTATCAAATGACCCAACAGAATAGGGTTGGATTATTGGAGCTAACCAAGTGCCGCCAAGGGGAGAAGAGTGCAAAAGGCCCACAATTCTGTTGCATCAAAAGACCATGAATCCAGGTGAACACTTCACTGTCTGCAAGCAAGATACACAACGTACAAAGGAAAAAAAGTATTGGTTTTAGGCATAGATATGTACAAAATTTCTTGCTTACACTATGCTATGCAGCTGTGTCACATACCAATTCATGAGAAAGGTAACAGCAAACACTGAACACTGAAAACAGTGCAGAGCACTGCCTAGTTAAAATTTTAACATAGTTAAACTGACACTAAGGAAGAATATCACTATTTATTTAAATGACTACTTTAAAATATGGTATCCAGTATGTAAAGTTGGAACTAATATTTCCACCCAAATAACGCTAAAAGCATGTAGCAAGTTAAATACTGTATAGGCACCTGTTGGAACTTTAATAGCAGTTACTCAGAATCATAAGACTTTCATTCAACACTGCCTGCACAAAAGGTAAAAGCTGTGTAAGTGTGTCCTAAGATGGACTGCTGCCTCTTCCAGGACAGGTTCTCATCTCATGCTGCTGGAATAAACATCAGATCCCTGAATAGGAGAAGCACGTTAGAAAATGGATGCATGGATTTTATGGTGTTTCAATGACAGATATTGACGACTCTATGTAATAGACATTAAAATAAATATTTTACATAACAGACAGAGTATAATTGAGCCTAAGAGCAATCATCACGAAGTCCAATGTCTTATTTCACTAAATGAAAATAATGTATTAGGTAATTTTTGGCTATGAATTCTATTATTGCTGTTTTCTTTACTTAAGTATTACAAAACATGCGTAAAAAGCTATAAATAAAAGAACAAATTCACATTTCAGCTATTTTAAACTTTATCCTTTAAACAGACTGATACACTATGCTTTCAAGAGTAAATTTACAGTCATACTGTTTTACTTTTTTATTCCTTGTCTACATCTGAGTCATCCTGCATAACACTTAAAACATTTAAAAGCATTCCCTGGTATTACAGTTACAGCAATAAAAAAGTCTGTTTTGATATTTCAGCAGCAAGCTAAAAAAATAAAAGCAAAAAAGATAGAGAATTAATCTTGCTTAAGTGGAAAACTGTAATAATGTAAATGAAAATCAATAATTTAATACTGATTGGTATCTGGCAGTGCTGTGTTTGTTGCATTTGCTTTGTCTATATTGTACTGGGCATATTCGATACTGCATTGTAAATCTGTTTGCCATTTGTAATGGCTTGTGACAACATATACTGTTAAAAGAGCCTTATAAAATAAAGATTGATTAACGATACAAAAAGAAGGCTTGGAAAATTGCAATTAAACTCTAAAGATAAAAGTTCCCCTATAAGTACACATATTAATGCAAAATACTGACTGACATATGGGACTTCTGGAATTTAAATCAGGGCATATATTTATTTTGATGAATGAATAAATAAGCAAACATTGCTTTATTCCATAAGCAGTTAAATCATAAAGTAAATAATACTGCATCACAAAAATAATGTAGTATCAACAGAAAGGAATTTAAAAAATAACAGCATAGACTAAACTTAAACAGTCAAACAAAACCTGAAGTTTTAAAAATATACTACTGGAACAAGTGCAACCTGAATTTGAATGCCTTCCTAAAAGGAATGAGGAAAAGAAGGCAATAAGAAAACAAGGCCAATGTATTAGGAGCCCCTACAAAAATGCTGCAAAAAATAAAATTAAAATGAAATACCACCATTTGCAATTTCATTTTCAGCCTGAACTGCAATGAAGATGCGAAAATAAAAAGTAAAAAGCATTTCCACGTCGCATTTTCATTTTCAAGTTCTCAACATGCAAATAGCATGGGTCAATGGGTGGGGCTTTGTACCTCGTTTTCTCACAATTCTTTGTCCTTTGTAGCTGTAGAGCCACTTTGATTGATAGAGCAGAAAATCTGCCCAACGCTACACTATAAAGGCACCTTCAGAGAATTTATTTGCTTATGTAAATAGAAAGCATTTACACTCTATTAATGTGCTGCTCTACAGTCCACAGAAAATGTGTCGCATTGTGCAAGCATGTAGCATGCTGCATAATGTGGCAGACAATTGTGGCTTGCTTGTACCTAAAGAGATGCGATATGACAAACCTGACCCTGGCCCACTAAAAGATCAGCCAAATTGGACAGCATTACAACTTCATTTGAATGTAATTAGCAGAATGTAAAAACAAGTATTCAGATGCAGCATTTATTTTTTAAGCCCTTATATTCCTTAGTTCATTAAACAGCTTCCACTATTGCATTTTGTGACACAAGAACAGCATCCATCAGCTCACAGCCAGATGGTTGCCAAGTGGTTTTTGAGGCAGAGATGTGTGCAAAACCAGCGTCCAAAGATGTGCTGGGCACAGCAGTACCATCATTGCTTTGAGTCACGTATTCGGCTTGGGGGTCAGCTTTTGTAATATTGTCTGAAACAGAATAAACAGACGGTGGGCTGCAATTCACATTTTCACGGTGACTTTGATATCTGACCACGTCTTTTTTATTCCAGACACCATGCGACTTTATGAACTTGAACTTTTGAGTGTCTCCGCCACACTTTAAAACTCAATCAGTTTCCTTTTGTTGCTTATGCCACCACTTAAGCCAATAAATAGTATGTTTTTCCTTGCCTCCATTTTGCATTCGATGAAATTCTTTTTTTTCATGTGCTTTTGCCATTGTCTTAAGAAAACACTGAACTGAAAGGGCTATTTATATTTATTTGCATATTCAAATATGCAAAATTCTGTGAGGAGTTGGGGTGGGGCTGTAGGCGCATGCATGTACATTAAATTTCACGTTGATTGGAATTCATAAAGGGGAAGTGCATGGAACCTGGTATATGCATCTGGATTTTTTTGTGTGTATGCACATTTCCAGTTTTGTTTGTAAAGCATGTTTTAGTGTGAATTCTGCGCAGTGCATTATATTGTTAATATATTAACTTGTGGGGCATTTTAAATATTGCTTGCTATTACATTTGTACTTTGAAACCAAAGATCCATTTGGTTTAACGTAGGCTGAAGCCAGCCATTGGTGCTGTCACTCAGGCTGCCTTGGAGTTTATTTAATCTGGGCAGACTGGTTAGGATTTTGGCCAGCTTTATGACTCAGTTTTGTAGACTTCATATCATTGCCATTTTTGTTTGCTGCAGAATAACAAAAAGCAGCCACTTCAATAGGACCCGAGGGATTACCTGTTTAGTAAGGCCCAGGGAAAAAACATGTGTTTTTATTTTACATTTGTTTTTCTTTAATGGTGTTTTTTTCAGCATGTTTATCCCTCCCTCCCATTATTTTTCCAATATAAATTTTGAAATTTTGACCTGCCAGGCTTTATTTTGGCTATATTTGTGTACTTTTTTGCCTTCAACATATCATTTCAAATGTGCTTGAATCTGAGTTTTCCTTTTTTCATTATACATAGAATATGTCATTTCACTTGTTATTATGTGCTGTACCACACTCTAAATATCATGAAAGAATCAATATTTGAAGATAATTTTATTTCACTTTCTGACATTTCTAAAATTGAACCATCATATATGTTGCTCAAAAATATAATAAAATAAAAAAATTTGTGATATTTCACAAATTTCAGTAAAGCATATTTATATTTATTTTGTGAGATATACTTTTAAGTCATATACTAAATAAAATGAATATTTTCTTCATACACATTGATAAACTAAATATCATATATTTCTTGACTAGCAATGCCATTTTTTGAAAATGTACACTTAATTTATATTCTATTGGCACATTATTACATAGTATTTTAATTGCTGGTATGACACTGGAAGCTAAATATATACATATTAACAAAGCAACACAATAAAAAATAACAAAGAAATAAGCAATTCACAAACATGTTTATAATGTTAAAATTCACAGGGTAGTCAATATGTGGATTACAATCTCACCAAACCCAGCTGAATTACAAAAAATAAAACAAAAAAAGGAGTTTAAGACCAGGTAACATAGAATACTAAATAGAATTCATACCGATCAGCAAGTATAATACAACAATCTTAAATTCACACTGTCAACATAAATTGCAGTAAAAGTTTCTTAAATGTACTTTGGCAATATTAATTTTAGTAAAACCAAAATAAGCACATAAAAATCAGCCCATTACAGCAATGTGTCAAGTTGAAATTAAGATAATGAAACATACTCAAAAATGTTTAATCCAAAGAACACATTCCTCTATGAAATTTTCAATTGCTTAGAAACCAATGAATATGTTCTTACTAAGATTTCTCAGCGACAGAAAGTGGTGATGAGCTTTTGGTATCTTCCTTCACTAACATAAAGCCACCTTCTTCTATAATCTAAAATACAGTTTCACTGTCACAGACAAACACCATCCTTTTTCAGTATCACAGTCTATTTAACTTGCTACGGGACAGTAGTGAGACCAGCTATGTTATATGGGTTGGAGACGGTGGCACTGACCAGAAAGCAGGAGACAGAGCTGGAGGTAGCAGATTTAAAGATGCTAAGATTTGCATTGGGTGTGACGAGGATGGATATAATTAGAAATGAGTACATTAGAGGGTCAGCTCAAGTTGGACGGTTGGGAGACAAAGTCAGAGAGGCAAGATTGCGTTGGTTTGGTCATGCACAGAGGAGAGATGCTGGGTATATTGGGAGAAGGATGTTAAGGATAGAGCTGCCAGGCAAGAGGAAAAGAGAAAGGCCTAAGAGAAGGTTTATGGATGTTGTGAGAGAGGACATGCAGGTCATGGTGAAACAGAACAAGATGCAGAGGACTGAAAGATACGGAAGAAGAAGAATAATTTTCTTTTCATTCATCTACTTAACACACTTAACGTGTATAATATATAGCAAAAACATCTGACCACTCATCCAGCACACAACCCACAATATCCTGCCTTAGTCAATCCTAAGATCAGACAGTCATCATTTGAATAAATTAGGACAAATCTGTCAGTGTTTCTTTTCAGACACCTCTTGCAGCATGCAGTTTACAGTGTATTACAACAGGTTATAATATAACATCATAAGTAATATAACATCATAAGTAAGAAAATAACTAATAGTAAATAAACGCATGAATTATGTTTATGAAAACTTTAACTCCTAGCTACTTGAACTCAGAGCAATGAGAGCCACCGTGGATGCAGGTTTTTGTTTCGACCAATGCTTGACATTAATTGGACATCTCTCTTTATTAAAGATGCCATTATTCACCAGGTCCAGCTTTTATTGTGTCAAGACAGAAATGCACAGGAATTATATAACTAAGCTATATTAATTTTTTTATGAATTATTTTGTTTTACTTATTTAAAAATGTCTTGTTTTTGTTTGTTAATGATTACAGAAGAAAATATTTTGGACAGTGATAATAAAAAGAGGAAGTTTTAAATTAGGGGAATAAAAACAGTAATGCAAAACTCATAATCAAGAAGAAAGATGCATATTATGGCAATCTTGTAAGGTGTGGCAACATGCACAGGCAAATGTTTGAAGAACATGTAGAAGGTAATTGTAGAAGAGAAACACAAAGGATTGAATGGCTGGTGGACATCAAGAAATGGACTGGTATTAATAAACAAGAAGCACCTGTGAACAAATGTTAAAACTGTCTGCACTGGAGAACAGCCAACCTTCTTATAAGAAAATGATGATAAATTATTACAAAACCTGAAATGACAGTAGTTGTCCCTGTCATTTGCACCCACGTCTGCTCTTTGTTAACTGACACTATTAAAAATATATGGCTTCAAATTAAACTGCTGATGCAACTAACTCGTCTTTTTCTACTCTCATTGTGTAGTTAGATACACAACTCAATGTGAAATGTATTTCAATAAAACAAGTTTATTTTGCATGCTCTTTTTATTTTGCTTTTTTTCTAAATTGTATCAAAATAATAACACTAAATAAAAAGGCGACCTACTTCAATAGGATGTAAACCAATGACATAATTAGCAGGTGAACGCTTAAATAACAATGACATTTCAAGGTAAAAAACAGCAAAATCTTTTAATTCCTATGAAACATAGATGTTATTGTCACTTTGTAATAAGTTGATAAAGGTGTAACATACTAAATAAGAATATGCTAATTTCATATAGAAGTTCCAATTAAAACAGGTCTTAGATGGAAAAAAACTACCTACACCTTTCCATGGACTGAATGGAATAGTTTGGCTCTAAATCAAAGATTTTACTGTAGGTTGGCTTCAGATCCTCACCAACATTCAAGCAATATGGATCCTGTGCCCTGTGGCATTCTGTGCAGAATATGTGTATGTTCTCCACATGTCTCTGAAGATTTTCTTCAAAGTACTCCAGTTTGTGTCTCACTTCTCCATAGATAGTGAGGTAGAGTGGTGATTCTAGATTGGCTACATGTGAATTTGTGCATGAGATGGTTCTGAAATGGATCAACAACCCATGCATTAATGGTTTCAGACCTATACCATATAGGTCCTGTTTTAAAGGTGCCAATTAACTTAGAATGTATACCTTTGGGAAGAGAAAGAAACAAAGAAAAACTACAGATGACATTGACATTGTGAGGCAACAGTCTTAACTACTGTGCCACCCAAATATAGTATTTGTTTAATGATTTTTGACTGCAGTAGAAAGCTGCCTTCACTATTTAGATATTTATTGTTAGTATTTTAGGATATATGAATACAATTATAATTTCTTCATTGAATGTATTTGTTAATTTAATAAATTAATGCTGGGCACACTAAAGGCCTTCCATAAGGCAATAATTTTTGTAAGCAGTGCCACTTAGCAATAAAATATTAATAATGCAAGAACATTTGGCACAGTCATTTTTGTCCAGTATTTTAGCTAATTGCAGACCTGGTGTCCAGTGGGGGCCTGTCACACAGCTAATACTCTACAATGAATGTTCAGATTCAAGACATTAAATCCATGTACCAGATGTTGAGGTGTATCTAAAGTCCTTGCTGCTGCATTACTGTTACTACACATTCCATGTCAATCATCATTTTAACACAATGATAGTTACATTAACAGATGTTGCCAGGGGTCTCTATGGAACTGCAAGTACATTAGAATGGATTTACAATGAATCACTCCCACATACTAGGTAATTAAGTTATACTTTGTAAGATAATTACATCAGAATTGATTGCAATAAAGCTGAAATTTTATCACACACATTAACTCAATCTGCAAAAGCTAATCATTAATACAGCTACATGTAATTATACAACCAAAAATTTATCTCACATTCACTTCACAAATATCTCTAGTAAGAAAACCAGACATAAACAGTCACTATCTTTTAAAGTTAAAGAAAGTCATTCAATATATATAAACATAAAACAAATAAATGCAAACATTATAAGGTAATTGACCAGACCATCTACTCCAAACATATATAACATTCATATATTGTACAGACATGCACAATATGCACAAATGTTACTTTCACATTGCAAATACGATTTTACATTTGGTTTGTACAAAATAGAATTCTCACATCATACTCTCCCCTAGATTTACTTGGTACTGATGCAGGTGCATTAACCTGCTTGTCCTCCATCTAAAAAATCATTTGCACAATTTTATAATAAAATGTCTTTTCCTCATTTTCTTTTGCAATTCATTATGATATGGGGATCTCATAGCCAGTTTTTTTATCCTAGTTTACAGAATATGTTATGTCGTACAATATTCCAACAACAGCTTTTAAATGCAAGAGTATATATCACTTTAACACCATTTTCTTTCATGATAGTCCTATATTCAGCTTCCAAACATTTACACACATGGATCCTTTTGGGAAAAGTATGAGATAATTACAAAGCAGTAGAATTGGGAAATGCAAAGAACACATTTGGCTAAGTATAAAGCCAAATGTAAATGAGAAAAACAAGGTGTGAACATGCTAAAAATTATAATTGAAAATCAACAATAAACATGAATGTCAAAACTATTGTACAGTCTCATTTATATCCTCCAGAATAAAGGGTACTAAAGATCCACAGTTTATTTAGTGCCATGGGGATCAATTCATGGCCACAAAAGGGTTAGAGAGATGGTAGACAAAAAATGAGCACGGCTGTCGACAAGGAAGTATGGAGTAACACCACTATAATGTTAGATCTCTTACGTTTGGTAAAGGAAGAATTTACAAGAAGAAAAGTTTACTGTGTGAATGACTACACACAAGTGTCATACACTCCAATCGTTATGATGTAGTTTGAGTGACTGGAGCTGGCACACATCAAACTGAATAATCTAGATAGTCATGATCATCACTAGTTTGCATACTGTCACAATCCACAGAGGATGCAGTATCAGTTACACTTTGTACCATCCTAACATACAGTACTGTTAAAAAAACTGCTGACCACTAAACTCCATAACTTGGGACATAGTACGACCCTCTGCAACTTAATTTTGGACTTCCTAAATATGAAAACCTCAATATATGGAGATTATTTTGCCAAATCAATGTGCGGTCAGGTAATCCGCAGAGGCGACCCCTGGCGGGAGCTGCCAAACGAACAAAAAGAAGAAGAAGCAACATCACATCCTCCAACTTGACCTCTAACATAGACACTCAAAAGGGCAGTGTGCTGAGCCTACTTCTGTATTCCTTTCTTACCTCTGATCGGATTCTAATACACAGTTTCAACTCCATTATTAAATTTGCTGATGACACCACCATCACAGGGCTGACCACTAACAATGCTGAGAGGGCTTACAGAGAAGAGGGATACTAGCTAATTCAGGGTTGCCAGGACAATAATCTCACCCATAAAGTCAGCAAAACCAAGCAACTGGTTAGTAACTAAAGAAGGCAGGAGGCAGGCTACACTTCTGTCTGTATCACAGGGGATGTTGTTGAAAGAATGAGCACTTTCTATCATTGACAAACTAAAATGGGCAGAAAACCTCTCCTCTCCTGTCAAGTAAGTTCACAAGAGCATATAACTTCCTCAGATGTCTGGGAATAGATTGAATGTCTCAATCTGTTCTCACACACTTCTACAGGAGCACAGTGGAATCCATCCTAACCAGATGCATCACATTCTGGCACAGAATCTGCTTGACTCAAGATTGTAAAGCACTGCAAAGGCTGGTGAAGATGGCACAAAATATTACTGCCACCCAGCTTCTTTTCTGTTCAAAACATATACAGTACAACACTCACTGCCTTAGAAAGATAATATATTAATTAAAGGCCTCAGCCATCCTGCACAATTGTTTCCCCCTCTCCACCTTTCTGGCAAATTCTACAGGACCACTGGAACTCCTTAAGGGCTAGTTTCCACCCACTGGTTGTAAGGTTACTGAAGGCAAGTGCATACTGTAAGCAGTATACTGTACACTTGTGTCTGTGTGTATACAATATACAGCTCTGCCCCCTGTTCTCTTTGCTTGCCCATCCCTAGGCGGGCGCTATGCGCTAGCCACTTCGCATCTCTGCCGCTCGCGTATGTGGATTTCACATTTGCCAAACAACAAATGTTTTAATTCTTGCGGATATGCCTCTTCATTTGGAAGAAACATTACTTTTCCCTGATGGCAACATGAATTAGACGATCTACAAGTCTCCGCCTTAAAGTTTTAAGCCGAACAATATGTACATACTTCTGTCATATCACCTATGTCCATATATATCTCTTT
>JANRMT010062792.1:81976124-81991266 GCA_026402145.1 Polypterus bichir lapradei | reverse complement strand
AGAATAAGAAATCAGGAAGGGGGCAAATAGTTTTTCACACCACTGTATTTAAGAAAAGTCAAGGAAGGACAGGAGTGTGACATGCAGATTGATAATATAATTAATGATTTAAAAATATAACGCCAATTGGTGTCAGCCATGACGCTTCTGGCATTAATCAGTAATATCTTAATTCTTCTCTACTCCAAACAGTGTTGTTAGTTAATTAGAAATAACTCTGAATTCAAGACTTTGATAAGTGTAAGTCTGAAAAGATTTTATTTTGCTATTGACTGAGCAGATAAAATTCACACACCATGTCACCTAATGGCCTACTGAATGACAGGCAGATAATATAACACATTTTTGACATACATTTTTGAGCTGAATTTGACCATTATTTATACTGATTGAAAAAGAAAGTATTTTATCAAGAGTTGACGTATATATCCATTATATGAAAAATCTAACTGAAAGATCTTACCTACTTGTCTTTTTTAAGCACTTGTATAGTTGGGAAGATTTTTCATTCCATTATTGAGAAAAGGATTACTGTAACACTGTACCTTTGAGTTTTCAAGTGTAGGTATATTGTGGTCATTTAAAAAATAATTACATTTATATAACTAGAATGCTGTCAAATCATTTAACATACATTATTCATAGTTATGCAAAGTTTTCTAATACCCAAAAAACTGAATGAAAGAATATGATGTTTGAAATTTAGTATTAAGTAATACAAACAAAAGAAAATTTCTTCAACCTGCAAATATAATGTACTTTATACTGTTTACAATTATACTGACAGGGAATCAAAAATGACCTTCAAATGTAATTCCATTTTAGAAAAGATAGGTAGAATATACTAGTGAAAAAGCACATCACCATCATAACCACAGATCAACCTTCAAATTTTAAAGCTGTAAATAATATGTTTTTAAGGTTTTCATACACCACACAAACATTACAGGAGGCCTTTTAATGTCACTGAAAAATAAAATGCAATGAGAACAGTAACCCATGCAATAAGGAATGTCTGAGCTGAAAAAAGGCAAAAAAGCAACTCCTGATAAAGCATTTGTTTAGTGAATGGTTGGTGGCAGAGAAAAATCTTGTAAATAATGTAATAACAAAAAGGATCCATAGCATTTGACTTTAAAATACTGTGGTTGAAATATTCAAACTGTCTTTTTTTACTTTGCTGAAGTTTAGATACAGTATATGGTAATGAAATTTTAATGTTAAAGCAACCCAACCAACTGTGAAAATTTTACTTTTTTTGCTTGTTGACCAAAAATCAAAAAGAAAAAAAAAAAAAAAAAAGAAATAATGTAATCTACTATGCACAATAATTCAAAACAGCAGACAAATTGGAATAACATTTTAAAATTTTGAATCATTTTCATGGTGCAAACCAATAAACCACATACAGTAATTGCTTTTCAAGGTGTATTATATATGCTACATTACCTTATCTATCACTGTAAAGATATTTTCTTAACATAACTGACAAAACATTATCTTTGTAAAATGTTGTCAGACGTGCACGCCCATTGAGCCGAGCAGTTTGCAGACTCCGTGCCGGTAGTAAATGGGGAGCTGAAAGTGGTGGTACACAGTCATTAACTTTCTTTCCTTTTTCAACCATATTACACAGTCACATCAAGTACTGGTTTCATTAAAAAAAAAAAAAACTTTAAAAAAAGTAAAA
Organism: Polypterus bichir lapradei; assembly: GCA_026402145.1. Lineage (NCBI taxonomy): Eukaryota > Metazoa > Chordata > Cladistia > Polypteriformes > Polypteridae > Polypterus > Polypterus bichir. Next base: position 81,989,576 of record JANRMT010062792.1, on the reverse strand, counting down.
CTTGGGTTTGCAACTTGCTCACCTGCAAAGAACAAACTTGTTTTGAAAATGCGGCTGCACTTGGCTCTTGTACTCAGTTTTTGTGTGTCATTGTAGCTGCACTTTAAAAGGGCTTCTTACCAGATACAATTAAAGCAGTCAGGCAATACGCCTCGGTAGTTTCAGATTAGATTTTTTAATCTGGGTAAATATCGGCAACAAAATACTTTTCTATGTATTGTGATGACTATGGTTTGTGTCAGAGCTCCAAACCCCAGACATAATTGCAAAAGTATTTATTTTGGGTGAAATGGTTTGAACTTTCCTTTTCATAAATACCATTTTCCCAATACATTTCCTTTTCTTTTCACTACTCCTTCCCAAACCAAGTTTTGTCTTCCTCTTTTCCTGACTCTGACTCACCTGAGTAGGGTGGAGGAGCTGTTTATATGCTGAACCTGGCAGTGCTACTGGTGCCAGACAGTTGCACCCATGTAGCACTTCCTAGTTTTGTGGCAGTTCCACCTGACCAAGGAGTCCTATCCTGACAGTACCCCATTGGCTCCTGTGAAATTTAACAGGACTGCCTCCGTAACTACAATACCCATGTTGTCCTGGTATGTCCAAGCAGTAGTAATAACAGAGGAACACCGCCATCTAATATACTGGGGAATAGCTCTCTGGGGAGACAGTCTCCCTTTGTCCATTTGTTATTCCTGCCACCCAGCTGAGGGAATAGCATGTATTTTGGTAGGGATGCTCATTCATTCATTTGGAACGCTCATTATACTGACCCCCTAGTTGGGTAAGGGAATACTGTTCATCCTTGCCTGGAAGCCAACCCATCCCTGATAGTGATAATGTGAAGCTGAAAATTAGCATTTCCAATAAAATTGAACAATTTGTCAGTGTGCTATAATAATTAGTGGCTATTGGTGTAACTCAAATAAGGAAAGAGTTCAGGTACTATATATTATCTTTGTAAATATATTTAAATTCTAATTTCACATTTATTTAAATAAACTTTTATATTGTTTATTGTTAACTTGTTTGTTATTTTTAATCTTATTAAATATGGTAAAGTGTAATTATTATGCACTATGCAAAATAGTAATCATTAGCAACCATTAAACAATAGATTTAAAAATATGTACAAAACAGCCCATAAAAAATTAATCATAAGCACTAAAATAAAACTGAAATGGTTAGGTTACCACAACTGCAAGATCAGATTTTTGTGGGAAACACTGCTTTGTGTGACAGGAATTTTGACCTTATAGCACAGAACATGAGGAAAGCAAAGTCAAATCATTTTTCTTATGGGGGACAAAAGACTATCTATGCACATTTCCAACTTAGCATTTAATTGTAAGATCTGAACTTGAAGTTTTGTAGACTTTTGTCTGCCTGAAGTCTGAAACAACAGAAGAGCAGCTTCTGAGCTTTCTCAGAGAGAAATGTGGTATGCAAATACTAAGCTGCACTCAACTGGTTATGTAAGCAGCTTGCAGGGTGGAAGTTTCTAACAGTAGTCATTTTAATGCCTTTTTCCAGCATGTAACCTTGAGAAGTTCTTTTTTTCTTCTTTTTTAATTCCACAGTTAGGGAGCATCATAAAGTGCTATAAGGTAAAATGAATGCAGTTATCCTGACAAAGATACAAAGGAATACTATAAATACCTAACATATAATACACTAACAGTTAACTAAAAAAAATGAATATATTAATTTTAAAGGGCAAAGAAGCCAAAATTATCTCTCACATAAGAGAATGATCTATCTTCATTGCCATTGACAAATTATTGTCTATCACCATATTGTTTTTAAAGCTACTGTATCAAAAAATAAAAACAAAAACTTGGCAGCGCAAATGCAGAGGAAACTTAAAAAGCAGTCTTTGTAGAGGCATCCAAAATCAACATCAAGTCAGTATGTGTGCTCATTACAATTCTCTGGATTGGATCACACCATAATAACTGTCTGGGTTAAATACCCTGATGATGCATATAAAATATTTTCTTTCCTATAGTGCTTTTACTGATCTAAAACTTCACAGCATACTTATTAGCAAAGGATTTTACAGATTTGAGGCACCCATTAACCAAATACTCTTTCCTTATATCTACTTGTGCAGGCCAATATGACCTTGCCATAAAAGACCAAATATTTTGCCTGTTATTATAGTTTAAATCTGTCAAATAATACAGTATATAGTATGAGTTTTATTATTTAAAAAATAATATTGCATTATAAATTAAATTTAGCTGATTATATAACTTTAATTTGACTAACCATATTTACTTATTGAAAGACTTCTTTTTACTTACTTATATCAGCAAACTGAGGGACAAAGCAAGAGCCAACCATGTATGTGGAATAAGACTCCAACACAAGGCACACTTACACACAAACTCACATTTACTCATTATCAGCAGGACAGTTTACTGTTGTCAATCTTTCTAAAACACCTATCTACAGAATGTGGGAGGAAATCAAAGTGAATTAGGTGAAAGCAGGCAAATTAACACATACAGTACCCCAGCTGTAAATTAAACTCAGGCCCCTGGAGTGCCACCATTCTGCTGCTCTCTTATAATAAGATCACATTAATTCCATTGTTAAATTACTTATAATAAAAGCATTGACACAAAATGTTTTCTTGGCAAGTGTTAGCACTTGGTAATAAGCTTTTTTTAATATCTGACTTAACTGTAACCAGACTGCCTAACCCCTGAATAACAGAAAGCTCAACAAGAAAAACATCACAGTGCCACCTGCACTGGTTAAAAACTTTAAATCAATATGGAACCACATCATTTTAAGTATAATTACATCAAGTTATACCAAGCAGTAGATAACATGGAGCATGCAAGAGTGTACCTTTTCTACAGTAACATATGAAGGTACAGGTTAATGGTAATACAGTTTCCACAAAAATCACATTCCCCATGCATTTGCTGTACATTAAGAGAGCTGGTAGTCTGTATCTATTTAACAATTCCATAAGGTGGAATTACAACTGTATTATTGTATTATGTGCAATCTCAAATACTGTACACAAAATTTATCATGAGCTTTAAAAGGGACCAGGAGATAAACATACAAGCCCCACAGTGGAATCAAACAGGCAAAGGTCAAAAAAAAAACAGGAACTAAAAAAAACTGAGAACTATGTTACCGTCAATATGTGAAATTAGGCATTGTGTAGAATGCCTAGGAAATCTATAGAATGTTGAAAATATAATTTTTTGTGAATTTACCAATCACTGATCGAGTATTTTTAAGTGAAAATTGAGAGATTTAGATTGGCGGCTGATCGATCAGTGCTCCTTTACACAAGGTATTATGGTAGTCAAGGCAACGCCCGTGTGTCTTTTTTTTGTATCAAACATCCTGGAGTGTAAACAAAGAGCAGCGAGTGGAGGCTTGTTTTATGAGAAAACGAGAGGCTGTTGGAACATTAGCCTTCACTTAAAGAAACTGTTGTAATAAACTGAGATAAAGGAATCAGAAGAGTCATCACATGTAGTTAAACAATTTGCAAGAAAAGCTACTTTAATGAATTCAGACCTTTTTATTTTGTTCTATTAATTAAAATGGAAACCACGCTTGTTTTATGAGCAGCTGCTTACATTTTTAATTCAAAAAAGAAAAGATAGACAAATTTGAAATTGCTGCTTAGTAAACAATAGGCTTTTTTAAAGATTTGTACTGTGTTTATTACTTTTGCTATGTGTCATACAGTGTCATACTTATTTTTGGTAAGAAACAAGAACTACAGAATTAAAATGGTAATCCATATTTATAATTAGACCTTACAAATTATGAATGTCTAGCTTATGATTTAAAATTAATAAAACCTATAAGTGCATGTATATATATATTTAAGGAGTGTTAAATTGCCAATATCAATTAATTGATTGTGTGAGAAAATACATACAGTACATATATACTGTCACACACATGTGACCAGGAGACAGTTTACATGCTCAAATAATTGTATTTGCTCACCAGACTGGAGGTTGGCATTGTACTCTAATTCTTTCTCCTCTTTTTCCCACAGAACAACTTAAGAATCACCCCAATAATAATCACTTCCAGCTTATGATGTCAGTTTCACCCCTCAAAATCCCATCTTCAGATGATGACACTTCGATCCCAGAATGCCACCTGCTTGTTACATCACTTCCTGTTGTTCCATTATATATATGTCTGCCATTTTTACATTGATCAGTTCTGTTCTGGACTTAAGTCTTTAAAGCCCAAACCACTAACTCAACTAACTTAACTAAACGGAGACAGTCTCCAACACTTTGAATAAGTTCTTGTGTGTTTTCTTACTATATATATATATATATATATATATATACACACACACACACACACACATATATATACACTCACCTAAAGGATTATTAGGAACACCATACTAATACGGTGTTTGACCCCCTTTCGCCTTCAGAACTGCCTTAATTCTACGTGGCATTGATTCAACAAGGTGCTGAAAGCATTCTTTAGAAATGTTGGCCCATATTGATAGGATAGCATCTTGCAGTTGATGGAGATTTGTGGGATGCACATCCAGGGCACGAAGCTCCCGTTCCACCACATCCCAAAGATGCTCTATTGGGTTGAGATCTGGTGACTGTGGGGGCCATTTTAGTACAGTGAACTCATTGTCATGTTCAAGAAACCAATTTGAAATGATTCGAGCTTTGTGACATGGTGCATTATCCTGCTGGAAGTAGCCATCAGAGGATGGGTACATGGTGGTCATGAAGGGATGGACATGGTCAGAAACAATGCTCAGGTAGCCCGTGGCATTTAAACGATGCCCAATTGGCACTAAGGGGCCTAAAGTGTGCCAAGAAAACATCCCCCACACCATTACACCACCACCACCAGCCTGCACAGTGGTAACAAGGCATGATGGATCCATGTTCTCATTCTGTTTACGCCAAATTCTGACTCTACCATTTGAATGTCTCAACAGAAATCGAGACTCATCAGACCAGGCAACATTTTTCCAGTCTTCAACTGTCCAATTTTGGTGAGCTCGTGCAAATTGTAGCCTCTTTTTCCTATTTGTAGTGGAGATGAGTGGTACCCGGTGGGGTCTTCTGCTGTTGTAGCCCATCTGCCTCAAGGTTGTGCGTGTTGTGGCTTCACAAATGCTTGGCTGCATACCTCGGTTGTAACGAGTGGTTATTTCAGTCAAAGTTGCTCTTCTATCAGCTTGAATCAGTCGGCCCATTCTCCTCTGACCTCTAGCATCAACAAGGCATTTTCGCCCACAGGACTGCCGCATACTGGATGTTTTTCCCTTTTCACACCATTCTTTGTAAACCCTAGAAATGGTTGTGCGTGAAAATCCCAGTAACTGAGCAGATTGTGAAATACTCAGACCGGCCCGTCTGGCACCAACAACCATGCCACGCTCAAAATTGCTTAAATCACCTTTCTTTCCCATTCTGACATTCAGTTTGGAGTTCAGGAGATTGTCTTGACCAGGACCACAACCCTAAATGCATTGAGGCAACTGCCATGTGATTGGTTGATTAGATAATTGCATTAATGAGAAATTGAACAGGTGTTCCTAATAATCCTTTAGGTGAGTGTATATATGTGTATAGATATGTATATATATATATATGTGTATATATATGTATCGTCACACATGTGCGCATGGGAGGCAGCTAAAGGGCTTAAGAAAGGGCAGTTCCGAAGTATGCTGGGATGTGGCAGAGTGCACTGACTCTTTTTCTCCCTTTCCTGTAGACCATTCACGGGAGATCCCATCTGGCTCTTTTGACGTCACTTCCGGGGCCGAGCCTATGAAAGAAGACCTTGCCGGCCCCGGCCCCTGTGATGTCACGTCCGGACTTGAACCAATGGCTGAAGACCATGAGCCCGATCCATATGATCTCACTTCCTGTCTTCCCCTTTAAAAACCTGCACCTTTTCTCTAGTCCCTCAGTTTTGTTTTGGACTCGGTTTTGTGCACATCAGTACTGTATTTGATAAAACATTACTTTTGCAGCCAGGATACCAGATTATATAGGTGGCTGCCCCAAACCTTTATATGACTCTGTATCATATTTATGACAGTATATATATATATATATATATATATATATATATATATATATATATATATACATATATACATACATACATAGAGTATATATACATACACATATATATGCTCTTTTTGTTAGAGAAACAAAATGAAAGAAAAATTTATACAATATGACAGTTTATCATTATGAGAAGCATTTTATTTTCTTTTATGCCATATGTTGGATCAAGTCAGGGAGGACGTATTGCTGTACCCACCACATGACGAAGCAGCTTGGGATCCTGGCTGACAACCCCCCAAGGCAGACACGTGGTCCAGTCCCACCCTCCAGAAGCGACCATCTATCTACTGCAGCCAAGTATTACGTGGGTGTCCTCTTGGCCTGGTCCAGCCACTCAGATCTTCAACAATGAGGATCCAGTGAACCGGAATCACCCTCGGGGAATCATGCCACAAGGCCATAGTGCCATAACTGCCACTCCCTCACAATGCAGGTAATGTGCCTCATTCGGGACTCCGTGAGCAACTGCTTGTTCAACGCAAAGTCAAACCAGCAATCCCCAAGGATTCTCCAAAGAGACATATAGGAGTATATAAACTAGTGTGGGATTTATACTAATATCTTGACTTTGGTACAGATACTAGCTTTGGCACCTCACTCTTGATACCAAAATGATACCAAAGCAAATAATGGATAACTTCAAATTTTTCACAAAATAAAATGTAAAATTACAGTTTTACCTAACAAAACATTTACAAAAGTCAATATCAACTCTAGAAACAAAATAGTGTTGCACTTCATTATTTTAAAGATATTTATTATCTGAAATAGGTAAACATTTATAAGTGTTTCAAAGAAATAAGCAAAATACAGTTACAAATCTTTTCTGACACCTTCTGAATCAATAAAATTAAACCTGGAACAAAACACAGTTCACAATAACAACAACAATATTTATTTCTATAGAATAGTTTCGTAAACAACGTATAGTACAAAGTGTTTTACAAGATTCCAAAGAAATCATTACAAGGAAAAATAAAACAAATTACATTAGGTAAGAATAACAGTGTCCCTATAACATTTGAGACTACTTTTTGCCAGATTTGGAGACATAAAAACTAGAGTATATTTATATTAATTAAAAAAAGTGTGCACAATGCATAGGTTACACTGGGGATAAACATTGTTTAGTATAGTATTTTGCATTGCACTCTACGGAATCACAATAATTTGGCTTAACTAGTTAGTGTCCTTCAAACAAGCTTCAAGAAAGCATTTTTTGTGAACGTGTGCTGTGTAAAAATGCTGCACTTGTGAAACCACTGAAATTCATTAAAAACTTTTCTTGTTTTTACTGTAAATATCATTTTACTCCTGTCAAGTTCCGAATTCCTTTAAGACTTCAGGATGTGCAATTGAAAAATGTTTGGCTAGACTGGATGTGCTGCTCCTTTCGCAAGAAAAGTCTAGTAACACCATATCCAAGCAGGCACTGTAGTATCTTCAGGTTCAACTTTTTCATTTGTCTTTTAAGCAAAGTATTACCATATTTCATTTTGACTGCCCTGTTTATCAGTAAGTTGGACACAACTAGTGTTATCAACCATTTTCATCTCTATTTTGTAAGTGGCTTGACACGTACGTAGAAAAACAAAATCATGCTGGCTGAGCTTTGCTGCTAGTCACACAGACACAGGGCTGCATTTACAAAATCAGTGTGCCTATTCCAAGCCATCTGTGCAATTTCTTAAGGGCACAACACCTACATTTCAATAAAAGAAGTATTAAGCTATTTCAGCCACATTTTCATGTAATATATATGATATAATGCTGGCACAGTACCATTTTAAAAATTTGATACCACAGTACATTTGTTTTATTATTAGTATACTGCACAACAATAATATGTACAGAAAAAAAACCTAAAAATAAAAAAATAAACCATAAAAATATCATTCAAGATATATGTACAGAAACTTGCATTTACCTTGAACTGTCACATCTATTAATACATGCCCAATACATTTAGCACACATTGAAGTGAAAGACCTGAACCAAATATAGACCTATATTTGATTTTGACTACATGGCTACCTAATTATTGTAAATATAGAGGTTTTTAATCATTTTTCAATAATTTATCCCATCAAATATGTTGCATATTTTATTAAAATTTTGCCAATGATTCTTATATTTTTAAATTTTGTAAATATAAGTGAGAATAGTTTTGTTAGGTGTGTAACCCTAAAAGGCATATTGTCATGCCTGTCTGTCTGTTGGTCTGTTCATCTGCGAGTTGCATCTCATCTCCCAGCAGACCAAGTCATTTATTCTTTAAGGAAATTTTTTTAGAAAGTTCAAGTTTCCTTCAGACATCTCAAATATGACATGCTGTATAATATTTTGAAATTTGAAAAACTCCCTTTCAGAAAAAATGGGTACTTTCCAAATAGCCTATCCTAAAACAGAGAAACATATGCAAATTCAGCTATTAATTAACTGTTTGAAATTTGCCTTGATAAGCACTTGAAGCATGAGGATGACTATGGTCATGGTTACCACAAGCTGCAGGATGCTACACATGGAATACCACAAAAATGATTAAACAAATTAACAAAACAAAATAATGGTCAGAAATGATGACAAATAAGTTTAATATTTCAAGACAAATACGTTTCTACCATTTTATCCTTATCCTTTAAAAGCTATAAAATTTGTGGTGCAATGGTTAGTGTAACTCAAGGCTCTAGAAAACCTAGAAAATTCTGCTCATTGAAGTTTGTATATTTTTAAAGTTTGCTTTTGGATATTTTGGATTCTTCAGTTTTCTTCCACATCCCAAAATGTGGAAGTTAAATCACATGGTGAACTACAATTGGTCTGGTGCAGATGATTATCGGTAGGAACATGGATATGTCCTCTGATGAACTGGAGTTCCTTCCTCGCTCTTCATGCTGCTGGAATAGGTTCTAAATCTCTAGAACCCTTAAAAGTTTTTTAAGGAAAAATGGGATGAATGGATGGATGGAATTGTTACGAATTATATATTAAATCTCATTTCATCTTCCTCTTTTATTAGATTATGCAGAGACTTTGAAACTATTTAAAAGTTACATACTCCTAACAGAGTATAGAGTATAAAATAAACCTTCAATTTTACCTTTGACATTGACAGATCTGAGAATTAGAAAGCTCTGTACTGACAGGTCCAGAGTGGATTTTGAACCCATGACTGTGGTGCTGTAAGGAAGCAGCACAAACCACTGTGCTACTGAAAGGTAATAACTTTCCTGATAAAATCTTTTCTACATTTTTGATTTTATAATTTGAGTCACAGTGCAGGTGAATATCTGAAGGTTTAAAAATGGAAAATATCATCAAAAGCTCAGTTAATTTGTGCCTACTTTCTTGTCCAATAAATTACTGTTCCATTAATAAGACATGCAGTTTTGTTAAACAAGCAAGAGATTACTTATGCAGACTTCACATATGCCATAATTAAAGCTGACTCAAATGTTGGAATCAGTGTTTGTCATCTTCTTCATCTCCAAGCGATTTTGGATTTCAAATAAAGTGTAAACTGAAAAATTTGACTTTGGTTCAGAGAACCATGACATCTGTAAACTGTAAACTGCACAAGCTATACTAGAGTTCACTGTAAACTCGAAAGACTCTATATTTTCTAGCTCAGTGATATCTTGGTTTAATAGTTTAGGACAGAAAAGGGTCTATAAATGTTTGCAATTTATACAATTTATTTTTGGAGGAAAAAAAGATATGTAAGATGATGATTTTGGTGGTATTTAATTTCTCAGTAATTCTTGAAAGATGAATAACAACATACCATGCATCAGAGGCAAATGTTTATGAAACCTTTCTAAATCTGGTGGTTTTCACCCTTCACAAACTTCATATCACTAGTTTTTTAAGTGTTAGTGGTGGATTTTAATTTTTCTTGAACCGCTGAAATGTCAGATCTGTTAAGAAAGATATGTATTAAAGCCTGATCATTCCTTCTTACTGGTAAGTATAATGTTATATAACAATTATGAAATACCTAATTATTTCATTTTCTTAAAAAGTTTTTGATCGATCAGCTGTATTTGTTTTATTCATGGGTTTTACACTTCATTTCTTCTCATCTTCCCATCTGCTTTTCTTGGTGGGGTTTACAGTATCTTATGTACCTTTCCTCCATATTTGTGATACGTATGATAATATTGCAATGAAAACACAACATTTCACTACTCTGAACACAATTCAAAAATCTGGTGGTCTATAGGCTTAGGTCAATGAAAGACAATACACAACATGGCAAAAACAGGTAAAAAATACAATGAGTGTTTTAGACAAGGTATATTAATGTGTGCTATACTTTGTGTTCTGGCTGTAGAATAATAACTATTGGTATAAAACATGCTGTATGCTACATACAGCACAACTTTATTGAAAAGTCCATGAAATAAAGACATCAGAGCATACCTTTTATGAAATACCAACATGTAATAAAATATTACCTTTGTGGAAATTCTCAGAAAGGTGAGCAAGCCATTATGAGATGTTAGTTCTCAAAAAACACAATGAAAAAGTTATTATTTTCAAAAATTAAGCAATACAATTAATTTCTTGCTGTTGGTTCTCTGAGAAAGGTTCCACATCCCTGTGGACATGAACTGCTTTCACTGGGTTAAGAAACCAAAGGATAGAAGCTGTAACAATAAAGTATGCTAATAATAATGAAAATAATAAAACAATAAATTAAGAATTAACTATGTGCTGTGTCTGCAGTGGTACATTGTTATTGTTCTGTGGCATTTAAAGTGACTTGTATCTTGAATGTATTATCCTCTATTTGTATTTCAAATTTATTAATTTTTGGGAGGAATGCTGTTAGAATTTGTCACAGATTGTTTACCTTATAATCTCAAAAAGTGATCACTTTATCAATTGAATCTTTTTTTATCTTTTAGAAATTTGTTTATGTAGAAAACTGTACTTTGAACTTTTACCATTCATATTTTTCTGACTCTTTTTAAATTTATTTGTTTCAGCTTCACTGTTCAGATTTTAAAAAATGTTACATTATTATATTCATTCTGTTTTGATTGCTTTTTTTGCATTGACTAGTTTACTATACATTCTCCTTTAAATCTTTTAGCCCGCCCAACAATGGTTCATTTAGGCTTACTATTTTTTTTAATATCCTGCTGCTTCTTTCTGGTTAAAGTTAGTACGGTCTTTTTTGTGGTAGTTTAATAGTTTCTGCTTCTGCAGCATGGTATGTGTTTATCTCTAAAAGTAGCCAGAATAATTAAATTTTTATGTGAGAAAAGCTGCAACAGATTTTAGTGTGGGTTTTTTCTTTCTTTTTTAATAAGCTGCTGCCTAGTTTCCTGTACCAGCAGCTATTAGCTTAATGCCTGTTAATTTACAGTTACTTAATTCTGAACAAGAAAGTAGGGAACACTCTTTGTGAAGATTATCTATATGGATTCTGAATCAGAGTTCTTTTATTTGCCTTGGAAGAAGCATCTAAACAGGGTATTTCTGAGCAGTATGCAGAGACAGGGTGCACTCATCATCTGTACTAACATATACTGTACTGTAACATTTAATTAAAGTTATAGGGCTTTTTATTTCATAAAGGGCCTAGACAAAAATAGATTCCCATTCCCAATTAAACTTCTTATAATGTAATATGCAAAAAGTTTTACAAATATAACTTATACAAATGATGACTCTGAACAGTATCTTTTCTGGTAATGTTTCCAAAACATATTGTTATGAAACTATTACAATGACAATTTACTTATACAGATATTCTCCATAAGGGATGGACTACTGCAATATACTACGGCTACTCAGTAAAATTAGATTATACAATAAAAAAGTAGCAGATTAGCAGAGTTGAAAAATTCAGTAATTCAACTTTTATTTAATGGGTTCTCACATTTTTATGTAAATCAAACATACAGTTAGACACTTCCTAAATATTTAGATCTGAATTACATTTAGACAGTTTGCACTTTCCAAAATTATTAATTGCAAGTCATTTTACATGCAAAATATACAATATAGTAATACAAGGAGGTTAGAAACAGGACTTGATACCATAATAGTCATAATAATAATAATACATTTTATTTTTATAGCATGTTAAGGGCAGCATGGTGGGACAGCGGGTTATACTGCTGCCTCGCAGTTCGGAGATTCTGGATTCACATTCTGGCCAAGGTGGCAGATTGCAAGTTCTCCCCAAATCTGCCCAAGTTTTTCTCTGTCTCCTCCATTACCACTGCAACCACTGTATATGTTAAGGTAACAGCTGACTTCAAATTGTCCTGGTATGACTGGCTATGGGTGTATATGTGAGTGCGCACTGCAATGGACTGGTGTTCTGTCCTGTGATGACTCTGCCTTGCGTCCAATGCTGGATTGGCTCCATTTCCCTTGAGCTTGAACTGGTTACCTGGGCACAGAAAGCGTAAAACTGGATGACTATGTACAGTACATCATACCAAGGCAAAACTGTAAGTCCAATCTATATGTATAGAAAAATGAAAGCCTCTTTCTGTAATCTTATTTCAGTAAGTGTTAGTAAATGCTTTGATATTATTGAGGATTCTGTGGTGATATGACATAAAGGTGAAGTAAATTTGTTTTATAGCCACAGAAGTGATGTCTGAAAATAAATGCATAAAGTGACAAAGGATACTGTACATCTAAATGCAGCTCATTCACCATTTGACATTAGTTTCTGGAATATAACTGAAAATGTGCTTATGCATTTAAATGCATTACATAATAGCAGACATAAAATAAAATATTCATATGGTGAGAATACTGTAAAAGGAAATACAAAAATCAAAATAATTAATTTCATTATATATATATATATATCTATACTAATAAAAGGCAAAGCCCTCACTCACTCACTCACTCACTCACTCACTCATCACTAATTCTCCAACTTCCCGTGTAGGTAGAAGGCTGAAATTTGGCAGGCTTATTCCTTACAGCTCACTTACAAAAGTTAAGCAGGTTTCATTTCGAAATTCTACACTTAACGGTCATAACGGTCAATAACGGTCGATAACATCCGCCATGTTGAACTTTCTTATTTATGGCCCCATCTTCACGAAATTTGGTAGGCGGATTCCCTGCACTAACCGAAACTGATGTATGTACTTATTTCGATGGCATGACGCCACTGTCGGACGCCATATTGAACTTTCCAACGTCACTAATTTTCCAACTTCCCGTGTAGGTAGAAGGCTGACCCCATCTTCACGAAATTTCGTAGGTGGCTTCCCTACGCTAACCAAAACCGATGTATGTACTTATTTTGGTGGTATGACGCCACTGTAGGCCGCCATATTGAATTTTTTCAAAC
>JANRMT010062792.1:81923110-81975724 GCA_026402145.1 Polypterus bichir lapradei | reverse complement strand
TATAGTATGAAGAGCATACATGTTTTTACCTAATGTGAGCATCAGGCAGCAAACCAGAATTTTAGCAGTATTTCTAAAGTACCGGCAAAATTTGAAATCCGGCATTCTATAGAATGCCTAGGCATTGTATATGATGCCTAAAACTAGCCGGCAATGTATGAAACGATTCATATTTCACACATTTCCTAGGCATTCTATAGAATGCCAAATGAGAAACCGGCAAAGTATGAAACACATCTTCGATTCGTTTCGAATATCACGTGGCAAGGCACGTGACTTTTAACGCGCGCCTCAGGCTTAGAATTTGTCAGTTGCACTTTGCGGTTTGTTCGGGAGTGTCAAAATATGCAATTTTACTTAAATTTGTTCAACAAAAAATTAGTTTTTTACTGTGCTCCATGAAAATGGAGGAGCAAGCTGTAGTGTTGGAGAAGGAGTCATGGTCTATAGACATGAAACAACGATTCGATGATGAACTGTCCAAAATTCGAGTTAATGCTGCAAAAAACAGTATTTTCTTAACCGAAACTACTTACCAGAAGTTAATAAATGATGTACAAAAAGCCAAAATGACTACTAAGAAGGAACCCAGGGACTATTGGTTGCTGAATCGCTATGATGTGATGATTGTAGAAAACAAAAGTAATCTCATTTATCCTGTTAAAGAAGGTGTCAGTACTATACAGTATTACGTCACGGACTCAGAGTTATTTCACGTACTTCATGGAGCTCATTTGGCTATTGGACACGAAGGACGTGATAAAATGTTGAAAGAACTTTCAACCAAATACAAAAACGTTACACGTCATGATATTGAACTGTACATCCACTTTTGTCAACCTTGCCAGAAAAAACAGAAAGGTATTAAAAAGGGCATTGTTGTGAAACCTATGATTTTTTCCGAATTTAATTCCCGTTGTCAGGTAGATCTTATTGACTTTCAGTCTTAGCCAGATAGAGAATACAAATTTATTATGGTGTACCAAAATCATCTCACAAAATTTGTGATTCTTAAGTCTCTAACGTCAAAAAGATCTGAAGAAGTAGCCTACAACCTAGTGGACATATTCTCGCTGCTTGGAGCGCCATCTATATTACAGTCTAACAATGGTAGGGAATTTGCCAATAATGTGGTGACCAGCTTGAAGGAGTTTTGGCCAGCACTGAAGATCGTCCATGGGAAGCCTCTCCATTCACAAAGCCAGGGTAGTGTCGAAAGAGCTAATCAAGATATCGAAAATATGCTTTGTACTTGGATGCAGGACAACAAATCTGACCGCTGGAGTGAAGGACTGCGTTTCGTTCAATTTATGAAAAATAGAGCTTATCATTCTGGGATCGAAAGAACACCATACGAAGCTCTTTTTGGCTGCAAACCTAAAGTAGGGCTTACAACGTCTTTTCTACCAGAAGATGTTTTAAAGGATATAAATACAGAGGAGCAGCTAGAAAAAGTAATAGAAAGCGTCCAAACAATGGAAAATGGTGAAACTAATCAGATTATGTAAGAAAAAGAGCCTGTTTTAAAAAACATGGATGAGATTATAGTCGATAGTGGATTAAACCAACATGATGAAGACATGCTTACCGAAGAGATTTCCGTTTCTGATACCTGTTGTGTGTGTTTAAAGGAAACGAGTGATGCACTTGCATGCAAAAAGTGTCGTCAAAAAATTCATACCTTCTGTGGCCATGCTAGTAAAGATGATGAAATGGACATTTTGTGCACCCTTTGTTTCTAAACTGAAAATGCTATTGAAGGTAAAATAAATTCTAAAATCTGGAAATACAAGCCAAAAAAATGAAAATGAATTCGAAAAAAAAATTTCCCACTTCTTCTTTGGGAACTACTGTGCGAGTTTCTATTCCTGACGTCGACAAGGGGCGAGGTGATTCGCGCAATATATTGGCAGCTGTAATGAGTGTGACAGAGGATGGTTTCTACCGACTTGGAACTTCTGAAGGAATTTTAAAACAAGTATATGCGAGATCACAATTCACTTTATGCTCTAAGAACTTGCTTAGAATTGAAGATATTCCTGACCATGAAATTCCTCTCTGGTCAGTTGCAATTGCTTAGTCCAATGGAAGTGGCCAAGGATTCGTCAAATGTATGTGTAAAACAAAGTGCCAAAATATGAAATGTCTTTGCGTGAAAAATGTAATGAAATGTAATTCAAAATGTCATTCAAGCCTACCATGTTGCAACAAGTAGGTTAATTTTAATTTCTTATTTTTTATATGAAAATTTTGTTTCCCTTAATAAGAAAGGCATAAATTTTGTTTTGTACAACTTTCATTTTTCTTTACGTATTTTGAATACATTTTTTTTAATGGCACTCTTATTATTTTTTCAGAATAACATTTGTATTTTTGAGGAATGCACGTCATTTATATAATAGCCTTATCAGGACCTTTTTTCATACTTTGCCTAAATAGCATTTGTCATTCTATAGAATGCCTAGGTATTATATACAATGCCTAGGGGAAGTGTGTAATAATTCTCATATTTCATACATTGCCTAAAAACGCCGGTCATTATATACAATGCCTAGGTATTCTATAGAATGCCGGCTTTTCATACATTGCTGGTAACATATACAATAGAACTGCTCATAATGGAGCTCAAATAAACAGTAACAAACAATAGAATGGAGACTGATGTGGTATGATTTCTAAAACATCACTACTGGCCTAATAACTTGTGCACGTCTTAGTGACTGATGGTAGAGGATATGCTAAAGATAATGTTTTAACACTTTAGAATCTATCTATCTATCTATCTATCTTATAAATACATAGATTGGGCCTTTAGAGATATCTAAAGCAGGTGTATCAAAGTCAGATCCTGGAGGGCCACAGTGGCTGCAATTAGAAGCCAATTACTGCTAGAGTGTTGGTAGTGACAAGGTGGCTCAGTCCGCATGATGCAATATGCTGTCTCTGGAATCTCAAAATAAGTGGATAAAGAATAAGACATTACACTTCTTCCAAAAATGATAAATAAAAGCAATGAAGTTAAATATATTATTGAAATTAAAAAACAATTCATTTGGGTTTGAAACTAAAAGTTGTTAAAAAAATTAAAGCCAGTAGCAAAAACAATTAAAACAAATTAAATGTAAATTACAACAATAATGACCACCAATAAATAAGCACTACTAATGTTTCTGCATCTAATAGTCTAATTTTAAGGTAGCTTCTATAATATTTGAGTACTTCATATGGTGAAGCTTGTTTAAACAACCCTTAGGTATCAATTTTATGTCAGGATGTCAATTTTTTGGCTATAGGAATACTATGAGTCTTTTGAGACAGGATAAACACTTTATGAAAAGAACTTTCTGGAATATTTTAATGCAAATATATAATACAATGTATTTATTTTTCATTTTTAAATATTTCAATCATGTCAAGAGGTTGTTATGGTGGTCATCAAATATAAGCAATAAAATTCCTCTGCTTTCTGTGAGGTGCACTTAATATTAAGTACGACATTAAACAGTGAAGCACCTGCATTCAAAAATGTTATTCATGATATAGCATACCAGTAGACATTTTTCCCCAAAATAAACAAATCTTAACTCTAATATAATCATTATGTTTTAAACAATACTCAGTGCATGAAAATAATGCACCTTTAATCTTTATTGAGTTCAATTATAAGTTCGATTTTCAAATATTATTTGACAGAATCAGTTCACTGAGTTAAGAAACATGTTTGAGCACGTTGTGTAGACTTCTTAATACTATCACATTGTTTAGAGTTTAAACATTAATCAAATTAGAAATGCAATTGGTTTTTAAAATGGCCTACCTTTAATTTTTGATTTAAAGTTAAAAAGTGTTCCTCATAG
Organism: Polypterus bichir lapradei; assembly: GCA_026402145.1. Classification (NCBI taxonomy): domain Eukaryota; kingdom Metazoa; phylum Chordata; class Cladistia; order Polypteriformes; family Polypteridae; genus Polypterus; species Polypterus bichir. Next base: position 81,971,867 of record JANRMT010062792.1, on the reverse strand, counting down.
AAATTAGAAATGCACAGAGCACAATGACCACTTCTAAATTCATTAAAACAGCACTGATTTCCAACTTCTAGTATTTCCTCTTCATTAACTAGACGTCCTGAATTAAGTAACACAAATACTTATTTACCTTGCACAATTATTCCTAAAATAACTGTAATTTCACAAGACACACAGAAAGATAAGTCTCACCAAATTTTATTAACTGTACAGCTAACTATATTAGACATTAGCTAAAATTAACTGTGAAGGGTGTTCAATAGTTCTTTCAACAAACCAGTTTAGCATTGGATTTTTCCTTGTGCCACTGAAACCGAGGCTTGCACATTTGAGATAACTTTAATGAATTTAAGTGCAGTAGATGCAAGCAAAATCTTTAATGTTAATTTAGTTTTAAACTAATACTTTTGTACTTTTTTATGACCATGATTGGTAAAAATGATTACTTTCTCAACTTTTTTTATAAAACATTACACCTACACTGGATTAGGAAACTATGTACTACAAGAGTACACATAAATAAAACAAAAAAAAAACATAATGCTGATTATTTTTTAAACAGTCATAAAAGCTAAACCTCAATCCTATTTGTAAAGCCATATACATAGTGTTTAGCCTGCATGCTTTCCCTAGCAGATCAATATGAGGACTCCAAAAAAAATTCCTGGAACCATTGTTAAAAACTAGTTTACAAGTGAACAATGCTACTTGTACATTCAACATTTAAGCAATATAAAAAGAGATTTTTGGCTATGACTTGACAGGAAGGGTTACTTGCATGAGGAAAGGTGCTATATAAATAAAATGTATTGTTATTTGCAAAAATGTTTATTTAATTTGGTGTTGTGAGAATGACACCTGAAATAGAGGACCACATTAAGACACTACAAATATTTCAATAAAAAAGGAAACTATACTCGACTGAATATTGTGTAAAAATCAAAAGCTCTGTCAAATTCTGCCCAGGAAAAAAGCTATAGCATTTGTAAACAAGTTCTGTCATATAATGCACAAACATAAATATATACTGTATATATATATATATATATATATATATATATATATATATAACATTTTTAAACAAATGACTAACTTCAAGTTTTGTCCAACACTGCACAAAGATATAAGAAAAAATAAAACAATTGTAAAATTCCACTGAGGAAACTTCCAAGTTGTGTGACAGAAACACCAGTCTGTACACAGCATGTGACACCAGATCAGCACAATTACATGTTGCAGCTTTTCTTCCAGTGCTGAAGCCCTTTCGGAATTGCTTCATGAGGCAGAAATGTACAGTTACTTTTTAGAAAGTTTCCCCATTTTTGTTTTCTACCACTCAAGTGGATTTCACTGTCCACTTCAGGTATCATCAAGTAGCTCTTGATAGGTTTTTCAATGGCAGGGTGCAGAGACTCGACTTCTCTGAATTCCTGTGCTTTTTTGAAATACAGCAGCTACTAAAAGATTTTTTTTTTGCTCCCTCCCTTGTCATTACCTTCTCCATCTCCTGCAGTCATAGGGGCGGGATGGAGTGGGGCGGGGAAGCGGGTATCTGTGCGAGTATTATAAATAATAAAATAAATGTGCTTTGGAATTGAGGACCCCAACCAAGACGGCTTGCAAAATGGAATGTGCCTGATTGGCATATGCTTTTTACGGAAATAAAAATAATTTGTTTGAACAGGTTAAAGATTCATTCAAACAGGTTTTATTTGTTTTTTGCCTGACACCTATGAGGCTCCGTAGTAGATCAATTTCACTTAAACTACATTTTGTAGAAGAATGATAGTTTTGGCCATGCCTCATCTGTATGCCGTGACTCATTCATCTCAATATCAGTTTACTACCTGCAGCGGTTTTGACTGTTCAGTTACATTTGTCTTACAATTACAGGAAAAGAGGCAACTGATCTTGACACAAGAATGAAGGTGACCAAGCAGTATATGGTAGGAAAGTGAATGCGATCACATGTGACTTTAAGTTAAACACACACTGTACTAGTGCACTCTGGCTTTGAATCTGGTTAACCCTCAGAGCTTCTGCGTTGTGACTTGTGATGTACTGCTTTGTGTGAACCGGCAAGAAAGGGTAATGAAACTACATATAACTACTTTATCTGTTAAGGTTTAATATTAGCAGGCTGAAATGTTAAAATGGAAAACATTTGAATGCTCAAAATCTGCCAGTATAATTCCACCTCTCACAGTTAACTCAATTACTGTAACTAACATAACACAGACAAAGAGGGTTGTTTTTGATTGTTTTTTGTAAAGTGTATGACATACTTGATAATTTCAGCATCATTAAAACAACAATTAAGATATTATCATAGATGATACACACTCCTACTTAACCAGCTGATTGATTATAATCTCATCCAGATGATCTATGTCTATTAACCAGAGCAGTGGCCCTGGTACTGATCCCTGATGAGCACCACTTTTTACATCACCTAATTCTAAAATAGTTCACTTCACCATATCCATTTTCCTCTTATGCCTGAGAAACTTTTGCCCACACCTAAACACCTTTCCATGATTTCCCACTGCTTTTAGTGTGATCACAACCTTACACTACGTTCCTTATCAAAAGTATTCTGAAAATCAAGATAAATAATAACAAAGACACTTTGTTTGTCATGTTTTTACAGCTTCCTCAGAATTGTGAAACACAACCTTCCTCATCTAACATGTTCAGTATTTGCTACTACACATGTGCTGCTGTTTCCTTTATAAATACTTGCATTACTTTACCTGTAACACACATTAAGCTTACTGGACTATAGTTATTTGGATCAGCCTGATCATATTTTTATACAATGGGATAATATCTGCTAGACTCCACTCTTCTCCAGTGTGGAGAGATTTGCATAAAAATACGTCCAAAGGGTTTATGTAAGTACACACTAACTTCTTTAAGCACTCAAGGATAAAAATTATCTGGTCCTTGTTTAATCCAAGCAGTACTTTTTTCTAAACAATTTTTAAATTACTAAGTACATCAAGTTACTTACTTCTTTACTGGGAAACCCACTTACCTATTTACTCTTATCATATATGAAGCTGGCTAATTATTTACTTACTATCCATAGCTGACGTTTATTACCTGAGCAAGTTGCCAAGACACAGCACCCCAAACACCCTCGCACTTGCCTTTGTTTAAGGAAGCAAAACAACAAAAACTCTACTAGAGGGGAAAAAAATCTGGAAAACGATCTACTTGATCCCTTTGTGGTTGCCAAATACAAAGATTTTGTAGCAAACACTGTATTTTGATCAAGTTTTACACATAAAAGAAATGCAGCACCAACTCAGCATGGATGATATCAGCACGCAGGGCACACTCTGTATGTCAGTAAAGCAAAGCTCCAATCTCAGATGGCAAAGCTCCAATAAAAAAAAACAGTGCAAACATTCATTGTAGTTATCACACTGCCAATATTAAACATAACACATCCATTACACTCTCCTCCCTCCTTCCGAGTAGCAATGACTGGGCTATATAAATAAATTGAAATGTTTTTATTAATTGTGGAGCAGTTTAAAGATGACCATGAACTTTGAAATGTATATATACTTTTTTAGGATACATTTCTTTTCGACTGTTATCCCATTCACAACATGTAAAAAGCCATATCTCATTGTAAATAATATTTTAAGAGGCACCCATACGGTTAAAACTACTATTATTTGTCTTTGTAGATTAGTCTAGCATTTGATACTACAAACCACAGCATTCTGCTAAATATTTATCATTATTTATTAAAATGTCAGGTACTGTTCTTAGTTGGTTTATTTCCACTTCTCAAATCAACATATTCTAAAGTTTGAAAACAGTACTGTTATGTTTCAGACAGGTTTTTTTCCTGGCTTGTATTTATTCACTGTTTTACTTTTGCTTATGTTAAATTTGAATAATCTTTATTCATGTCTTTGTGTTTTATCTTTAAATGCGTGTCCATCCTGAGGAGGTGGGTCCTCCCTTTGGCTTTATAAGCTGGCTACAGAGTATGACTCAATAGTGGTTTATTGATTTGGTAATGAATGTGTTGCTGTTTTTGGTTTCTTGTTATTTTTGTTGCTGTCTGTTCAGAAAATGGTTTGGGACTTGGTAGTTTTGGACTTTCTTTTAGGCAAATACTTTTTGTCTTATCTACTCTAAATATATAAAATCCTAAGCCTAAAAGTACAATGATTTTGTGCAACAATTTTATGTGACTTTTTTGTCACGCTTTAAATCGGGCTTATTTTAAAACCTACATATACTGCATATGTTTGGTGTCATTCTTTTCAGAATTTATCGAAATTTAATGTGATGTTGTTAGATTTTCAGTTTCTTATTCCCTTTTTAAATTATAAAGTAAAAAATATCAAGAACTCATCCCGTGAGGCAAGACTTTGTGCCAAGAGATTTAACCATGCCCTGGGCCAGAAATAAAAGACTAAGAGTAGGACAGCTGCTGTACAGGCTTTTAAATGTTCGAAGCGCCATGCGCAATGCAGATCATGTGGCATGGCAGCAACAGCAATCCAGCAGCTGATCGACCAAAGAGGAGAAAAAAAAAAAAATTTATTTCTCATTGCATCACCATTTAAGATGGGTTTTGGAGGAACGACCACGTCTTCTTGAGGTGCGTTCTTCACGACAGGAGCAGCAGACTCTGTATCATGGCTCTGTATCAATAACAATTACTCCTGTATTCCTGTCTGCAGTGGTGTGGTGTCTCTTAGCATTTACGCCTGAGGCTAATTTGTTTTGCTGTTTACATGTCTGTTTAAGATAAGTACTCCTGGAAAAAGTTTCATTTGAACACTGATGAAACTCTGCTGAACTTGTCATTTAAACCAGATAATATTCCTTCAGTTGCAGCACTGTAGTACACAATAATAAATAATCAATGACATTGTGACTGTGTGTATTTACACATTTACACACAGATTTAGCTTGCATGAAGACACATACTTTAAAGAAATGTACATTTACTAGAAAAGCTATACTACTTAATTCAGGCACCATACAATATTGAGTTTAAGATTGACCTTTATGATGCAACACTTCTAAGCAGTTACCTCTGAAAGTCAGACACTCAGTCTTTTAAACATACAATATTACCTCTTATTAGGCTTTTTGAGTTATGAAAGAGAAGCCGAGGCAAGAATGGGAAATTAGGATAACTGAAATGCCAAATGAAATACATTTTGTAATGAACATTTCAGTAAAATTATAAAAAAGCAGATATCACATCTGGCTGTGTATCTAACACAATGGCCTTCACATCTGAGCTCTGACCTGTTGGAATTCATGTCTCTGTCCAGCATTTGCACCTTTTTCCAAACCAAGGCACCAGGACACAGCCAAAAACCCAATAAAAGACACAAAATTCAACCATGTTCCTGTTTTCACCACTGGACCACAGCTTCTTGTTCTGAAGATATGTAGCTTTCCTGTGGCTTAACATCTATCCTTTTCAAGAAGACAGCCCAGCTTTAAAAGTCAACCTAAGAGCTGTTTGTCTCTAATGCGCTTTCTCCTGCCCTTGCTTGTTTTGTGGTGTGTGTGTGTGTGCCCTTGAGGGGAATGAATATGCAAACAGCCAAAACTCAGATTAAAATAACATTTTTAAGGGAAAAGGTGTCTCTGACAAAATGACGTTATGTCATCATGTCATTTGGTGAGGTAAAATAACTGAAAATTACAAGTACTCATCTTCAAATTATTTAAAAACAGTATTCTTTTAGTTAGTTTAATTAGTGACAAGTGTTATTTTCAAAAGATATGAATTTTAGCTTATCTGAATCGACTCAAAATTTTGACATGGATTTAAATTTAAGTTGCATTCTTATACTATCTGAAAATTTGCTTTCTTCACCTTACAAATATTGTGAAATTAAAAAGCATTCTTAATTTGCAACATCCTATAAAGCTACTATTGTAATTTCTTATTGTCAGGCTGGTGAAACTGATTAAATTAAACCAAAGCAGAAACATAAGTATATAACTTCAGCTATCAAGTCAACATATTGCCTTCCAGTTACTTTTATGGTTTCAATTTAAATTATGACTAAATGCTGTAGAACTGCCCAGAAACAACATTTACTTACAGTAGGTATGTCCAAATTTTATACTCCATGTCAAAATGCATACAATTTAAGGATATACAAAAATCACTGTAGACATCGGAGTGCTTAGCTATAGGTTGCTCAAACTCTAGAATGACCTACCTGCTGATGTGAGAGAGACCCATCTCCTCTGAATGGAGGCTAAAACTCACCTTTTTTTGCATGGCATTTGCTTGGTAGAGCTGCTGCTGAGGCTGATCATATTGCTTTTTAGTATAATGTTTATAGTTTACACAGTTCTGTTGTTTGGCAGTTATTAAATCTTTCTGATTATCTTTCTGTTCTCAACATCCTGTGATAGCAATAAATGTACCCTGGAATGTGTTGTCATCAATGATGGACCCATTTGTCATATCTTTATTATCTGTGCTAGGATTCATTGTAGAGTAACACAAAAAGATGGTTTGTGTTACTGTGCTTATTTTTTTTCAAGATTATATTTTCCTTCGTTTAAATACAGTTGGTTACAAGATATTGTTAAAGGTAAAAAAAGAACCTGACATGATTTGTCTTCATTTTATCCTTTAAAGTCTACAAAAGTTGAAATTTCAATAACCTTTTTAGGAAGGAATTCAATGGGATTTTCAGCCATCAACATTCATATGCTTTACTGTACTATTAAATACGTGACCTGAAGGTTTTGTGACCTTCCAGTCCTTGATATCTCTTTTATAAGCTTCAAAGATCACTGTTGTAAGCTACATTTATGTAGTTTCCGTTCACAGTTTACAATTTCTGAAGCACTTTTTTTTATTAAGACAGACTTGATCAACTGTATGGAGACTGCTATGTAATGGAAAGAGCATCACTAAATCCCCTTAACTGCAACTTCCATCAGAAAACAAAATTTTTATATGCTCTATGTGTACGTTTCCTCATATGTTTAGCATGCTGTTTAACTATTGATGTGCAAACATCATGTTGTGCTTCTTTTTTAGTTGCATTTCATTTGTTGCCTTTCTAGGCTCTATTTGTACCATAGTTTCCAAAATTATTCTATATGGCCCACCATTATTATGTTTATATTTTAGAAATGATGCATCTCTCATGGCATTCTCTTATAAAGATATTGCACTGTGCATCATATTGCACACAGTACTTTGCTATATCATTGTACTATGTTCAATCACACATCACATCAATTTTATTCAAAACAGACAAAACCTAACCGATAAGATGTCCTGTGATTAGGAAGTACACTATCTGGGAACAATAGCAGTCATATGTCACTGTGCCTGCAATTTAGACAGCTTAGTTTATGCATGCTACATGAACTTGCCTCAAGTGAAAAGACAATGACTAACCTCACACCTGCAGAACAGAACAAATACATTTTTGTAATTCTCGCTTTGCAGATTATATAGCAGCTGAATAGTTTTAAATTTTAGAGTTTGTTCTTAGTGGTTTATTCCTAATAAGAAGGCTAGGTTGTTTTTTCCTTATATAACAATGATGTAGCCTTTATCATTTGATAGAATTTGTACGCTCTAGATCTGTGGAGCTGTATGCCTAGAGTTATGTGGGTAAAAGATATTGATGTGCCTTCTGATATTGAAATTATACCAGGTAATTGGAATACCAGAAAAAAATTACATTATGCAAACTCTATCAGCCATTCAACTAAGCACTTTACCCACTATCTACACCTATCCTGTACTGGTTCCAGCTGAATCTAGGCCTAGTAGTAGAGGTGCAATCTATAAAAAGAAATTGAGCTTAATTCTATTCCTTGTTATTTGCAGTGGCTATGGCACTGTATGTATAAAACACTATTTTAAATGTTGATATTCCTATTTCATTCACATGTACCTAATGACCCTGAAATGTTACATATCAAAATGCATAAGACAAGCTTACTTTCTTTCTAAATTTGTTACTCCACTCAGGTGTATAGCAACAGTTTCTGTTTTACTGAAGCAGAATTTTGCTCGTTGCTGAGCTTATAACTGACTGATGAAATTATTAATCATGGCTACTGAATATTATTGCATGATTCTTTTACTTACTAGCATATTGGTTAAAGGTTTCTATTTACACATTGGTATCTTGTACAGTATATGGCAGTTTATGTTCACTGGTGCTGCCAGGGCATAGTGCTATAGTTATCTTTTAGGGTTTTGGAAAGCCATGGTATTACCCCAGGAAACCATGAAACAGCCAGCCCTTGACAGTCACTATCATAGTCTACAAACAAGAGGCATTCTCAGGTAAGCACTCACTTGCAGGGAGGTAGTATTGCACATCCAAAAACTGCAGGAGTCTGAGAACAAAATTGGTTTAAAAGCTAAAAAGAAAGAATTTTTAGATGTTTTGTGGTTGGAAAGTGGGTGAGGTGACTCACCAGTTAGAAACAGTCTTTTATACTCAGCCCCAGGTGGATATAAGGGCTTTCTTTCTATTTGTTAAAAAAAGCTTAAAATATTTTTATATAAATTCTGAATCATTGACTGTGCCAACCAGATACAGTACATGCAGAGAGACAGAAGGCCCAGTTAATGAGGCATACTTACAACAGGCCCACTCTCCTGTACTGTTTTTACCTAATGAGTATTTCTGCTACCTTGAAAAAAGGCAGAGTGGAAAATGCAGCAAAATTAAACTTCAGTATCTTTCAAAATGACAGCCTGATCTGCCTAATATAGAAAGTCAACCAGTGTCACAAACACTCCCAAGTTAGCTAAAGTTGTTATTTTATTTTGTAATCTAGTGTCTCTACTTAGAAAAAAACTAAGGTCATTTTCAAGATAGGTAGAGCAGACTGCCATTTCTACATGCTGCCACCTGGGGTTTCACAACAGAATATTCAACTACCATTTTTATTTTCTACACTATTTTACTGATGAAGCAATCATGCAAAATGCACTAATTAACATCTGTGGCATATTCATACAAACTCCAATCCTTGACATGTCCAATGAATTCTGTGGTTTTTGTGCCACCCAGCCAGATGAACCAGGGCCCAGATCCTGCTTTTTAAACTTGATAGCTTTTTGCTATTTACCTGTTTTACTAGTACGTAATTAACACCAAATTAACACCAAAGTCGGTTCAGTTTACTTTTCTGAGGATTTCATGTTTTATTCAAAATGATGAATTTATTTTCATTTTACTTATACTTCATGATTTTGTCTTTTTTTTTGAAAATGTCAATTATTAAAACAGCTGTTTGCTGATGAGGATATCCTCCTGTTTATAGTATATTGCCATTTGCACTGATGCCTGCTGTTTGTTAATTGACATTTTTAATGGGTCTATTTTGAAGCAATTAAAGACCAAATTCCCAAAATTCACTCAGTCTGTTTCAGTCATTATATGAGATATCAGGCCTTAGAATATGTTTATACCTTATTAATCAGGAGCATACTAAAACTGTATCTAATAAGATTTTCCAAAACTTGGGGCGTTTTCAAAAATGTGGGAGAAAGTCTTAAAAGTAAAATTTATTGAAAGGAAAATGTCTGCAAAAAGGTATAACAACAGTATATTGATTCATTTTCTTTCATAAATGTTTATCCCAGTCAGACGCCTGCATCATATTTTATAAAATTTGAGCAGAAATATGATTGCTTATTAAAAAGAGACAAAAATTAAAAGGCAAGAGCTGTCCTTCAATTAATAAATTATTTATAAATATAGCCCGTCAAACTTCCACAAACCATAGATTAATTTCTAAAACATTCTTCTTCCATTACAAGGTTGAGGGAAGACAAATCTTAAAACAGCACAGGACTTAAGGCAAATAACTTATTTAACCAGCATAGAAGGTGCCAAAGCCATACAGACAGTGACCGGAATGGGAATTCAAACCTGGCCCCATGAACTGTAATTATATTATATTATATTAACTTAAGTAAAATCATCTTCTTTAAATAGAACCACTAAAATAAACCAAAATGATACTGAATAGCAGCAACAGAGTGTCAAGTAATGTTGATTCAGAGCACTAGGGACCTGCACTCGAAGTCAAGTCTAGTCACAGTCTGACAGCAATTCAAATATCTTCCATAATTTATAGTCTGAGGGGGGTTTGTCCAGGTTTCCCCACTTATATGAAAGTTGTGAATGTTAGATTAATCCCTGACCATAAATAGGTCCTGTATAAGAGAGTGTAGGTGAGTGTCTTTCAGTGAACTAGTATGCAATCAGGGTTAATTCCTGAGGTCTACAGTTAGGATCTGTTACAATGCAACCACAAAATGGTGCAAGTAGGCTCAGAGGTTTTACAAATAGATGAATGGTACTGAATTAGCTACAGTTCTATACTTTTCGGAAAGACACACATGGAATGTATTTTATCTGTCTCCAACAAGGTGACCTGAGCTTTGGTTCTGCAGGAATGTTCGCTTTTATCAAACATAAAATTGTTTGCTTTACCAGCACTGTTTTGAAAGGAATAAAGAGAAACTGCATTTATATAAAATATGCAGCATATTACCAATTTGCTGTCATAATGAAAGATTAAGAACTGATTTTACCCATAACCTCAATTTAAAGCTGATCATAAATACCAAATCACAGCCCTCAGCTTTGACTTTGGAATTAGGGACATCATTCTGAAGACTGTCTGGTTACCCATTTTCCACACGTGTCACTGGAAGTAAATACTCACAGATCTAGATTCACCGAGAAAAATAAAGGCAATGTGCTGCCATGCACCTGACACCACTATGAACTTTTTTTTTTTTTTTTTAACTCTTAGAGCACAGTAGAGTTATCTATGATCTGAAAAAGATTCTTCAGAAAACGTTACAATAATTTTGATGAGAACAGCCCACTCAGGCCTGCAAGCCTCCCAATCTTACATACATACATGTAGTTTCTCCAAAACAGTATCAATTCAAGTTTTGAATTATGTCTATCTAACACATTCCTTGTCTGTGGTTCACTGTATCACAAAAAGTTTCTAAAATTTGTGTTAAATCTACCCTTAATTTGCCATCTGTGCCCCTTGCTGAAAAAATAATTTTAAAGTAACAGCTGGGATCCAATGTACTGATTCCCTTCCTAATTAATAAAAAAATCAATCATGTCATCTCAATTTCCACTTACTTAAACTGTAAAGGTTTGTAAATCTTTCTTCATAGCTTACACCCATCATACTGGAATCAGCCTAGTCACTCACCTCTGGACTCTCTATAGCACTTCAATGTCCTATTAGTAAGATGGAGATGAGAGCTGCACAGTACTCCAGATGTGGCTTCTGCACCACACGCACTGGGCAATATAACTTAACAATTAGCCTTCTACATCACTTCTGTACACCGTCCGGCTGTAAAAAATAAAAGTTGTTTAAAGCACTAACACTTTGTGCCATGAACTCCCACTTCTTTTTTCACACAAAAGACATTGACAAATTTTCTTATTCCCTCCTCCATAACATATTCCATGTTCATTTATTCCTCACCTTTTCAAATCCTGAGAAACTTGTCCATGTTTTAATCACTTCCCACATCAACTATTGTAATTCCATACTGGCAGGTGCCCCTTTCACTCTCCTAACACAGCTCCAGTTGATTCAAAACTCTGCTTTAAGAGTCCTTACACAGACTGGCAACAGTGAGCATACAACACCCATCATGCTCCACCTTTACAGGCTCCCAGTGTCTGGCAGGATTGAATATAAAATTCTACTAACAACACAATTGGGATGTGGGAGATGGTCTTTTTTTATTTTTAATCCTAGATTTACAAAGTTCCTCTGTTTGGCCTTTCTATAAAAACTGAGGGTTTACAATCAGACCTTTTCTTGTGGGTCTTTTGTTATATTTTGGTACATTTCTAGTTGATTTGCCAGCTCCATATTTTGGGGCCTTCGCTAGTTAAGGGCAGGAGGCAGCCTTAGGGGCTTAGCTGAAGTCAAGTTAGCCTCTGCAACACAGATCAGGTAGGATTCTAGCCCGTTTCCTACCCTTGTTGCATAGGCCTGTTTTTAGAGGTCTTATCCATTTTGCCTTTGAGAAAATACAGGTTTAGAAAAGCTTACAGCTAATATTGTATAATAATGAAAGATTTACTACCACTGATGTTCTGTAATTCTAGAAACGTTATTCTGAAATAACTGTAGTAATTTTTGATCACAATAAAGAAAATGTCCTTGTGATGGACTGGCACCCCCATCCACTTTTGTTTCCTACATTTGTATCCTTTGTTGCTGGGACAGGCTCCAAAGACCTTGAATTAGATTAAGGTGGTCTGAAAATGCCACATTATAGAGATGACAAGTCAAATTGACTAAAGGCAAAATACTTCTGATGTATGATAACTGCATGATTCAGGGATATAGAGATATGACAGTGGTTATATACATGTATATATATGTGTTTAAGTGTGTTTGTATTTAAAAGTTGCTGTGTATATGTATTTATATATAGGAATAGAGGTGGTTTTATCTGAAAGTTAGCCTTAGTCAACAGCAAAATTCCAAAGGACTTCAAGCTTTTAAACAATTAAAGGATACATTTTCATTGCATTTTTCTGTTCTCATTATATTTTTTTCTGTTTCAGGGTAGGATTGCAGTATGATTAAGAGAGTTCAGTTAGACACATTTGTTTGCACACACCGATTAAGAATGTACCAGATGTGAGGGAAAAAAAAAGAATAAGTGACCCTGAAAATACATTTTGAAAAAGATAAGATAAATCATGCTAAACCAGTCAAGCATGCTGCAGACACCAGCAGTGTGCTCTCTGCTAGTGACTACAACATTAAAGAATCATCAACAGTCATAAGAACTGCAATTTTTCTGACTAATAGTATAACATACTGGCTAAGAATGTGAATAATAATTAGTACCAACATGTATTTTTATATTTTGACCACAACAACATTAAAGCTGATTGATCAACATTTAATTTATAAAGAAATAAAAGGATCACTCTATCTCTTCCATCATATTCTGAGTACTCAGTAATGTAGTTATTAAGCTGTTCCTTTGTTACCGAGGTCAATATAAACATCACAAGGTTAGGTTTTTTTGCACTTTTATATAATTGGCACACTGTCAGTTAACTGAGTGCTCTAAGTGAGTGAACTAGAATTTAAAATATAATATTCTGGATGTTATTCTATATATGAATTTTTTTTTAAATAGTACTAGTTATATCTTCTATGCTGTTTTCCTGGTGCACCTAGTTTATAATAGGATGACAAATGTTTTTATTAATCACAATTCTTTAAATGATGCAAAACAGGAAAAAAGCTCACTGCTTATATTCATGATTATATTATTGTATGTATTGATTTTTCAAATACGAGCACAGAACACATAATCATAAAAAACAGCTATAAAGTGACATTCTCTGCTTCTGTTGTGTGTCTTGTTTTTCTTTAGCTTCCACTAGAAGGCTTTACACTGGAGAGTGTAGTTCAAAGTTAGTTTGCTTCTTGCACATTGACAATGTAAAATTGTCTCACTTTACAGGTATATTAATATCTACTTGAATGAATGATGTCATCTTTTGTATATGGTTATCATGGTACTTAATTTTGCCAACGAAAAGTTTTCTAAAATAAGCCTGCAAGGCTTCTGCCTATATTTACATTTCCTTTTGATGTTTTAATATATATTAACAACTATTTTTAAAGGGTCTTTTGTTCACATAGATCTCTGAAATGGGAAGTGGGAGGGCATAAAGTTTTTATTTTTAAATTCATCATAACTTTTTTGTTTTAGAAATATCGTGCTTTGATTGCATTGTGTTTTACACATTGAGACATGATCTTTAAGTGCAATAAAACCTAATTAATGATAAAGTTTCAAAATGATGAGAGGGAAAACAACTTAACTAGAAACTAGCTAACAAGTTTAATTAAATACTTTGTAATGTAAATTAAAAATGTTGTAGTGTAAAACAGCTTAAAGCACTAATCAAAATCATAATAATTACATTTTGTTACATATAAAGAGATAATAAATTTTGTGTTTACTGTATATATAAGATCATATGAAGAATTAACATTATAGCATTTTATAATGGAAAGGACTACCACTACAGTGGTTACACTCTTCCTTGCTGAAGAATAAAAATAAAACTCACTTAATACTACACCAAAATTTTTGCTAGTCAAATGTGGACCTCATATAGTCTACGGTGGAATCATCTTTTTGTACAAATAACAAATTGAAAAACTGATCTAGATATCAATTTTACCACAGTTAAAGGATAACATTCCTTGACTTGCACTGCACACTGTGTTATTCAATTAGCCATCCTCATTGCTTCTTTACATTTTTTGAATTCTTCCTGTTTGTAAAACTTTATATTTATTTACATATGTGTTAAACTTTATCTGCCCATTTTCTGCCCAATTATCAGGAACCTTCGCTGTATACATGCAAAAAACCTTTACCTGTATTTAAAATGGAGGCATTTTACCTTCAAGTTTGGCTTTATTTCCTTTTTTGTGTCATACATTGTGCTTCACTAAGAAACAAATGAATCTTGGCACTGAGTTATTTAGCTTTTACTTATTATTAGAAAATGAAGCCTTACTGGACTTTTTTTTCCGGAAAAGCCATAGCAGTTGTTCTCCTAGAGGAGGATCTGCATGTGAAGATGTATTTTCTTGTAAGGACTGCATGTTTCAGTTGTTGACTGCTGCTGCTGATTACATGGCTGGAGTACAAGACTGTCAAAATGAAAGAGAAGCTTCTTTGTGACCTGATAGAGAGGTCTTGTACAGTATGGATTCTGCACACTTGGTGGGAGCAACAACCAGGTTTAAATATCATCCACCTGAAAAGAACTCATCATGGACCATGAAAGGCAGACATGTCCTGATCAGCACTGAACAGGCATAAATGGAAATGTTTGAGTACTACACATCTCTTGGATTACAGGTCCTCATAAACCTACCATGAAAAAGATCACCCTCAAATTGTGACTGTAAAAGGTACTGTATATACTGTATTTATGGTGGAATATGTTTCATGTATTAAACATATCATTTGCACCACAATGTATCTTTAATTTAGTGTTACATTTTTAAATAGAGGGAAAGAAAGAATTATTTTGCGCTTGTTTCAAAATGCAAAAGTAACCTGCAAATAAAAGCACACACAGACATAGACCCTTTATTATGATCGCTGAAGTTCATGCTATTCATTCTTCAAAAAGCATAAACTGAAAGTAGTTCTCAATGTAATACATGTTAAAGTTCCTTATGCTATTTCTTATTCTGGAACAACAAACCAACAAAGAGACACAAAAATGTGCATTATTATGGTGGAAAACTTTGTCATGTGGTGCAAGGAAAACCATCAGCAACTGAATATTAACAAGACAAGGAACTTATAACATAGACTTTCCATAGAAAATGTCAGAACAGGCTCTTCTTTTTTAAAGAGGCTTAGGTCCTTTAATGTTTATCACAAGCTGATATTGTAACTGTTCATAGTGGCCTGTGTACTTTTGTACTTTCTGCTCTGTTGTAGGAGTAACACCACCTCATAAAATGCCAAATACCTGAATACTCTGATCTGGAAGACCAACTGCTTTACAGGACTGATCTCAGAATTCACAGATGACAGAGAAGAGGATGTTGGCAAAAATCAGAGGGCTTAATGGCTAATGATGTTCATCTTCTTCATGAAACACTGTTCTACTCAACCTTTGGCCACTAATCATTCTACCACACTATGCCAAGAGGTGTTGCTACAGTTACTGTATTTTATTTCCACAGCAATCAGATTGTAAAATGCCACCTTCCATCATTCCCATCTATATCCTAGCTAGGGACACATTGGCTTATGGAAACTATGTATTAAATGTTTATTAGGTTCATTTGTCAATGAACACTGGGAATTTGCTTTCACTGTTTTGCACTATGATGTTATATGTATTTGTATTTGTATGTAGGAAAATGTATTTCCAGAGAGTAAAATTATCAGTGTACTTTATAAATATATAAATTAAAAACATGTACTACAAGGTTCTTCAGAAGTGGCAGATGTTTTATATGCCTTACTGCAGAATGGAAGCTTTCTATAATGATATTTTGAACATTAACGCATGTGACAAAAGTTACACATTATCACATGCACCTCAAACTAAGAGACATCAGTGAGAAGATGCACTATTGTGTTTATTTTTAGCAAAACTAAAACAGCTTTTGAAAATAAATATTTAGCTTGCAAAAGCAAAATGTCTTCTAATTAGGCTCTAGCCTCTGAAGGTTTAACACAGAATGACGGTTTTGTGCTATTGCTCGTCTTTAATTCTAACACCGTACTCCCATTACTCAGTTAAATCCACACAGTCACAGGAGAATATACTATATAAATTCCATACAAACATACAATTGCATTTTGTGAATCAGATACTGCAAATATTAATTATTATTCAAATAGTAGCACACCATAATAAGGCACTTTTCGTAGCACATAAGAGAATCTAGGATATTTCAGAGTTGCCTCTGAAGAACTTAGAAAAGTCAGTGAGTATCAGAATGTCAAATGAGGTAAGAAAGTAAGAAATGAAAACAGGAAGACTGGGCTGTTATAATTTATTGGTTTGGGTATTAGCAGTAGAATTATAAATATAGGTAGATCAAGCAACTTAGGGGTGAAGTGGTCATGGTGTCTATCTAAAATCATTAAGCTCATAACAGCATTTTTAATCTCCCATAAATAGTTAACATTTGGTGTGGGAGAGCCATTAATGCACTTAATGAAAAGAACGAATCTTGAACAGTGTTTAATAGGTGATGCAATGATTAATTGAATGCAGACAATATGTTATATTTAAAATACAGCTTAGAATTATTCCAGGACTGTTGACAGAGGATGATAGATTAATCGTATGGCAGGAAGTTTAAATGAGAAGAAATCAATTAAATGAATGGAAGGATATTTTCATAGGCAATTGCCATAAAGACAAGACTCAAATAGCTAATGTAAATACACAAAAGCTATATTAAATTAAAAAACGCCTTATTTCAAAGTAAAAACACACAGCGTCTGTACCTCTAAGTCTATATTGTATGTTCTGTGTCTTTTAATATGCAAATGTAAACACGGTACAGTAAACTGTAATATTACTGTTTTGTTTATTCTGGATTGCTTCTGCTATAGAAAAAATTCACTTGATAGCAGCTTTTATTTTTGATTAAAATATACCATAACAGTTTATTTTCACACATGTGAAGAGAAACTTTGAAAAAGATAGGAGTCATATTAAGACCTTGTCTTCTACTGTGCTAAGTATAAATACTCTTGACTTTGTGAAATCATAAATGTGGATATGCATTAGATACATGTTTGCACATTGTGATAGTATAGATCATAATCATTAGTTCACAAAACTAGATCAGTTTTGACTTTTATAATAACACTCTAATAGACTTTGCAGGCTTCTATGTGTAAGATATGGATTAATAGTGGCATAGATAAAATTGTGCACACTGAGCCAAAAAGTAATACATGAATTCTTTAATGAGCATTATTTACGCGGCATATATTTAGATTAGCCATTAGATCTTTCCCCTTAAATATACACAAGGATTGATGGGTGTGTATAAAAACATTATTTTAATATTCCTATAAATAACATTAAATATACACATAAATCCTACACCGAGGGAGAAATGAAACTTGAGGCAACAAACAAATTCCAAAAAACTTTGACAAAATAAACAGACCTAATGTCTATACAAAACCACAACCTGACTATTATACTGCCTATGTAAGCCTTCAATCTTTTTCAACGAATGGGGCTTTCTACATAACCTATAGTCCAAACAGATTGAATTAGAAAGACACAGACCCAGACCTGTTGAAAATTTTCTAGTTACCCAGGCTCCAGTACAGTATGCTCCGTTGTCCTGTCCACTTTTGCCACATCTACATGTTTTTTTTTTTCCTGAAACTTGCTTAACCCCTCACCTGCATTATCACATATGACAAGGCGGCTTTGCAATTTCCATACTGACATCCCTCTGTCTACACCATTTTTATCTAACTAACTCATTCACAAATCTTTTATCAACAGACTATTTATGACCACAGCATTACCACTGGCATGATTATTTTTGCCCATTCACAATGCACCTTGTTATATGAAATTCCCCACAGTTAAACTTTTCCAGATACACACATGAAGGTGTCTCTGGCACTTGCTGCTACACTGTGTTCAGAAGCACTTACTGTAAATGGTAAGCTTTACATAATATCCACCATCCATGAAATATTGATACATGTCATTCTCTAGACAGACAGCTAACACAGCACACATGTACATTAAAAGGGGTGTGTACTTAATAAAGTGGCCACTTAGTGCATGTGATATGCAAACAATACATAATATAACACTGTGGTTGCATAATTCCTAATACTTCTTGGAAGAACCCCTACAAAGAAACAATGGGGCCCAAGTTAGGCAATATGTAAAGAAATAGATTGTACTTTTAAGTAGGTGGAGGGTGATATGGTTGTATCATGTTATCTAAATATTAGCATGGTTACATTACAGTACACATCACAGTATAATATTTGTGTATATACTTTTCAGACTGAATCCAATTTAAGCTCTTTTGTTGGTCCAATTTTATAGGTAAACAGAGGTTAGTTCTACTGTGATGTTTCTTTTCAAATGGACCATTTTAATCAACTAATGTAATAATAATAATAATAATAATAATAAATACATTTTATTATTATAGCAACATTTACATGCTCAAAGCGCTTCACAAAATTTCAGAATGAACAACAGTGAAAAGCAGAAAAAAAGATCAAATCTGATACAAAAAACTCAATAAGGACAAAGCTTTGAGTTAGAATACCAGAATATATCTCAGAAGAAATACAAAATACACCAAGTAAACTCTAAACAAATAGCAGCTTGTGATACAAATGCAAATCATCCTGAGCACCTAGTATCGAATTTTAAATTTTTTTACAATTTATTAGGTTAGAACGAGGTAAAAGAGTAACAAACACCCCTCTTTAAAGCAAGGATCAACTAATGGGTAAGCCCAAACAACATTCCTATGAAGCGGTGCTAAGATCAATAGGACAATCTACAGAATACCCTATCAATAAGGGGGCATTCAGATAAATCGGAGAATTTACACGAGTCAAAAATGACTTGTGGCTTTATTTGACTGGATAAAAGTGATGAAGTTTAGAAAATGAAGGGTCAGATGACGTAATGAACTAGATGAGGTAGTGGTAATAGATAAGTATAAAAGAGGATACATTGTTTAATTGATTGCTCTGTCTGTGGACTGAGATATATGTTAATAATGACTGTGCAAATAAGGTAAAGTTCTACATTTTCATTGGGGCTCCACGATTGCCTTCTTTGAAGAAAGTGTTCCACAACACTAGACAGAAATGTCAACTGTAAAAAGGGTCAGAATGTTATAAAAGAAAGAATTGAGTCATCTGATCTAATTAATTAATATTCAAAATATCTTTACTGTGCAAAAGAAAATGCAAGAATAACAGAATAAGAAATTGTGGGGTACAAAATCTGTAAATTTTGGACTATATTTTCATTATGTTTTGTTAAAGACAAATCAACAGATGAACTTAATACTTGCATGGGCAGTTAAGATCAAAGGTTATCTGTTTTGCTAAATCACAGTACCATCTGTTTGAACTGACCAGCAATTCAGGAGATTCCTCAGGCTATTGATTACTTTACACTGTTGTGGTTAGGGTCTGTGTGTATGTGTATATGTATGTGCGTGATAATCTTAAGCCAATACAGCCTAGTAAAGAAAATTTTAATGCTGGTCACAAGGCTGATTTTCAAAATCTTACTTCTACAGAAATGATGTTGGTGGAAATTTTTAAAATTAAAAAAAAGATATTCTAGTAATGAATGAAAAAATGTCTCATATTTCACTGCATTCAAACTTTGAAGATATAGTGCATCTCAAAATACATGGATCAAAGGATAAAAAGGGTGTGCACATTATGCTCATTGTTGTCTTCTTGTAGCTTTATTTATACTTAAAGGTTTTCTCCTACTTTAAAAAAAAAACTTTACAATGCTCCATTTCCCTTAGTGACCTAAGCATATGTTTATTTTGTTTAATGGTTAATCCAGGGCTACCCTTCTATCTTTTACCACTATCATTAGTGTTCAGTGCAGAACAAAACACCATAAGCCAGTTTCTTCAATGATTGTCTTGCAAGGTCCGAACAACATAATCATACATCAAAATACTTTAGGAGAGCAAAAAGTGTGTGTGAGTGCGCTTGGAGATGGGAAGGGTGGGAGAGGAGGGTTGGAGATGTTAAGATGTGAAAAGTGTCAAATATATCTGAAGGTAACGAAACACTCACTTCCCACTACAGGCCATCTCTTTTGCGGCAAGCAACAATGGCAGCTTACTGATGTCTTCTACTATCATAGAAATGATATCTGAAAATTTCTACTGGTTTACATATTTCTCCTGGTGTTTCGTTTCTACTGGTATACTGCACACCATTACGTTTAAGGTTCATTATTTACTAGCTATCCAAATGTTTATATAATGGTACTGCCTGAACTTAAAAAAAAAAAAATCTTTTTTTCTAAGGAAATTCACAAACCAAAACATTTCAGATACAAATGAAAATAGTCATCAGACACAAAAATCGCTTGTTTTTTTAAGTACAAAAATGAATACAATTGGAATATAATTTCATTTAGATGACACAGCCAGGCAACAACAGTACAAAGGCTAACACATTACTTCCAAGTAATGTAATCTTAAAGGAATACTCTTTAGTAAAATTATATACTTTATGTATTACTTATTCCATGTAGGTTGTAGAAAAGAAAGAAAATTTTAATCACATGGTTTCATGCAGAACAGATAAACATTTTGACACAATAGGTGTTTATGGTGACCAACACTGGGAAAGAACAAATCATATCAAAAATGTCAATGAAAATAATCTCACATTGCTTTTTGTGTTGCATTATCTACATGTCAGGCTAACAACATCACAGACCTGAGCACTTTTACTAAGATATTGTTAAATAATAAATCATCTCAAGAAAACACACTTGTAACAAAAACGGAACACATGCAGGCGCATACAAGTCTACAAGCCTTTGAAATGTAGACCCGCATCCTGCTGTTACATTTACATTTATAGCCACAAATGGGACCTTGGGATTATTTAGTCTGTGAAACTGCATGAGTGAATTGACCTTCTGCTTGTTGAAGCATCTTGGATATGTATAGGTATATCCACAGGAGGCATATTCTCTTCCCGATAATGTTTTCACTTGCCTTTCTTTTTGTTTTTAATCTTTAGTCTCTTAAGGAACTTGGTATTATCACTATCATGTAGAGAAGAGCCAAGCAAAATGACACCTTTTATTGGCTAACTAAAAAGATTACAATATGCAAGCTTTCGAGGCAACTCAGGCCCCTTCTTCAGGCAAGATCATGTGAAACACAGTTTTAGACAATGGATAAGACATTACTGGGCTGGACTCCTAACTAATGAATGAAGGGTTTGAAATGGATGGCAGGACCGCAATTCAAATGATTGGGCACATCTGAATATGTTCTATTTTTATGAGAGCATTTTTCTGAAAAGTGGTTAACAATATTTTATCAAAAAATACACCTGTTTGGGACGTTGTAAGCATACCAGTGGATGTTACTGGTGTCACATATGGACTATGCTACAGATGCCATGGTAGCTTTGGGGCGGCAGCTGAGGATGTGTTTCAGTGTTTCTCTTCCTTAGAACAATGGATATGCTGGTACGTGTACCCTTCTCCACATATAAAGGATGAATTAGTTTGGTAGAATATCACATACAGTTTAGATCAATAAAGTAGTATATGCTGGCGTTTTGCTCCACCACTCCCTTCATTCTTACTGATGCTTCTTGCTGTCTCATGGTGACAGCCTTGTTTGGAACAGCGCACTCAACTACTGCCTGTCCTACTTACTGTACCAGTCTGCACTGATCCTGACCTTGGGCCCAAATATACTGTACCAATATCTTGTGACTAACAAGGGCAGCCTTCCCAGTGATCTTTATCCACTACCATCTATAGGGAACATCTACCTCCTCTATCATTCTCTTGATGGCCTTGCTCTTTTTCATACTCAACATTCTCAGTGAACAGTTAAACTTTACTGTGGAAATGGCCTTGAACAGCTAAGACCAACTCCCTGTGCTGTAAATAGGATTAGGCCAGCTCAACCACTTTTTTCAATCTCCATTTCCAACCATCCTCACCACGTGACCCCAAGGGATAGCCCAAAAACCAGGTAGAACATTTTTTATATTAACTGGTACTCACCCAGTATATCTCTATTTGCGCACAGATTAACTATTTGTGTGACTGATAAATATAACGAATACTGAAGGAAAAATTATTATATAGCATTAATATACAAAGAAAAAAGTGTTGAGTATGCAGAAGTATGGTGATGATGTTGAAAATAAGACTATATAGTATGCCATATATTATATACATAAATGTAACAGTGTTTTCTATAATCGCCTTATGTATGAACAAACCAACTGGTGCACTTGCTCATTTGTGTCTCTGATCCTCCACATGAAGCTTTGTTTTGAATTGCAAAGTCAAGGAATTAATTTCTTGATGCTTCAGTTGTGAAGCCCCATCTTTGGTATTACTATATGAATGCATAGGTCACCTTGGCACTCCTGCCATTACCATCAACCCAAACTCTGCAATGGAAACAGCAGGTTCATAAAAGATGGTGGATGCATGGATGGATGGATGTGACTGAAACATAAAAAACAGCATTCTTTTCATGGGCCACCAAACAAAGTTAATGAAGGGGTTTGTATGAATATACAGTATATATAGTACTGTACCGATAACATTTTTTATCTTTTTTTAAGGGTTTAAAAATTTGTCCACGCTATTTAAAAATGCAATTAAATACAAGGGTTGTGTGTTTTATACACAACTTATTTACCTTTTTTTTAATACATTCTACATAAAATACAATATTTTAATACCATGGTTGCTTCAGGACTTAAAAATATTTCCAAATAAAAAAAAACTGCAATGGAAACAGTTTTATGCTTATGATTTCTTATCAAGTTCACTTAATCAATAATTCCATTCCTGTACACAAAATGGTCATCACCCCCTGACCTTTCACTTTAAAAATGAACAGATCTACTGCACAGCTTTTAATTAGAATCAGGGTAAAATATAGCAGAATGAAAAAACTATTTTGCTGTTCCGCCAAGTGTCCTGAAGGAATATTATTCTAAGAACTGAGGTAAATCATTTTTGCAGTTAAAGTGCTGATGAGGACATAATACTGATGAGCATTCAGAGGAGAGGCTTCTTTCTCTAAAATTAACTGGAAAATGATGTAGACATGTTCATAATGGTATGCATAACAAAATGAACAGAAAAGTAAAAATAAAAAGAATCTACTGCGTTTATAATTTATAAATTGATTTTATGCTTTATCATACTAGAGAAAACTATTACTGGTTTCCCTAAGTTGTACTACTTTCATTTCAGCTCTACTGTTAGAAAAAAACATGCATTCCTTTGTTTTGATCAGTTAAAGAGTTATAAAAATGGCTCTTAATACCAGTTCAATCTAAAGCCTTTTCCATGTACAAAGTCAATCAGGTCACACTAGGGAAAAATGTTTATTTTAAGGGAGCAAAAAAAAAAAAAAAAAAAAAAGATTATATAGGAAATCTTGGAAACCCAGCAAAGATGGGTATGAATGTATGGGGTCAACTTCTGTAATAAAATATCAAGATGAACCTCCATATTGGCTTTAACAATCAGCTCTGTGACAATATATTTATGTGCAATACATACAGATGCATTATCAGGGGTAGCAGCACAGGATGTTTGCAGACATCGTAAGGCTTAAATAAATGTGTCGTTGCAGTGCCAAATTAGTATGGAAACCAACATGTCCCAAAGGTATCACGACCTAGTGAGCTGAATGACTTCCGGCCTGTTGCTCTGACGTCACATCTGATGAAGACCATGGAGCGGCTGCTGCTTCACCACCTGAGGCCACAGGTCCGCCACGCCCTCGACCCTCTGCAGTTCGCATACCAGGAGAAGGTGGGAGCGGAGGATGCCATCATCTATATGCTACACCGATCCCTCTCCCACCTGGACAGAGGCAGTGGTGCTGTAAGAATTATGTTTTTGGACTTCTCTAGCGCCTTCAACACCATCCAACCTCTGCTCCTTAGAGACAAGCTGACTGAGATGGGAGTAGACTCACACCTGGTGGCATGGATTGTGGACTATCTTACAGACAGACCTCAATATGTGCGTCTTGGGAACTGCAGGTCTGACATTGTGTTCAGCAATACAGGGGCACCGCAGGGGACTGTACTTTCTCCGGTCCTGTTCAATCTATATACATCAGACTTCCAATATGACTCAGAGTCCTGTCACGTGCAAAAGTTCGCTGATGACACTGCTATTGTGGGCTGCATCAGGAGTGGGCAGGAGGAGGAGTACAGGAAGCTAATCAAAGACTTTGTTAAATGGTGCGACTCAAACCACTTACATCTTAACACCAGCAAAACCAAGGAACTGGTGGTGGATTTTAGGAGGCCCAGGCCCCTCATGGACCCTGTGATCATCAGAGGTGACTGTGTGCAGAGGGTGCAGACCTATAAATACCTGGGAGTGCAGCTGGATGACAAATTGGACTGGACTGCCAATACTGATGCTCTATGTAAGAAAGGTCAGAGCAGACTATACTTTCTGAGAAGGTTGGCATCGTTCAACATCTGCAGTAAGATGCTGCAGATGTTCTACCAGACGGTTGTGGCGAGTGCCCTCTTCTACGCGGTGGTGTGCTGGGGTGGCAGCATAAAGATGAAAGACGCCTCACGCCTGGACAAACTGGTGAGGAAGGCAGGCTCTATTGTAGGAGTAAAGTTGGACAGTTTAACATCTGTGGCAGAGCAACGGGCACTAAGCAAACTCCTGTCAATCATGAATAATCCACTGCATCCACTGAACAGTGGCATCTCCAGGCAGAGGAGTAGCTTCAGTGACAGACTTTTGTCACTATCCTGCTCCACTGACAGACTGAGGAGATCGTTCCTCCCCCACACTATGCGACTCTTCAATTCCACCCGGGGGAGTAAATGCTAACTTTTTTCATTTTTATTACTATTTAATTTAATATTGTTTTCTTTGTATCAGTATACTGCTGCTGGATTATGTGAATTTCCCCTTGGGATTAATAAAGTATCTATCTATCTATCTATCTATCTATCTATGTGCTAAAGCAAGTTGTGTCTTTAAAAGTGTTCATAAAAAGTATCACAGTTAATACCCAGATTATAGGGGCTAAATCACAGAAAAAGGCTGTGGAAAGAGAATGAATTCTAAAAAGTAGGAGGAAGTGGGTACAAACATGATAATCTATGCAAAGTTTATCTTTTAGATTTAAGTGAATGAGGTTGAGAAAAGGCAAAATCCACACATTGTGCGGCATTTGTGACATAGACATTACAAAAAATAATGCTGTTTGCATTCCAACATTCATTACACCCAACAAAACTTTGGGAAGAGACCGAAAATTGGAATACCCAGAGAAAATTTATGTGCACATATGTGGAACATACAAACAGTGACAGGGTTCTGGCGCACAAACAATACTAGGCATTGTAACAATGTCATCCTATTGTTAAAAAGGACTACTTTATATGTGACCAGCCAAAGTACTCAACAAAGTAACCACACTTGCAGAATTGGTTTAGGAAAAAGAGATTTATTTATTTTTTTTAAATGGTGATCTGTTGTTATTGCTAGATGTCGCATCCATCATCCACACTGCTTCTCTAGCAACATATCTGCTTTTGTGAATCAGGAATTTTATCTTTTGGGGATTGATTAGATTCTAGAATCAAGGTAACTCCTTGCTGGGTTATGATCATTAACACTGTAATGTCTGACTTGTCCTCTTGTGGTGCTTAAATTATGAAGAAAAGCAGACAAAGTAGGAGTTAAACAACAACCCCTTGATTCTCATCTGTGTTGTGCTACACTTGCACTCTTGGGCAAAGCTCACCCACCAACACCCTGAAAAGAACAAGATGCTCCATTGTATATTAGAGTAAATTGAAGCAGCATGTGGTTAAGTAATGTTAAGCTCTGGCTGTTTTGTCTGCTAGTCTAGGTTTAGTCTGTTCAGATGTTTCACTTGCTCATAGCCAGCAGGTGGCCCTGGTGTGCAAACTAGCAAAAGGGAAATAGGAAAACACTCACACACACACACACACACACACACACACGCACACTAGAACCTACAGGTCAATATTTAGGATTTGCAAAATGTGGCCCAGATCAATCAAAAGTTATAGGATTGTATAGGGAACAAACAGACAGAAAGACGTTATATATTTATACACTGAGATTAATTTATAGTGTGCTGAGATTATAAATAATCTGCAGGTTATAAGAAAAAAATTAAACTAAACGAAGCTCATTATGTACAAAACAAAGTGTTCTCTAAGCACGACAAGCCAAAATTCAATAAAGTTCTATAGTAAATGGTATGATTCAAAAATCACCAGTTTTTAACATTTATTTTTCCAGAATTTATACTTTTTAAAAAAATATGCAGACTTCTAAGAGTCATTAGTATACTTTTGTTGTTGTGTTCATCAGTCTCATTTTGTGACTGACAAAATAATAAAAAATTGTAGTGTTGCTACTTTCTAATTAATAATGCTGCATCTGTTGGTTATGAGTGGTTTTGGGTGATCACATTCTTCCTTGAACAGGTTTATGTCACTGGGTAAAAGATGCTTTCAATGGTAAAATTTTATTTAGCACTAAATGGGGGCTGATTGATGGCTCTGAGGCTAGGGTTCTGCACTGATAATTGGAAGGTTGTCGGTTCGAATCCCATAAAAGCCGGAAGTGACTCTACTTAGTTGGGCCCTTGAGTAAGTCTTAACCTGCAATTGCTCCATCCTGGGTATGACGTTAATTTTTATCCAGCCCTAGATGTAGGCCCTCCAACCTGCAAGTAAAAACCTTGGGGTTGGTGTCAGAATTGGCAATCTAGCCATCATAAAAAACTTCACACTGTTCCATTCCATCTGAACTAGTGTGGTGCTGAGGTGTCACCCACTGCATGGATGCACTCGGGTCCTAATCTGGGATCCTGAAGGTTTGTCATGTGGTGGATGTGGCAACACGCTGTATCAGTGCATTCTTCTCTCTCTAAGTCAGAATAGAGGACAAAGCAGAATTAGCCTGCAGTATACTAATTCATGTTCTCAAAAGGCTAATTTATGAAGTTTCAGTTAAATTTATGGATTAAAAGTTAAAGAAAATAAAATTGCAAGAGCAAGAATGTCATCTGTTACTTGCTCTGTTTTTCTGGAGGCACTAGTCTCTAGAGATACATTACTAGGATATAATTTTTAATCATATAATTTTACCTTGAGGTTAAATGTTATGCAATTGTGCACATCAGAGCCTGACAGCTGTCCTCAATTGTCCCTGAGTTGGACAAGGGATGCCCATTATTGAGAGTTATCTTGTACTGACCTTAGGTTGATGTATGCTACCAAATTCTGTAGTCTGTTTCTTGTACCCTTTGCTTTCTTTAGTTCAATTTTGCCTTTCTCATACACCTTACTCTACTATCCCAGAAGTTTAATCTTTGCTATTACAAAGTGACCCTCTCTATTACAAGTATTTTAAGACAGCCATCACCAGTTTTGCTGATTGCACTCTGTTGGTGTTTTTCAAAGTTTCCAACTGATCAGAAAACTTCTATTAGCAAGGCCTGGGTAACAAATGTAGTCGTCAAATGAAGAGTTCAGTGTGATTTATGTTTCCCTCTTTGAGTTTCTCTAGACACATTTCAGTGATCTATATCTTAATCAAATTCTTGGAGACACTCCCAAAAGTCATAGGTTTAGTTAAAATTACAGGCTGCCTGAATGTAAAAATTACATTCTGTTAATTTTTAGTTACTAAGACAGAGGGACAAAACATGTTTTCCAATTAACCTCTTACCACACTGAGAAACACAACCTTATCAAAATGGTGGTTGATATTTCAAAATGTATCTCAGTAAATAAGAATCAAAACTCATTTTACTCTATAAATGTCATAATGTACTGACATATTCTTATTAGACTTAATAGTTAACTGTGGTGTTTATAGATCCACATTTTGAGATCATGCCTACAGAAACAGTCTATGGAAAATTGGGCTGACCAAGGGCAATTAAACATTGTGATTAAAACCACCCTGTATGAATGCTTAGACTGTCAAAAGTATTGAAACACCAATAAGTAAGGTTTTTAATATTTTCAAAATTACTTTCGTACTCATTTTTCATGGTATTGATTCTACAGTGTACCGTACATTACAAATACGCTACCAGTTCACCGTGGCTAAAGATGCAGCCATGTTTCCATCCACTCACAAGTGTTAATAAGAAGGCAATTTTAGCAACATCAGAGCCTTCAACAGCATGCTTAGCTGACAAAAGAGGGCAGTTTTAGTGACATCTGGCATTTTAGCAAATGAAAAAGGAAAACCACAACATGTATGCAAGTCTGTATGAAAGATTTGCAAATGACTCATTACAAAAAATTTCAAGAGGTACCTTATTACTAAATTATGCAAACATTAATAAGTACAAATCTTTACACTGTTATGTTTAAAGTAGGGATGTGTCATTAATTTTTTTTTCTACAAGTTAAAACATTCTTCTTAGACACTTAAACATTTAACACATCCAGACAAGGGTCTGCAATTATTTTTACCTGCTGGTCAATTTTATTCTGTGCTTTTCATTCAGGGGCAACCCTCTTTAGCATTAGAGCTCCATTGTTCACTCGATTTTTAAATCCCTTGCCGTGAAGTTTGTTGCTGTAGTGCATTACTTTTTTTATTCTATTACATGTAATTTTAAAATTATATTTCATTACATTTACACCTCATGGAAGAGCATGTTGACATGCTAGTCTGTCTTATAAAAAATTTGGAATTAACGAAGACAACATAGAACATTTATACAAAAATGCAATGTGCACTCTTTGCATTTATGAAAAGCCTTTAAGTATGTTAGTGGACTGTTTGTGTGTGTGTTACTTTTCTGAACAATTGATTACAAAATAATTTTAATTTAACGTTTAATATTTTTATGTATAATGTTTACAAAAGATTGCAATACATTTGTAACATCAGTAACAATAAAACAATATTGACGGGGATTACCTTTCTTTACTTTTTATTGTTTACAGAACTTTACTCTTAGCTTGTACAAAAGATTGCACTATTTGAAGTATTTGCATATGCTGACTAAAAAGTCTATTTGTTTTTATCATTGTTAAAATTTTAATGAAAACAAAACTGCAATTTATTTAAGTACACTTCTTATTGAGTTACATCATATGCTGTACAGGTAATCAAATTTCAGTATTTTTGTTTACATTACATAATGTTTTTGTTCAGCATCATGTGTATATTATAGTGATATTTACAGTGTAAGACACTGGGTTCCTAAGTCCTTAGTTCTTTAGATTGCTTAATAATAATTACCTAAACTGTACTAGGGGGAGGGCTGAAGTACTTCCAGGACAGCAAAAAGGCAAATCAACAATGGAGAAGGAGACCTGGTCCATCTTTAACATATTATGGGAAAAATGTGTGTTACTTTATGATCACTCTACATCTTGTAAGAATTAGTATCATTTGCATATGTTTTACACCCATCTGGTGTTTGTCCGAAGACAACAAGAGTCTGTGTGATAGTGTAAATAACATGAAGACAATCAGAAAACATACCAGATGCCCTAAAATATTGTGCAACTGAGCCAAAAGAAGATATAAGCTGCATGTAAATTGTGGTTAATGATGAGGATGGTGCAGCTGCTGGACCCTTAAATGGACAAGAGAATATGGTGCAAGCAGTTATGATGCTTTGACATTGACCAATAGTTGGATGAAAGCAAAACTTAATTCATTATCACTGTAGGATAATGGAAATTCAGTGAGAAGCTTTGCAAATATGGTTCAGCCTATATACATTGGACTTCCAATACAACTCATGTATCCTGCTACGTGCAAAAGTTTGCTGACATCACTGCTATCATGGGCTGCATCAGGAGTGGGCAGGAAGAGGAGTATAAGAACCTAATCAAGGACGTTGTTAGATGGTACGACTCAAACCACTTACACCTGAACACCAGCAAAACCAAGGAGCTGTTGGTGGATTTTAAGAGGCCCAGGCCCCTCCCGGACCCCGTGATCATCAGAGGTGACTGTGTGCAGAGGGTACAGACCTATAAATACCTGGAAGTGCAACTAGATGATATATTGGACTGGAATGCCAATACTGATGCTCTGTGCAAGAAAGGACAGAGCTGACTATACTTCCTTAGAAGACTGGCGTCCTTCAACATCTGCAATAAGATGCTGCAGATGTTCTATCAGGCGGTTGTGGCGAGCACCCTCTTCTACGCGGTGGTGTGCTGGGAGGCAGCATAAAGAAGAGGGATGCCTCACGCCTGGACAAACTGGTGAGGAAGGCAGGCTCTATTGTAGGCATGGAGGTGGACAGTTTGACATCCGTGACAGAGTGATGGGCACTGAGCAGGCTCCTGTCAATCATGGAGAATCCACTGCATCCTCTGAACAGTATCATCTTCAGACAGAAGAGCAGCTTCAGTGACAGACTGCTGTCACTGTCCTGCTCCACTGACAGACTGAGGAGATCGTTCCTCCTCCACACTATGCGACTTTTCAGTTCCACCCGGGGGGTAAATGTTAACATTATACAAAGTTATTGTCTGTTTTACCTGCATTTTTATCACTCTTTAATTTAATATTGTTTTTTATCAGTATGCTGCTGCTGGAGTATGTGAATTTCCCCTTGGGGATTAATAAAGTATCTATCTATCTATCTATCTATCTATCTATCTATCTATCTATCTATCTATCTATCTATCTATCTATCTATCTAAATAAGTCAAATATTATTAAGGCAGAGAAAATAAAGGTAGATAGGTGGCTGAGCCTTAAAAAGCACGTGTCAATCACCTGGAAAGATCAGCAGCTGGTCCACTGCTGGGCAGTCTGATTTGGAGACTTTGCAGGTTTTATGGTGTATTAAAGTATGAGCTCCCAGATTGGAAATTGAAAACAAGTTCGTCCAGAAGGCAGATTTATAAAATCCATAAAAATCTCTGAAACATGGTTTTAGTAATGACAATAAACAAAGAGAAACTGCTCCCTTAAAGAGTGACAGTGACCAAACCTGCTAATCTTGAGGCAGTGCTATGGATACTTAGGTAGTTGTGCTGTAAATAAACATAACATAATTAAGTACACATACACTTACTAAAGAGACCGTTATGTTATACTGGAAGGCAAAAGAGCTATTGCAAATGGATTAAGTGGAATAGTTTGGAATAACTGTTTAAATAGTTATTAAAAATGTGTTCTTTTGTAAAGCATAACCAATAATAGTTAGTTATAGTTGTCAGAAACAGAAGTCTGAAAAGACAGTTCTTAGTGGCTATAAATAGCTTAACTTAATTGTTTGAATGACTCAGCAATTGAAAGATGGGCATCCTCTTCTTGAACTTTTAATTTAAAAGATAAAATTAACTAAATCATACAGTAATACACAGGTTTCTTAATTGTCATAGAGCAGTATTTCTTTCCCTGCCTGCTTTGAAAGTAATGGCTATATATTTTTTACTTCTGGTTCTATTTTGGGGAAAAGAACATCTCACATTTTATGAATAATGACAGAATTATTTTTAATCAAGTAAACAAGTGCTGTGCTGTAAATGTTTAAATAATATTAAAAATAATATACATATTTTTTTTTCCATCTCAGTTATAGTATGCATTTTGGCTGAAGGTTTAGAGACAACAGTAATAAAAGATGATATCCAGAAACCCAGGGGAGACTATTTGGAGTTGTCAAATTACCTTCATGTTAGGGATTTAGGTTGACATCACACTACACAACTTTTAATCAGATATCATGTCACTTAATAACTGCAGTTGCTCGCTCTCATTGCCTTAAAGATGTAAGGTTACATGCCAAGGAACTAAAATGACGTATTACATGACTTGTTCATGGATTCTCAGCACAGTTTCACATTTCCAATGCATTATTAGGTTGTCTCATTTTGACAGTCATGTAATGTCGACCTTAGATGGAAAACCACTGCATCCCATCCAGGCAGAGGGAGAATGCTTAAACTCTACACTGATATGGACTGGGTCATTTTTACATAAATGTATTCTTGAGATCATTGATTTTCAACATGTTCACCATCATTAAGTATATAAATTCTTATATATTCTTCTAAGTTCAACAAATATGTTTTGCAATTGATTTTCAGTAATACCCGTAATTACATTAGTTATGCTAGTCAATTCTTTAAAAGAATGTGGTTTAGTTGAGTGGTGCATCTTTCTGGTAATGGGTTCCAAATCTTCTTGGCACTGAAAGGACTGATTTTATCTTGGCCAACCATATGATACAGTTTATTTTCCCTTTTATTGAAGTCATGGGTCAATTGTAATTCTGAAAACAGTAATGAAATAATTAATAATTTAATTAAAAATTAATAAACCATTACAATTGTATTATTCAAGTATGATAAATTAAATTAATTACACCTTTCAATGTTCTTTACAGACTGATTTTACCAAGCAACATGAAGCACTGAAGTTATGATAATTAAATAACTGTGCAAGGATATTTATAATGGCCTTGTATTTGGCTGCTGTTCAATAATTACATAGTTGCACCTATAGCTTCAACTTAAAAAATACTATATCACAATTACTTTGTACTGTAACAATGACTATTATACACTTATTAAATGAACAGGTTAAGCTTGAAAGTGTTGCTAAGAACAATGTAGTTAAGAGTCAATTCATTAATTAATTAATTTTTAATACACTGAACAGTATATCCAGAAATCTTACATTTAAGAACTCATTACTAGTCATTGGGACCAGACCTATATCAGGGAATTAAATTCTATTTTTATAGCTGGAGAATTATTCTTTTGTTTCAGTTTTTTGATTTTTAAGGACAAATTTACTCTTAACAGAACTTGAAATTAATTAAACTGTTAAATGATTAAATATTTATGATTCCATTACCCAATTGCTCATTAAGATTTGTACGAAATCATTGAGAAGTAAAATTAGCAGAATCTGTAACTTTCAAAACAGAATAGAAAATAATGTAATTTTAAAATTACAGTAAGCTGCTTTCTTCGTTGCAGAGAAGAGGGGGCCAAATCCTGTACTTGACACCATTGGGCAGAAAATATCACTGAAGATGGCCTATGCACAAACACACCCACAAGGGACCAACCTAAAGCCACCAGTTAACCTATTTTCCAGAGATATTGAAGAAAACCAGAGAAAAAAAAACAACAGATTGTGGGAAAATGTGCAAAATGTAGACAGACACCAACTGGGTATGGGATTTGAACCCAGGACATTTGAACTATGAAGAAGTAGACCTAACCATTGTGTTACTATGCTAAACTAAAAATAAAGATAATAATAAAAGTACAACAACTCTATAATCAAATCAATTCTGGAAAGTTTTCTTAGATAAATTTGGGTTAAACAGCAAATTTAAAAATTAAAGGATAGGAATACTATTAAGAAGACTAAGAAGTCACAAATCATCTCTGGAGATTTTTAAAACTAAGTCAAACCTACTTTAGAAACTGAAAAGTACAGAACAGAGGCTAACATTAAATAAGAATTAAGAAAAAAAGTTTGCAAAACTGTTTGCACCACCCAGATTAACTGTAATAAGTAAATCTAAAATATTTACTTAAGATGATTAAATATTTTAAATAAATTACTTTTTTATTTTAAACATTCATAACATATAATTGTTTCTGAAACTGGAATATATTAAATTAAAATTGGGTAAATCCCAGTTTGATGGGCCACTATCAATAAATTCAGTGGCAGAAGGAAACCTAGTGTAGGCTGCAGGTAGCTGAGGCCACTTTGTGTGACTTTTCTTCAGGTGTTCTGCTTCCCTAACATATTCCTAAAAATTGAATGCTGAGTCTCAAAAAATTGGCTTACATGGCCAAGTTATTAAGTGTGTGAAAGAGCATACTTTGTGATGGACAAATGTCTCATCAAATGCTCGTTCTGACATTGTACTTCATGAAACTCGACCAGGCTGCATTCCTGCCTCTATACCATCCACCACAAATGAATGCTCTTTCACATTTACAAAGGGATCATGTTGAAGTACTGTATTAACTTTAATTTCAGTATAAATCTTAAAACTGTTTATCCAGTATAAATTGTACTTGTTATCAGCTGACTATGTAAAAGCTGGCACAGCATAGCACAGACACACTGACCTTTGAGACAGCAGTTGATAAAGAGCTGCACAGAACAGTAATATTAGGAAAGGAAATTCAGCAGATCCTGCAAATCTGCTTGTCCAACATGTAACACACTTTGATAGAATCATGCTACTGTAGCATCATGTGATAGTGCCACCATGACATTGAGTGATGGTAAAGCATATAAAAGATAAGATTTTCTAATGAGAAGTTAGGGTCATTGGCATTACACCAGAACTATGTCCAGTGCCTCAATCCTGCATGCAGAGTTATAATAAATCCTTGATTCTGTGAGTCAAATTATTAAGCCTGTTGTCTTTCTCTTACAATCACTTGGGCTCTCTTTGAGTTACTTACCCAAACAGCAACTCAGCCTCATGCAGTAAGTCTATACTTTCTGATTATGCAATGATACTAAGAAAAATAAAAATCCATAAAAAATGAAGATTTTTTATTGTGTTCTATTAACACACTAAAACTTGGGATCACTGTTTGGCTGCAAACAAACAAAAATTCTCCTTTTATTTTACTGTTTGCTCTGCTTCTGGTTGCCACACTGTGACAGGTATCTGCCATGCATCGATTCTAGACCACCCTCACTAGGAAAAGAAAAAGAAAATAAATACTGTAGATGCTAACTTAAATCAGATTACAATCTTTTTAAAAAAATCATTCCAATTAATGCAGGATTTTCTGATGGCTTAATTCAATTTATCTTTTCTTGGAGAAAAAAAAATGTCAACGAGTGTTTTCAATTGGAACAGCTGCTTCCTATTGTGATCAGCTGTGCAGAGTACAGTAGCTGGAGCTCATCAATTATTAATTTGTTTGCAGACTGGAAGGGCAAGCAATGATTAAGGTTGTGTTCTCATAGCTAGAAGAATCACTTTAAGAACAAGTTCAATCTGGTGTCAAGCTCATATCTTCTATCAAATGAGAGCACAACAGAATAAACCAAATCACTACTCACTCTCCCTCCCTCCCCTTTACTAAGGTATTACGGCTTTTCTTTTCAGTGAAGCATGATACAGATCTTGTCAGGCACAATTTAAATAAATAATTACTTGTATAGTCTGTCTTCAAAATAATACATTGCATATATGGATATGATTTCTTGCAAAACAGTTTTCTTCTCCAATGCTGTGTGCACTTGTGCAGACATATTCAGTGCTTAAAATAAGTCAGATTTCTGTACCTAGCATGACTGAATCATTTTTTTAAATGTGTAATTGAATTACTCTCCTTTTGACTTTAACATTTTCATATATTTTTAATGAAAAGATTAAACCCTTATCAAGTCATAATACATCAGTAGCAATACTACATATCATGCTCTCCCAAACTGCCATCAATTACGTGTATCAGTTTTTCCATCGGTGAGGTCACTACCTGCAATTTAAATTTGAACTCCTTGTTCAATTAGTCTCTCATTTTCAGAGTCTAATCTGTACAAAGAAAATTTACCGTGGTATGTGTTTAGAATTTTGCTTTTGTTGTCACTGCTTTTAGTTCAAAGCAAACTATTTTATCACATTATTACAGTGTTTTTCTTCTACATTTAATAATTCATTTTAGCTTATTCCCATTCTTGTTTAATTTAATAATACACGGAGGGCAAAAACAGGTTTACAGTTGCAAAAAGAAATAAAGCTTATGATTATTACAACAGCTTTATTAACTCAATATCTTTATTATCTTTATTAACTCAAAAGAATGTCACAATGGCACAGTGCACTTAATACATGAATATGCTCTATGTTTCCCTTTACAAAAATATATGCTGGTTCTGGAAATCATTGATAATTGCGGTTAAAGAAAATGAGGAGAACAGCTAGCAGCTGATGCAAGAAAAAGTGACAGTTTGGAGATTAAAAGATAGATTGGCCACTAGAATAAGCAGTTCAGCTGTGATCATAAAATTGTATATTCTAATTGGAAAGTACTTATACGCAATAATTTCTGTTTGTTTTAGTATTTCTATTTATTGCTGCAAGCATCTCCCTCTCTGTTTTCCCAGGTGTATTTTAATTGCAAAGACGAGGAAACATCACCCAAAATGTAAACCATGCCATATACCAGTCTTATTAGACATTGTTTAAACAAAGTAAAATGATATATATAAAATGGGTGAAAATTTACATTCTAAGAATCATGTCTTAAAAACTATAATTTTTGGTAATGCAGAGTGTAATTTGTACAGTATAATTATCATCATAAATATGATAATAGGAAAAAATATGGCCTTAAATGTACCACATAAACCTGTTGTGGTAAACAAATATAATACCCTGTAGGTCCTCATAGCAGCCATTAAATCAAAGCAAGAAGTGTTGTATCACAAACAGGCTTCTCATAACTTGTGGAAATACACACCTAGTTTAAAAAAAAAAAATTCTACATGACGTTATTTCACTCCTTCACATTTAAGTGAGATTTGATTAGGTGGGCCTCCTTTATCACCTTTTTGTATCCCATTTGCTTAGTCAAACAACACTTTTGACAATAAAAAAAAACCACAGCAAGGAAATTACACTGCCACTCGCAACTTAAAATCATACAAATAACAAATACGTGCAGCACTTCAGGCAAAACCATAGTTTTACTGGCAAATATTTATAAGCAGATTAACGTTGCATTAATATCATTTTATATTCCACCTAAAACAGGCATTACTTATAACTAAGTTCAGTAAATAAAACTGAGCACATTTAAATTATATTTTAACAATGGACATTTGTCTAACTCAAAACTTAACAAAATTGTTAATTTAGAAATTCAGAAATATAACACAGAAAAAAATAGTCATATCTTAAAATCTAGAATATATAGATATTTGGGTTTATATTAGGCACTTCTTTTTGCATATATGTAATAAATATAACTATCTTTCAATGTAAAATGGTACAAGAATAATAAATGCGTGTATACTGTATATCTACATTATCACAGTTTATTCTCTGAAATAAATATAGCATTTCCTAACTTGTTTGTTAAACAATCCACTCAAAAAATCCCATAACTATGAAATACAGTTTGGAGTTGCCCAATTCTTACCGTCAACACAGGCTGGTCTTGCTCTTGTTGTGCCTGCAATTTGCCCTTTTTTACATGCACATCGTGCCGTTTGTCTGGCTATAGTCCGTCGAGGCTGACTGCTGTCTCTGTCCAGAGTGACAATTTCACATGTACCAGCAGCTAGT
Organism: Polypterus bichir lapradei; assembly: GCA_026402145.1. Taxonomy (NCBI): domain Eukaryota; kingdom Metazoa; phylum Chordata; class Cladistia; order Polypteriformes; family Polypteridae; genus Polypterus; species Polypterus bichir. Next base: position 81,934,220 of record JANRMT010062792.1, on the reverse strand, counting down.
TGACCTGGAAAAAGAAACAGCAACAGGTATTAATGTCATTGTGCACTCCAAAAGCAATCAATTATTGCAGAATAGAGTCATGGCCCAATGTCAGAGCTGATGCTGTGTGATAAATGAAAAACAAGACTGATGGATATCCAGGAAAAAATGACATTTTTTTCTTTGTGTTGGACATTTCACAAAATTTGTATTGTATTTATCTTTTCAATTTATGATAGATACAATTTTGAGGGAGGTGGCATGAATATCATGTGAGCTTTTCAGGGCCAGAAGACTATTAAAATCATGTCCATGAATTCTTTCGATATTCTCCTTTTATGCTTTTCAGGGTGTTCTGATTGTAAACAAAGTTGTTTCTAGTTAATACTTACACTACTATTTATTTATATTAAATGTGTGAATGAGTTATGAATGGGTAAAAACAGATTTGCCTCTTGCTAATGTACTGGAGTTTAAAAATGCATAAAACAAACCAATTTAATATATATAATTAATATGTGCAGGTGTGTATAAATATTATACACAATCTGCTACCCTAAACACACTGCTTAATTGAAATGTGCAGACTAAAAAGTGTAAATAATTGAGTGTAAATAATTTGGCTTTGCTTACTCAAATCATATACTGTATATTTAGCAGAACACATTTTCCTTGGGTTTAATGAAGACACAAAGTTTTATCAAACAATTCCTGTACTTCCGGTTACTCTAAACTCAGATTTGCACAGGGGTCAAGTCATCTGAATGTGTACACACTATTGTTTTAATAAATAGCTTTAATAATAAAAAAACTGATAATATTACAGCAACAAGCCTTTATTTACATATGGAAATAACGCAGTGTCCCTAAATGCAACTGCCATTTATTTTTTGTCAGTGCTTGAAGCTCAGTGCTTTTAAAAGCAGACATCTGTGTAACTCATATATACACACCAAAATCTCCAAACCTAATATCCTTTAAAAGTCAGCCTTACAGCATAAGTGTGCCTGTGTGACACTGTACACTTCAAAGTTTTTATATCATTATGCATACAGGACAGGTTCTAGACACAGACTGAGTAGGCACCAGCCTAGGGGAACCATGACTTTTGCACAACAAAACCCAACCAAGTGCAGTAAAGTCCCCATCCTCCCCACAACCCACCACAGATGCGCACAGATTTGCATCAGTTTTACATGCTGTGGCAAGCACGTCAATCTTCAGGGAGGATCTTGTTCTGTGATTTTACTTTTCATATCAAACCCCCACTGATGCTTACTTATGATGAAAAGCATGATCTCAAATGGGCACCTGCTCTTCAATATCATTTACGAATTGTGGGCGCTCACACCCAACACTGCCTAGGGGCACCAACTGGTATATGGTGGCTATAAAAAGTATCTAGCCTACGTTGAAATTTTCACATTTCGATCACTTTGCACACATTTGTTTCATGATCAATGATCAGTGTAAAAAAAAAAAAAAACAAATTAAATCCAAGGTGATTCAATACTGCATAATAAAATGTGAAAACTTCCTAGGGGTGAATAGTTCATAGGTACTGCACTTTAACTTTGACCCTATTCCAGATTTAACTAAAGCAGGCAAAACATCCACAAAGGTATTAATTACGTCAAAAGTTTTAACTTTGAAAGTTAATTTCTACAGTTAGTCACTAGTTCTTCTCTAAGACTCCATCCTCCATCCATTTATTTTTCCCTGTTCCGTGTTAGTGAGTTGCTGTAAGCTATGGCACAATCCAGCCCATCACTATGGGTGCTCACACTCATGCACACCTATACAGCCCATTTAGATTTTTAAATTCACCAGGCAGACACATTTTTTAATCTATACTACTTAAGTATCAACACAATGTTATAGAAAGCCATTACACCTGCATCTGTTTAAAGGATGTTTTCAGTTTTTCTACTCTTACTATAATTCCACTATTGCGTGATAACTTTAAATAGTCATGTTTGAATATATACACTGTATTAATGTTGTACTCTTTCCTACTTATCTGCTTTATTACTTTTTTATATATTTTACTATGTATGTCCTCTGAATCCATCTTCAGAGGAAATCACTATATAATGAAAAATTGTAATCTTATTTATTTAGGCACGTAGAAATGGAATGCAATTTACTGTAAAACAGTCCAGCACAGAAAGGTCAAACAAAACCATCAGTCTAATGTATAATTATGCGTAATTTATATATTGGGCCTACATCACCAGAAATGTGTGTTATTGGCTTTTTCTTTTGTTAGTTTTTTTTTTTTTGTTAGTAAGAATTTCCTTAGTGTGAAAAAGGAGGCTGTGCTCCTTTAGCTAGAGAGAAATAAAAAAGAAAGAAAAAAATTCATATTAACTAATTACCTCAAGATAATAATACTGTATGTCAAAAGGTTAAAAATGGTACAACAAGCTCAGTAAATTTAGGACTATGAAAATAAATTGCCACCAAATTCCAAAGAACTTAAGAACTGATTTTTTTTTTATTACTTCTATTTTTTTTATTGCTATTTTTAAGTGAACCTGGACATCTTATTTCTATATTGTTATGGTAGGTGGGTTAGGATTCTTTGTGGTGGCAACATAGTTTAAGTTATCACAACAGTCTGTCCACTGGGCATGTTAACATTATACAGTTATTGTCTGTTATACCTGCATTTTTATCACAGTTTAATTTAATATTGTTTTTTATCAGTATGCTGCTGCTGAAGCATGTGAATTTCCCCTTGGGATTAATAAAGTATCTATCTATCTATCTATCTATCTATCTACTCAAAACAGAACTGTAAGAGAATTAGGGAATGTGATACATTCTTTATTGAACTCTTTTAACTTATGCTTTTTACACAAAATTATGTTGTCATTTATGGTTATATAGCAGAGTTTCTATAGCAGGAAAATATAATAAATATTCCCAACATCACAACTGGTGACCCAAACAGACTGAGATGACTAACAGGAAAGATGTATATAAGAAAGGGGGAAAGAGGAGAATATGACACAGACAAGTGTGTGAGGTGAAGTTACCATGATGCTAGTATGAAGTCTAAAAATGAAAATGAGAGGTATAACACAAGGATGCGACGATTGTTGTAGGAGCTGAATCAATAGTGTAGGAGTATATATAGTGCTGTCCTTGTGCTGAATGCTAAATGCACCAATTCAAGAAAAAAGTTAATCTAAATCTGTAATAGACATGCAAAGAAAATTTTGTATTATGTCTAAGATTTTGTATTATGTATAAGCCTCTCACTCACTATTTTAAAATCATGAATTTCAATCTACTGATAGTGAGAAGAATGTTTTTGTCGTACTGCTGACAACTATAAGGACACCAGAAAATACTGAGGTGGATGAGATGGGTTGTAGAGTAGAACCCTCAGCATTCAGCACCATGTCAGTCGACAGCTTTAAAAATTTCAAGCTGAACTGTTCGCTGAATTATTCATCAAGATTTATCCTATAAATATACAAATAGAACATCCATTTGTTTAGGAATAAATGAGTTACTTTTTTTACTCAGTTTATTGAGTTGTTATGGGACAACTAAAATATGTTGAACTATTTGCAGACATGTTTAAAAAAATGATATTCTTCTTAAAATGTTTTTAAGGAAAGGTAAATAAACATTATTGATTAATTCACTTTATTTCTTATTCAATGCCATGAGTCAAGTGACCAAGTTGACTATTCATACTGTCTTTTTAAAACCCATCATATGCTCGTGCTGCATCCGTGATATGGAAGTAATAATAAAATTTGTTTACTAAAGCTTACACTGGCACTGATATACATCAGAAATCTATTCCCTATTTGAATGATAATTATAGTTGTATTAACAATATGTTTGCTTTCCATGTTTCTTTTTTATAATGTTCATGTGAGCAATATGCTTAGATGGAAACAAAAATGTTTACTGTTTTTTATTATATGTTCATTGTAATTTGTCAATTTATGGTTCTGCTGTAATTTTTGTAACAGTGCTCTTCGTTGGATTCCAGTATGGTAACGATTTTCTTATTTAGGTTGTCAGTTTAAAAAGTTTAACAACCTCTGTTATAAAGCACTGTACTAAATTCTGATTTCAAATATGAATATAAACATGGTATTCAAGTACAGAAAAACATTTCACCGTTTCACAGACCCTCTCTGGTTGAGTAGGATAGCCTGAGATTGTGTAGTGTTATTTCATCTATACTTCTGTACAGTCTAATGAACCTATAAGGCTGCAACTGGGAATAATAGGGGCATTTTGAAAGCACAAACAAGTAACCATGGGCTTGTTATTTTAAGTCACAAGATTACAGCAGTGTCCTTCTACTCTAAAGGAAGCATTTCAGTAAAAGGAATACCATTTATACATATAGAGCATGTAGATAATATTTATGCCAACGGACAAGACTATGCAAAGCCACAAAAAGGAAACAGATTCAACCAGCCCTATCAGTACAAATTTAACAATTTTTCCACTTAAATTTGTAAGCTTTGAAAGAACAGCAGCCAAGTGTATTTATCATAAGGTTTTGTGACTGCATTGGCTGTCACTGCAGCAGCTCTGAGGCGAGTAGCCTGAAAAGATAACTGCTGGTAAACTTGTTTAAAAATAGAATATTTCAAAAATGAATTATAAAGAAGAGAAGAGTTATGATTTCACATACGAAGGAAGGGTTATTGGAAATGACATGGGAAGGTCTTTTGAAAAAATGTTCTGTGGGTTTATGACAGATTTTGTTTTGGATAAACAGATTAAAGTGCCTTAGTCGGCTGAGTCAGTCTTGCAATGCTTTAAGCGGAAGGTTATAACACGGCTGGAAAGAATTGCAAGAGAGATGACAAGGTAATACTTTAAACTCAAGCCATGTACTGTAGGGGGATAGATGGACTTTTCCTCAGAGAGCTGAATAGTCGAAAACTGAAAACTGTAGTATCAAAATAAGGTTAGTATAGTTAGTGAGGAGCTGAAGCCCAAAAATAAGGTTCTCAAGCATTTGAAGAGTTTCTAAGTGCTCACATATGCTTTATGTACTTTATTAAAAAAATGAAGGAGTTTTTCAAAAATAAATAATTTGAAAAGCCTTCTTATTTTTGCTTTAAAAGAAATAGTACAGCAATGCTAGATTACCAATGTTAAGCCCTTCAGTACAAGAAAGCTCTAGTCATTTGATCCACATTGTATGTGTTGTTCTTTTTTTAACTTGTCCTTGAACATTGGTTTTGCTTTCTTTAATTATTTGTCATGATTTCTTTTAATTTTTTACACATTGTTTAACCACAACACTACTGACTGCCTATAGGATTCAGGACAAAAAAAAAAACACAGTTTAGACATTATCGAATCTAACTTGGCATATGAAAATCAAATCACTTTTCTTTTCGTTTCTATAATAAATCTTTAATTTATTTTCAGAAGGAAAAATATTTTAATAATATGCTTCTCAGTCAAACAAATAATAACATAACAGATACAATCATTTACTTCAACATTAATAAAAAGAAAAAAGGAAAAAAGAAAAAGAAGAGTGATAAAAAAGAACCCTGTCTAACTCTAACTTTTTAAACAAAATAGAACAGTTTATAGCATATGAGAGTCTATCACAAGCCCAGCATGTTTATTCTAAAATAACATTAATGAATTCTTGCCATGTTTATAAAACATTCTGGACATATCCTTTAGGAGAGAATTTTATTTTTTCTATTTTGAGATAATATACAGTATCACATATCACTTTATTTTCAAGTAAATATCTTCAACTAAACAATAATTTTATGTGTTTGCATTTTTGTCAGAATGGAATCAAATGGAAACTTCCTTTTACACCGATTTAAAAAAATGTCAATAAAGGAATGACTCCCAAATTGATATTACTTTCTCACATCCAATAAAATTGTACATTCATATTCAATGTTCATATTATATACCCATTATTTTTACACTGCACCTCCAATTTATTTTTAACACTTAAGCCACTCAACATCTATCCCACTATCCATCCATCCATTATCCAACCTGCTATATCCTAACTACAGGGTCACGAGGGTCTGCTGGAGCCAATCCCAGCCAACACAACACAACACGCGCAAGGCAGGAACCAAACCCTGGGCAAGGCACCAGCCCACCGCATCTATCCCACTATTTATAAATAATATACTGTAATTATATTCTGATTGTATTTATTTCATGTTCAGAAATTTAGACAGGACAATTCAGAATATTACCTTGTATTTTCTCTACCAGCTAATTAGATTTAAGGACCTGAAAGGGAATACAAATAAACCCAACCATTTAAAATTGCCACACACTGTATGAGAAATGAAGATATAAATTGCTTAAAGGATTATGTAATGTAATTACTTCTTGTTATTTTTTAATACTATCAACTATTCTTTATTAGATTTGTTGAGGCAAACTGTAAAGCTACTACATTGCATTCTGTATTTGGAAAACTAAAAATAAGAAATTGAGGGCAAATTTTGTTTAAATTATTGTGGCTTCAGTAGATATTATTATTATGTTTGACTTATCATTTACCTAGAATCATATAATTTACATTCATGCAAATAGAATAAATAATAAAACTGACTGCAGTTGCTCAGAGTTGGCAGCACTTCTGCCTCACAGCACTTAAATAATAGTTTGACTTTGTGCCTGGATGTGTTCTATCTGATGTTTATATGTTCTCTCTGTGTCTGTGGAGATTTCACATAGAGGAACACCATTTTCCTCTGAGAATATAAGCATCAATGATCGACAATCTAAAATTAATCCAGTGTGACTAAGGATATATGTATGAGACCACACAGCTATCTTTGCAGTTGCCAAAGTTGGCATTACTTACCCTTTTCAAAGTAAAAAGGGAGATTACAAAATTGAATTGTGTTTGTGCAGTGTGTGCCAGTTATGTCCTAAACAAAGATTATAAAAGGTGATAAAATCTGATGAAAACTGATATATTGAAGCAAGGCGTAACGCTTTAAGTTGAAACTGAATCCTAAGAAGTTAATGATTTTATTAATGGAACTTTCAATATAGTTGAAAAAGGAGATGAAAAAATAAGCAAAAATACTTGTGTAGGTCAAATCAATTTCTGATTTAATATTCTTCACACACAGCACTGTCATAGATCAACATACATAAGCAATATAGAAACTCACACCTGCTTGAATATACTGGTGCAATAGATAGATTTCTTAACACAGTTCTGCTGAATAATTTGTTAACTAAAAGTAATCATTATAGCACTGTGATCTTTGGCCGACTTGTCATCCCGGCCAATACCCCCAGGCCACCAGATGGAGCCCTCCCTGCAGTATGGAGGTGCCCCGAAGACCAGCAGGGAGTCATGGACTTTGTAGTTTTTATCCTCAGCCCTGCTGGATACCACAGGGGCCGCAAGAGGGAGCTGCAGGGAGGACCGAAGATTCCTTTGTGCCCTATAACCCGGAAGTGCGTCAGAGGAAGAGCAACGTGCTTCCGGGGTGAAGAAAAGGACTTTGTACCTGACCCGGAAGTGATACAAGATCACATGGACTGGGGATTGGGAACACTTCCGGGTCAGGGAATATAAAAAGACTATGAGAGCTCCCAGACGGCGAGCTGAGCTGGGTGGTAGGAGGGCAACGTGTCTGGGAGTTGGAGGATTGTTTATTTGTGATTGAGTATTGATTTGTATGAGTATGGTGGAGGAGAGGGTGCTTTGTGGACTGTGGCAATTAAATAAAGTCATCGTTTGGACATTTACCTGGTGTCTGGAGTCGTGGACAGGGGTGCAAGGGAGCGCTACAGCCCCAATCTGTCACAGCACATTTACATGTGCTTCAATAACCCAGTTACAGTATTCACAGAAATCTGATTTCTAAAAAGCCATGTAAAACCTTATTCCGAATACAGAAATCAGGTTATTGGTCTCTATGATTATCAGAAATAGATTTCTCTGAGAATAATTTGTTTATGTGGCCATGTAAACCCTTAATCAGGTTTTTGCTAAGGATTTTGCAATCTGCACATACCTGGTTGCACTCTGTCAGACTGTGCATGTATCTGCACAGACTTTCATCAGCAATGGGTAGAAGCGTCCACAAAATACATTGCCAGAGGCAAAATGTTCAGGTGACCGATTTATTCCTTCTCCAAGCTGAAATAATATGTCTCAATATTTCAGAAATTGCTAAATGTATGTTGATGAGCTGAATGTACAGTGCTATATTTAGCAACACATTCTGAAGAGCAGTAAGCTAACACGTTAAAAGTAAATTGCATTGTGTAATCTGATTACTTTTTAAAGCAACAAGTACCTTAACACAATGCGCATCATACTGAAGTAAAACTACCTGCATTGTTATTATTCCAGCAGTTGTTAACCTGCAGGGCTCAATTGCACAGCCAAGCAGAAAAGAGTGTGCTGCGAGCAATCCGGTAATGGAAACCTATATGATGACTGAACATTTTTATAAAACACAAGAAAATTATCACAGGCATTATGCTTATTTTCTGATTCATGGTGGATGATGATGACATTTCGCTCCTTGTGCAGTTTAATGACGTCGGACCTTTTTGCCAAAGGATCATTCCAAAAAATTACTTGCACATGTAAACGTGGATTATTTAGAAATCAGGTTTCTGGTTTACTTGGGTTATTCACCTTAAGCCGATTTTGTGTGTACTTGTAAATTCACTGATTGTTAGTGTGCCTAGAAACATCACCAAAAAACAGAATGCCAATGGCTAATTTCTTGACACATTTGCATACAAGAATTGTTAAAATGTTTTTTTTTTTAATAAATGTCCATTTATTTTTATTTACTTAAATCTTTTAACAAATGCAATGAGCTTTTTTTACTTGTAATACTCACACACACAACCATACTTTCTCAAATGTTGACGGTTTACAGCTGATGTCCAGTGCTGAAGACAGGCATTAAGCATCTGGGGAGCAAAATTAAAAGTAGTCTTTATTGTTGAAGCATCTACACAATATCCACATGTGAGATTTGCAGCATTTGTTGTTTTTCTTGTGTGCATAAAAAACAGGCTTCTTTCCATTCTGTAACCCTGCTTGAAGAACTTTTTTGCCAGGATAGGCCCTAGCTTTGGATCCTTTGCTCAGTATAACAGGGTTTCCAAAAATGGATAGAAATAAATGATTTGTAAAGAAAACAGTGGTGTGCAATACAGTACATAATGGAATTATTACTTGATCACTTTTGCTCAAGCATCTAATAGCCATTCTTGATTAGTTTGAACCTGTAGCATTTCCTTCACATTTAGCTCACTGCATTTATTAAAACAATAAAATAAATGCAATTAATATAGGAAATAAGCAATTTTAGAATTAGACTTTTGTATTTAATTAACTCTTTCATAAAGCTGTGTCAACAGATATATAATGCCTAATGTTTGATTATATAAAGTGTCTTGTGAAGGGAGACTGATTAATTTTGTTTCATTCATCAGTTTCTCTTATTTTCAAATTATATTAAAACTAGTGTTCTTCTACTTCTTAATATTCCACACAAGGAGACCCAACTTTCAATTGTGAATGAATCACACTTCGAAAAAATACACCTACATACAATTCTAGTTCAAGCATTCTAATACAGCAATGCACACTGTTGTTTAAACTGTTTGAGGTACATAAATCTAGCCACATAATCTGAAATTGGTGACAAAGATTTATCTGAGCACTTTTTCTTGTTTTCTAAAATTTTAAAGAGACTAATTATTAAATTAAAGTTTTCAATAAGTAGATAACAGCAGCATCAAAAATATAATCACTACTGGAGTAATTAAATAAGTACAGTAATCCCTCCTCGATCGCGGGGGTTGCGTTCCAGACCCCCCCGCGATAGGTGAAAATCCGCGAAGTAGAAACCATATGTTTGTATGGTTATTTTTATATATTTTAAGCCCTTATAAACTCTCCCGCACTGTTTATAAATATTCCCCACAGAGTTATACAGTATAATCCCTTTGTATTCTCTTAGATATTAGGTAAGATTCATTGAAATTATGTATATAAACACACTGTTTATATACAGTAAAAGCTAAATATTATTTTAAAGATATTGAGTGTCTCCGATATCACATATGTTACAGCCATTACGATAGACAGGCCACCAGCAATAAATACGTACAATGCAAGAAAAATAGTATACAATAAATGTGTGTACAGTGACACTAAACGTACGTACATGTACTAAGCACTGTAAGAAGAAAATTAATTATGGTTACTCACCAACAATGACACGATGACTTGTCCGATAGCAATGAGTTTAATTTTACTGCACAACAAAGGAGAGCGTTACAGCCCTTGTAAAGGAGCCACTTCAGGCGATTGTGTAGCACTGCCGTTGTTCTTCTTCTGGCAGTCTTCAATCCAAATCCCTAAAGCAGATTCCATCCAGACTACTGCCTTATTACATCCACTTACAACTCGTTTTGCACCCTGGTTAAAAGGACACTGCAGCCGTAGATCTTATATTCCTTTCCTACTTTTTAAATAAAAAGAATCGTAGCCTTCAACAAATCCAAAACGTTTACCTTTTCGGCAATCATTAACATCTTCTTCTTGCGCTTGGGCACGGCGCCTGAAGCAGTAGCAGATTGTTTTGGAGCCATAATGAAGGGCTTGACTATGCACAAAGATAAACACTAAAGAGCACAACTCTTTACACAGCGAAACACGTTGATGCTGAATGAGTGAGACGAGACTTCCTGGTTAACACTGCATTCAGCACGCAGGAACTCAACTGCGTGCTCTGATTGGTTAGCTTCTCAGCCATCCACCAATAGCGTCCCTTGTATGAAATCAACTGGGCAAACCAACTGAGGAAGCATGTACAGGAAGTAAAAAGACACATTGTCCGCAGAACACGCGAAGCAGCGAAAAATCCGCGTTATATATTTAGTTATGCTTTCATATAAAATCCGCGATAGAGTGAAGCCGCGAAAGTCGAAGCGCGATATAGCGAGGGATTACTGTAAACAGAATTTTCTAGTCACATTTTTATTAAAGGGAAGCATGGTGGCACAGTAGTTAGCTGTCTGGGTGGAGTTTGCACATTGGCTTTGTGGGTTTTTTTTTCACAATACTGATTTTAGTCCCACACCCCAAAGACTT
>JANRMT010062792.1:81890410-81918110 GCA_026402145.1 Polypterus bichir lapradei | reverse complement strand
CATTCCCATTTTATTAAGGTGTATCCATATAAATGGCCCACCCTGTATAATAAGTTGACTGGAATTCCTAAACTAGCCATTGTGGGTGAGGGCACCTTGTAGAGGACTGATGCCCTGTCCAGGTTTTATTACTGTCTTTCATTCAGTCATGCTAGGACAGGTTCAGGCCTTCTGAAAGCTCTTAACTGCATTAAGTGGGCTGAAAAATGAATAGATGGCTATGTTTATTTTTTCAGCTGTTGGCCTTTTGTGTTTTCACCATGTCTTCTCCTCCTTATCATAAAACAAATTATTTCCTATCCTAGTGTTAAAATAACATATTCCAATATAACCTATGACCTGGAGCTACAGTGTTCAAATGCAAAGTCTGATTAGGCCAGTTTCAGAGATTATTTAGATGTACCACTCACATAAAGATAGACACACAAACAATCCTTTACACAGATGTGTACCCAGGAAGGCTGTGACACTGGCTAGATGAAGCGCAGAAGGATAATGAGAGGTTACTAACCAAAATCACATTGATAAATTATGCATAAGTATAGATAGCTTCATACCATGAACATAATCCATGTTTATCATCATACACTGGTCACACAGTGCCTAATTCCTCCTCTACTTTTGTTTTGATGGTTTATTACAAATTCTACGCCTGTTATATGCTGTTTTGTACTTGGAAGATTTCTTTGAAACATTTGAATTCACAGACTCTTACGAATTAGGCTTTTTCAAGAAAGTGTATTATTCCACCTACTGTTAGAATTTTTTTTAATAAATTAATTCCAAGACAGAAAACCTATACCATAAGCTTTTAAAGTCTTAAAATAAAAGAGATTGATGTCTTTTCAAAATCATTTTTGAGAACTCTGTTCAAGTTAACTTTTTTTATTTAAGCTTCCACCTTTGGTGAATCACAATATTTCTAATAATGAATAGAAACCTCTGGGAAACAACTGGCCTGTGCTTAATACCTGCAATGAAATGCTATCTCTGAACAATCACTAGTTCTTAGCATCTCAGCACAGAAATACAGATAAATCATTACACTACATAAAACTATAGGTTATCATTTATCTTTGTAAACTTATATTGCTTGTAATAGGACATTTTTTATAATATTGTTTATCAAAAATAGCGTTTCTTCAACAACTTGTTTAAATTTGGTTGCCACATTTGATGGAAAAAAAGACCACCTTGATTTTAGCCTGCTGCTGAATGAAGGTTTGCATGTGTTGGGGTATGAGCACTGTGTACTACAATAATATGACATCCATTGAAACATTTCTGAAAATGTAAAGCAAATGTTCAGCCTGTCAGATTAGTTTGCTAGTCTCCAAGCTGTGGAATCTTTTACTTATTTTAATGATTGTTTTAATATGAAGTCCTTAGTGGTTTGCAACTTGAATGCACCTCTCCTTCATTTCCACTGGTGTCTTCCTATATGAGCTTCTCTATTTAATTAATGAATGCATCCGGCTTATCAATGCCTTTGAAGACTGTGACAGCTTAAATTAAGTTTCTGTGTAGTCTTCTCTGTTTATGAAAAAAGAGTTGTAGTTTCTTTAGCCTGCCCTTTGAGTGCTAGGATGTATTTGGTTATGAAACTTTGTAAAGTTTCAAGCATAGTTATGTCTTGTCAATACCACAGTGATTAGTTCTTTCCACCACACTCCTACTATAGACTTGCAGTTGCTTTAGATGGAACTCTTTAAAAGGACATTGACAGAAATGAATGTACCTGGTGGTCACTAGGAGTACCTGACTGCTTTGATATTACCATGCTGAAGAGCAGGTTACTTTTCTCTTATTAAAGTGTTTTTGCACAAATATAAAGAATCTTTGCATAAATAAAAACAATCTCTACTACATGGTTGTACACATTCAACATGATTATTAGAATATAAGTAACAACACAAACTACTGAAAGATAAAAGATGTATAAAATAGAGTATGGCCAGTACATTGGAACAGTGGTGTTAGCACTGCCAACTCATAGACTCAGTAACCTCAGTTCAAATTCCGTACCCAATTGCTGGAAGTGGAGATGCATGTCTTCTCCAAGTCCATGTGGGTTTTTCCCTAAGTACTTTTGTTTTCATCACACATCTCTCTGCATATTAGGTTAATCTGAAATTGCAAATTTGATGTGTGTGTGTGTGTATGGGTTAGTGGGCCACGTAAAGGACTAGTAGCCTATTCAGGGCTGGATTATACCTATAGGCTCTGGATCCCATGACTCTAAATTGGATAAAGTGGCATTATGAATGATGCATTTTAATATGATATGTTGTGAAGGGATTGCTGCAAATGTATACAGTATGAGAAATAGACATTGTTGAAAGCATATGGTATAATGTTCATTATACAAGATAAATATATTCCAAAAATAAGAAATAACAAACTGGAGCGACACTGATCAATTACAACTAGCCCTCTGTAATATAAATCAAAAAGAAAAGTGAAAGCAAAAGATTATCTAATCTTCAATGAAAAATGCAAGTTAAAAATGGAAACCTCACAGAAATACAGCACACAATTAAAAATCTTTCTTCCAATAAACTAACAAAAGAATGACAAAGTGAGTAAAAGTATAATTAACAAAAAATGGACAATTTAGAAAACATAGGCACTGTGGGGATTTTCTGATTAACCTTATTGATTTTATTAAGGAAATGGCAAGAATAGTTGAAGGAAAAAATGTATGATATCTTTTATGGGTATTTAGACTTTCAAAGGACATTTAACATTTTTCCACATGGAAGGCTACTAATTGAAGTGAAATCTGTGAAAATTGAGGTTAATGTTCAGAGCATGATCAACAGCTAGCTACAGGAGCAGGAAGTATTTTGTAATACACTAGCTACGGTGTTGTATCAAGCTAGCAAGATATCTATATTACTGTACAAGAGCAGGGAGAGTGACTGATTCTCACCCAGAAAGAATACATCAGTAAAACATTAAAGACATTTAAATATTTTTGTTTCTTGATGATCAGCAGCTAACAGCTCAGATTCCATATAAAATGTACAAAAGATAGTGATATACAATCTAACACAGAAGAAATGAGATTTGATAATCCTATTATATGATAGTACATTTAAGAATATGGATATTATTTCTTATGAATATATAATGTCTTATTTCTCTCAATTGTTTCACAGAATTTCTCATAAAGGAAAATACTAGGAAATATTTTACATAGCAGACCTCACTACTAGTGCTCGTTACACAATGGCTGTACACTGTCAGTAATAAAGAAAGAAAGAAAACTCAGAACAAACTGACTATAATTCAAGAAAAAGAATAAACCTGTAAAATATATGACATGATTATATACAGTATGATTGAGGTAATTCCAGTCCCTACAATCTTAAGAAAATGTGAAAGCTCTTGAAAAAGATCAGTCAAATGTGTCCCATTTCTGGCTGAAAGTATAATGAACAGCTGTGACAATTCAATTCAGTTCAGTTCTGTTCATTTTTAAATAATACCCTTCACTTAAACAGGCTCAAAGTATTTCTAAAGAAACAAAACATCTGTACAACCATCTATCCATTTTAAATCTTGCAAATTGAGGATTACAGTGAGAAGTTGGGAGATCCTTACCTGAAACACCAAGCATTAACATAAAAGCGTTAAAGCAATATTTGCATATGTAACAACACAGATTTACTTAAATGAACAACAACAGATACAAGTATACTTCGACTGAAGTGAACCATATGGCTAATGGAGAATGGAGAAGAAATGCAAAACTTCAGTTAACAAAGTTAATAGGAACTAGTGCTGATTGGCAAAATTTGGCAAAGTGTATTTTGCAGTTAATGATCTGTATTCAACAGTGCAGATGCTCCCAATTTTTTTTCCTGGGAATTCACTGTGAAGCCGGTTTAGATGCACACTGTAAGACTGCTGCCAAAACTGCTTTAAGCATGCGTTATAACATGACCCGATTAATGCTGTAGCCTTTCATCCCACAGGCATTCAAAAAAAACAAACAGAAACTTGCAGTACACTCATTTGAGAGATACATTAGCTGACCATTATGAGAATATTACGATTACTGCCACTGGATATATAAGACTGATCCCTGTGTGCTGGTCGTGCAGTGCAGCATGACTAATTATGCATGCATAATTAGCCATTTGCCAAAGCTACCAGTCAAAACAAGCCTTAAAGTAGCCTTCCCCTCCTTTAGTCAGAAAAATGAGACACTGTGAAACAATAAAAAAAATAAAAAAAGGTTTATTACTATTTTTAAGGTGATTTTCTTTTTGAAGGAAAAAAAAGTGTGAAGCATATGCAAATATACTTAGGAAACAAAAAAATGCATTCTAGCTGCATCCCGATTCACAACTTCAAACAATAGACTGAGCCAGTCCCACGGCACCTTTCTGTGGCACAGCCATTGCATGCCCCAAGACTGAACCTCTGTGAGTACAATTATGTACATTTTGTTTTCTTATGGCTAGTCTGAGGCTGTTTGATGTATTTTGTTTGTGGTAATTGTTATTTCTGTGTCTTTTGTTGTTTAAGGCAGGGTGGCGCAGTGGTTAGCACCACTGCCACACAGCTCAGGTCACATTTATGGCCATAATATTCTGTCCAGCATAATGGGCATACACTTTCCTAGCCCTCAGGCACTATTAAAAACACAATTGAAACATTATTCTCAAAGCAAATTCAGTTTCTTCTTCCCCTTTGACTTTAACGGATATCACATAGTTTGATGAAGTTCCTGAACATTTTCGTGATTTTGCAGAATCCACGGAGAAGCAAACTCTGCAAGGTCCGCTAACACTAATAGTAACCATGAGAAAAATAATACATAGGTGGATGTCTATAATATGACTGAGTAATAATACAATGTTTAAATAAATGATAAATATAAAAGTATACAAAATTTTTTTTTTGTTATACACAAAAAAAACACATCAGATCTTTTGCAAAAACATTCAGTTCCTTTCAAGATATAAGGGTGAAAATACTTCTTATAGTGGGCCATGGACTTTAAAATATGCTCCTGAAAACCACTTTATAAATCTAGATGGTTGCTACGATTAATACTCAAAAGCAAATGTTCAAGCAGGAAGAAATGCAAATTTAAATTAAGCATACTGTTTAAATTCTAATAGATATCTAGCTCTCATTATCAACATTATTTCCATATAAAACAAAGAAAAGAAATTCTTCCAAATTTTTTTTTCTTCATTTGCTACAAGAAGTTTTAGGAATGCAATGTCAAAGCCCTAGGGACTTGGCTATGATTCCATGTCTGCTCACTTTAATCTGGTTTTCTCCCACATCCCCAAGTCATACAAGATTGGTTAAATGAAATATCTAAAGTCAACTGGGCTTTCATATGTGGATGACAGGTGTCCTTCTAGGGTTAGGTCCTATCTTACATACATTGCTTCTGACATATACATTTGTGCCTTGTGAATAGGTAAAGGCATAAAATAAACGAATGGTCAGAGAATAAGAATGTTCATAAAATGTACAAATAATTTTGTCATAGGGTGGTTCGGTCTTTAGAATGAACCCCTACTTACATCACTGATAATAAGAGCTTGATGCATTTCTAAAATTATTAGTAAAGTAGTACAATATGGAGCTAAAGAATATATACTGAGCAAAAAAAGAAACGTCCCTTTTTCAGGACTGTGTATTTCAACGATAATGTTTTAAAAATCCAAATAACTTTACAGATCTTCATTGTAAAGGGTTTAAACAATGTTTTCCATGCATGTTCAATTAACCATAATCAATTAATTAACATGCACCTGTGGAATGGTCGTTAAGACCTTAACAGCTTACAGAAAGTAGGCATTTAAGGTCACAGTTCTAAAAACGCAGGACACTAAAGAGACTTGTCTACCGACTGTGAAAAACACCCAAAGAAAGATGCCCAGGGTCCCTGCTCATCTGCTTGAACGTGCATTAGGCATGCTGCACGGAGGCATGAGGACTGCTGATGTGGCTAGGGCAATAAATTGCCATGTCCGCACTGTGAAACGCCTAAGACAGCGCTACAGGGAGACAGGAAGGACAGCTGATCATCCTCGCAGTGGAAGACCACGTGTAACAACACCTGCACAGGATCGGTACATCCGAATATCACACCTGCGTGACAGGTACAGGATGGCCACAACAACTGCCCGAGTCACACCAGGAACACACAATCCCTCCATCAGTGCTCAGACTGTCCACAATAGGCTGAGAGAGGCTGGACTGAGGGCTTGTAGGCCTGTTGTAAGGCAGGTCCTTACCAGACATCACCAGCAACAACGCCGCCTATGGAAACAAACCCACCTTTGCTGGACCAGACAGGAATGGCAAAAAGTCACGGTTTTGTCTCACCAGGGGTGATGGACGGATTCGTGTTTATCGTCGAAGGAATTGAGCACGTCTGGGACCTGTTGGATCGCAGGGTGAGGGCTAGGGCCATTCCCCCCAGAAATGTCCAGGAACTTGCAGGTGCCTTGGTGGAAGAGTGGGGTAACATCTCACAGCAAGAACTGACAAATCTGGTCCAGTCCATGAGGAGGAGATGCACTGCAGTACTTCAAGCAGCTGGTGGCCACACCAGATACTGACTGGTACTTTTGATTTTGAGCCTCCCTTCATTCAGGGACACATTGTGAAACATTTTTAGTTTATGTCTTATGGTGTTGACTCTTTTAGTGTTCATACAAATATCTACACATTAAGTTTACTGAAAGTAAAAACAGTTGAAAGTCAGAGGACGTTTCTTTTTTTGCTGAGTATATATTGATCTAAAGAAAGTTCAATAATTTAAAGACAGACAGATAAAAGGATATCATGTAATAACATTTAAAACATGTTCAGCTTATGGATGCCCTTACAGGCAACATTTTGCTTTTGCTGTTTGATGAGTAAAGAATGCTATTATGGTAAGTATATCAGTTGCTCTTGAAAAAGGATCTGTCAAGTCTTTCTCACTTTGAAACCTTTAGCAGAATGTTATACTTGAAATTCCACTAGCAATATGTTTTATAGCTGATAAGCTCACTTTATAACTACTTTTATCATGCAAGTTTTCCCCCATCATTTAGAAATGAACACATTTTCAATTATATTTCAAATGTGCCAGTTTTGACATGTATTAATCTGCCATCATAAGACCTAAAATGAAAACTTTTCTTTCTGCACTAGTGTACTGTATTCAGCTTGCAAAGTTAACAAATCTTGGTTAAACTAAGTGTAGGCACTACATTTCTTTGAGACTTTACACTTCAATTACTTATATTAGCAGCTTATTTAAAATAATTAAAAAAGAAACTTCTTCTGAACAAAGAGTACATGATGCTCAGTCATTATCAAAGCTGAAAAGAAAAATAGCACACACAATATTACATAATAATACCACAATCTTTGTGACAGACTATTTTACTATCAGTTGATATTAATGAATTGCCATAAAAACATAACACACAATATGCTGTGTTAAAGTATTTTCATGTATAATTTTCAATAGGCCAAGAATGTAAGCAAGAAAAATAAGGAAACTCTAAACATGAGCACACCACTGTTTAACTTTGTTCCTTCCCTACACCTGCAGAAAGCAATCCACACTTCTTTAAGAAATAACCAAAGCCTTGAGCTTGTTGCTACAAATTTGCACCCCACCTTAATCACATGTGCCCATAATTTTCTTCATTACAGGATACAGACTTTAGTCAAATGTTGTCAAGAGGTCATTATCTGCAAACAGCAAAGAAGCACCCTTAGCTCATCAAAGTAGGTGTCTCAGCTTGACTTTTATAATCTTTCAATTAAAATCACAAATAAGGAAAGAATAACCTGGAGAGAGTCTTGTACCCACTTTTTTTTTGGATTCTATGTAATGTTAAGTATGCAAATACATCTCTTCCTGTAAAAACACAGGGAGTGAATGATAAGGACCAGTGACCATTCAACTGTACCAGTGTTAGCAACTGACTGTGCCACATGGTATGTAGTAATAGGCCTCCTTTAAGTCCACAAAAATATGCGTATACAGATTTGACAAATTTCCACAATCCCTAAATCTCAGTTTTACTGCCAGGGCAAAATCCACCTTTGATCCTTGGGGATAAACTAAACTATCGACCAGAGTCCTCATTTATGTACTTCTAAATAGCTTTCGCAGGAAGAGAATTTTCCTACTGTAAATTGGAATATGTATTTATTTGTTAAACTTTCCTAAGTTAAGAGCCATCACCTTGGTTTGCTAGTCATAATGTATGATGCCCACCTTCCATATAATACTGAAGAATTTGGTAAAATGTGTAACATTTATGGGCATACAATGATGTTACATAGGCTTTACTCATGTTAAACAGAGACTTAAACTTTTAATTCTGACTGGAAGGTAAGTTAGGGAACACAGAAGGTTTGAAGTAAGGAAGGAAGATATTTCAAGTCAAGGTGATAATGCTCACAGAACATGGTAATGGAGAGTGGTGACATGTTGCAGTGAACTCTGTACACATAAAAATATTAACCCTAAGAATCCAGATGAAAATGCTTCCATAGCATTCTGTTCTTTCAGCATGTCAGGCTAAATTCATTCACACTTATGTCCTTGACGCATTAAAGGTTTGATCATCTTAGAGATCAGATCCACGGATAACTGGAGCATTCACAAGGTTAACTGTTCTGGTATTGTCATAGTTCCCTAGAATTGGAGAAAATCCTGAGAAAATAGCTATATAAATTAATCAAGTACGTCAAAACCAAAAACTAATTTAGTTTTAAGAGATGCATATTCATTCATGCTGCAACTGAAGTTGACAGATGTGTGTAATTTATTTTTAAACCCCATTTACATTTTTTTTTACAGTGTTAAGTAAAAATTATATTTATGTCTAAGGTGAAGCATAGAAACTAGTAAAAATCTGTTCCAACATATTTTTACAGAAAAACAAAAACATTTATTACAGCAGGACCACAAAGCAGTTTTATAAATAAAAATAATTAACAGATATTGGCACTTGCTTAGACAGAAATAACATTATATATCTGAATAGCACTTTTGAATAAAGTACACAGCCACCAATTTTTTGTCTCTAAAAATAAAAGGGCTATAAAATTAAAAACATCATATGTTGTATTGTTATTTGCTTTGTTCATTTTTAAAAGATTGCTTATTTTCAGCAATGGCATATTTAGTAAAAAGTATATATTTTTACCAACAGAAATCATTGTCAATTAATGACAGTTTTGTTGTTAGTACATTAGGTTGCTTTGTGTAATAATAAAAATTGCAACTTTTTAATGGGCCAAGTTCAAATATCTGTTCTACATGATGGGCAGGTACACTCTTTATATGGTGAAGGGGACATTTGAACTATGAATTTTTAATTTTTTTTTTCTTTTATATTGATTTTAATTAGAAGCAATTAACATTCCATGCAATCAAGTCAAACTTAACAAGCCAAAATTTATCCCTCACCTAAGAGAAAGAGAGGACAGCCAATAACCAGTGCAAATCATAAAAGCGGCAATTAAGGAATAGTATCATTTTACCCGATATAAAAGTTTATTCTAAAATGTTATTGATTAGATCCTGCCATATTTAAAAAAAAATTGAACAGATCCTCTAAATGAGAATGTGATTTTCTCCAATTTAAAATAGTATAGAACATCAGTTACTCACTGACATGAAAGAGGTGGAGTGGCACTGTTGTTGTTTGGGTCTGTGTGAATGCGTATAGCTATGTATGTGTGTGTTCATCTTAAAGTGCAACAGTAGACCAACCCGATAACGAACTTGATGATTACACTTACCCTTGAGAAAACAGGTAAAGGGTAAGTAGATGGAAAGATACACCATATTATCTGCATATAGTGATATTTTCTGTTCAAGTCCTTCTCTGAAAATCCCCTTTATCTTGGATGCATTTCAAAAGTAAACAGCCAATGGCTCAATAGTGATTGCACACAGCAAGTGTGATAGGGGGCTTCCTTGTTGAGTATCACATTGTAGTTTGAAGTAGTCTGAAATGATGTGGTTAATGCAAACTGAGGCTTCTGGATTTGTATATAGAAGTTTGATTCATGCACATATGTTTGGGGTGAACTCATATTTGTGCAATGTGAATAGGTAGTCCCATTCAACCATATCACATGTTTTTTTCTGTATCCGAAGATAATAAGATCTCTGGGGTGTTAGATTTAATGGTGAATATATTACATTAAACAAATATTGAAGATTAGAAGTTAAGTGTCTGCCTTTAATAAATCCGGTTTGGTCTTGTTATATTACAGAAGGTAGCATTTTCTCAATCCTTCTGACTAGAACTTTGGAGAGTATCTTAACGTCATTATACAGTAGTGAGACTGGTCTGCATGATTCACAATGTAGTAGGTCATGGTTTTTCTTAGGAAAGATGGTGATTAATGTTTGGTAAGAAGATTTTCGAATTGTGTTCTCTCTAGCTTCTGTAAACATTGCTAATAAAAGTCGAGCTAACTTATTTGAACACATTTTTTTAAATTCCAGTGGGTAGCCATCAGGGCCTGCTGCTTTCCCACTTTGAAGTGAGTTTATAACATCTAATAATTCTGAGAATGTCAGAGATGTATCCAGTTCCACTGCACTAAGAGTATCTAGCTGTGGTATCTGTAATGAATCAAAAAACTCATTAGATTGTATTATCTTCTTTAAACCGAGTACAATATAAGGACTTATAGTACTCTCTAAATGTACCGGTTATAATTTTACGGTCAATGATTTTATCTCCATCTGTGTTAGTAATTATTGTAACTGCATTGCGGACATCCTGCTTGTGGATTTGTTGTGCTAAGATCTAATTAGCATTCTCTCTGTGTTTACAATAATGACGTTGCAATTTAAATATGAGCTGATCCATTTCTTTAGATATCAACAGGTTAAATTCTCATTGGAAAACCTGACTTTTCTTATAAAGTGCCTCATTTTGAGACCTGGCATATTCTAGATCTATTCTCATAGCCTTGCTGATTAACTCAGATGCCTTATTGGTTTTCAATTTATTTTTGTGAAAAAGATAAGAAATACTCTGTCCTCTTAAAAATGCTTTCAGAGCTTCCCAGAGTATTCCTGCAGACCTCTTAGGGTGTATTTGTTTCAAGAAAATAATAAATTTGCTTGAATATGAATTCTGTACAGTTCACATCAGCTAATGACACAGGGATAAGATGTCAGCTATGAGGTGAATGTGTTGGGTATAGTTGTTTACGCTCCATGATCAGAGAGGTGTGGTTGTAAATAACAAGAGCATCATACATAGAAGATTTGATAATGGGCAAAAAATGATTGTTTATGAAGAAATAATTAATTCTTGAGTAACAATGATATATTGGTGAGAAAAAGTAATATGCTCTTAGGTTAGGATTTAAAAGCCTCCATGGG
Organism: Polypterus bichir lapradei; assembly: GCA_026402145.1. Lineage (NCBI taxonomy): Eukaryota > Metazoa > Chordata > Cladistia > Polypteriformes > Polypteridae > Polypterus > Polypterus bichir. The sequence continues at coordinate 81,906,712 of JANRMT010062792.1, read as the reverse complement.
CCTGATAAGTTATGATCCATTACAAACTGTGTGATTATTTTTGCAGTATTAGATGTTAATCGCCGCTGTAGCTAAAGACCTATCCAGGTCTGGATTTAAAACACATTAAAGCCTCCGGCCATTATAATTTTATGAGAGTTCACATTAAGAATAGATGCAAATACATTTTGCATGAAATCTCTATCATCCACATTAGGTGCATATTTATTCTTATATATATACTAGCAAAACACCCATGCTTCGCAGCGGAGAAGTAGTATGTTAAAGATGTTATGAAAAAGATAAGGAAACATTTTAAAAATAAAGTAACATGATTGTCAATGTAATTGTCGTAGGCTTATTTTAGTATTGAGAGTGAATTTGATGATTGTAACGAAAAGGCAAGAGTCATCAGCAGGAAGACGTGAAGCAAGGCCAACAATAACAGGTCTGAAGTGGTGGAGTAAATGAAAAGGCTGGAGTCACCAGCAGGAAAACATGAAGGAAGGCGAACAATAACAGGCTTGAAGCAGTGGATTAAAGAAGAAGGAAGCAGTGAGCACGACGAACAGCTGAGGAAAGTAAGGAAGTGAGTGAGGAGGCACATGAGCACAGGATGTCGTTAATGTATATAGGCAGGGAGCCAACCACGTGGTAGGTACGCAGACAGTGGCTGTGCGGAAAAAGGAAGGGGGACTGGAGGTGGCCCTTGTACGTCCCTGCCGTGAAATAAATTGTCTGTTACCGGAAATAAGGAATGAAACTGCCAAAAGGAGAGGTTAATTTCCGAAAGTTCCTTACAGCATAATGGTGAGAACCACCAAAAAGAAGACGTTATTTTTGAAAGTTTGTTACGGGGCATGGCACGAAATGAAACATACTTAACATTTGTAAGTACAGTGTAAAGGATAAGCATGGGAAATTTGGGCTTCCTACGTATATTGGAAGTCGCAGAAATAGTGAGGAGGGGTTCCCCCTAAAGGAACGAAGCCGCCAAAAGGAGAGGTCAGTTCCAAAAGTTCCTTACGGCTGTGAGGGATGGCCGGCTATATAATCCAGACCACACCTCCAAGCCGCCAGATGGAGCCCTCCCAGCGGCATGGAGGTTCCCCGAATTCCAGCAGAGCCTCATGGACCTTGTACTTTTTATAAGCAACCCCGCTGGTGGGGACCACCAGGAGCCACTATAGGGAGGCTTAGGGAGTGCTACGTGCCCTATAACCCGGAAGTACGTCCTGGTCACATGAACAGTAGGGACGATGTACTTCCAGGGTGAAGAAAAAGACTTTGTATCCGACCCGGAAGTGATTAGGAATCTCATGGACTGTAAGGTGGATTCACTTCCAGATCAGGAGATATAAAAGGACCATGGGAAATCCCAGACACTAGGCTGAGCTGGGAGGAAGGGTGGCTAAGTGTCTGGGAGTTGGAGGATTGATTATTGTTATTGTATTTATTATTTAATGAGTAGTGTGGAGTGGAGGGTGCTCGGTGCATATAATTATTATAATAAAAATAATAATTATTGGACTTTTACCTGGTGTTTGGCGTGGTACCTGAGGGTTCAAGGGAGCAATAGCGCCCTCTACTGTCACACTGGCATAGTCGGCAGGATTCTCTGGCCGCCGATTTGGCAGAGGACCTGTTTTATAAAAATTTTGCGGGCAGAAAACCCTAAGAAGGTCACGTTGAAGAATATGGAGGTAGAAACGCCACACTCTACAGGTGATAGTGCATTACTGAGCCTTGCAACACATCAGTCCGCCATAGGAAAGAAAACAGCCAAAAAGAATGGGCATATTCAAAAGATTCAGGCCCTAACTGATGCCGGAAAGGCATGGACATACCTGACTGGAACTGAGGAAGACAGGGCGCTGATTAGGGGCGAGCAAGCCCAAGCGGCGAGACACCAGGAGCGCTGTCGGATATTGGACACGCTGGACTCCCTAGGTGAACTGGGAACACGTCATCTAGGCTCGGAGGTAAGTGCCGGAGAAACGCCCGAAGCGCCGGGGATTTTTTTTTCTTATTTTGCAGAGGCCTGTCCATGCAACGCAGACGGTAAGTTGGACGCCTACCTCACACCCAGGCAAGATGGCTGCGATAGTGAGAAGTCGATCCAATCCAGGAGTCTACACGGGAAAAGCCTATTCGACGACAGCAATCACATGGACTATCCTGGGGCAGGACGGGTAAGCCGCAAGCCAAACACGGCGTCACCTGACCAGGAAAAGACCATCCTATTCTCCGGAACGGGACACGTGATCTTGCCCGAAGGATTTTGGGAAGGAGAAGGTCATCGTCGGTCCTTTGGTGAGGTCATTGTTCCCCCAACGGACTCGAACTCCCTGAAGGGGAAGGTGGAGGAGAGCGAAGCAGCGCTGATTATAATTAAAGACAAAAAGGAGCGGGAAGTGACTGAATGGTCCGCCGTTAAATTAGAAAAGGCGGATCACAGTCGGCCGGTAGCGGCCACCCGACCCTCTGACAACTCCAATTCTCAAGAGCCTTTGCGCAACCCAACCGAGCACATGCCAGGAGAGGACGTGCTGATTGGCTCCTGGCTAAAAGGTAAGACAAATAATGATTGCAGCCTGCCTTCGGCCGAATTAAATGACATTGTGGGACTGCGGGATCTTAAGAAGTTATTCGAGCCAGTACATGGTTTCTTCCAGGGCTTGGCGGAGTGGAAGAAACAAGTGGAGGAGCTAGGAGCAATGGCCGAAGCGCCGCTGAAAAGACTTGAGGAATACATCTGGCGATTTGGTCGAGAGGCTCCCGTTATGAATGATCCGGTGGTACAGGTGAGTGTGACCGGTACCGTACAGCATACAGGGATGCATTGTGATCTGGGCCTGCGTTTATTAAGTAGCGAGTGCCAAATCACTGCATGCCCTACAAGAGGGTCTGGAACATTAACCGAGTGGTCAGGGGAAGGACTGATCAAGCCTGAACCGCTGGATGGTGCGGCTTTTCTGAGCGATTCGGTCCTAAAGACCCCGACTTGTAGTATAAGCGAGTTGAGTGTGATGACAGAAGGGGCGGGGGAAGCGCCGATCGAACCGGAGCAGCGGGAAAGTGCTGTCTCTCGGAGCGATGCGGTGATGAAGACACCGCCTCAGAGTAAATTAAGATAGACGGGCATGTAGACAGTAAAGGGGCTCTCTTCTTCTAATAGAGAGACCCAAACTGTGCACAAGCCCCAGAATAAGCAGGAGACCCCAAAAGTAAAATGCAGGTCTCCTGACAAATTAGCAAAAAGGGCTGAGAGCACCAAGGCGGCCCTAAAACCTCCCTCGGCAGAGAAAAGGGCAGAGATAGAGTTCCCAAGGTGTTTCCGGTCTCGCGAAGGAAAACAACCGGGAGGACAACGGCTGTGTTATAATTGTTGTCGGCAGGGCCACGTATGGCGAGATTGTCCCCAGGGGACAGAGGATCGGAGGGACATCCGATACAACGTTCCCCCTAGACGGGGGACAGACGGGACCTCTTGGAGGAAGACGGCCCTCGCGGGGCTGGACGCTCCGCTCAACTGGACTTCGCTAAGGGGAGGGAACTGTAAGAGATGGCCGGCTATATATTCCGGACCACACCTTCAAACCACCAGATGGAGCCCTCCCAGCGGCATGGAGGTTCCTCGAATTCCAGCAGAGCCTCATGGACCTTGTAGTTTTTATAAACAGCCCCGCTGGATACCATGGGGACCACCAGGAGCCGCTATAGGGAGGCTTGGGGAGTGCTACGTGCCCTATAACCTGGAAGTACGTCCTGGTCACATGAACAGTAGGAATGACGTGCTTCCGGGGTGAAGAAAAAGACTTTGTATCAGACCCGGAAGTGATAAGGAATCTCATGGACTGTAGGCTGGATTCACTTCCAGGTCAGGAGATATAAAAGGACCATGGGAAATCCCAGATGCTGGGCTGAGCTGGGAGGAAGGGTGGCTAAGTGTCTGGGAGTTGGAGGATTGATTATTGTTACTGTATTGATTATTTAATGAGTAGTGTGGAGTGGAGGGTGCTTGGTGCATATAATTATTATAATAAAAATAATAATTATTGGACTTTTACCTGGTGTTTGGCGTGGTACCTGAGGGTTCCTAGAGTACCTAGAGGGCAATAGCGCCCTCTACTGTTACACAGAATAATGCTGAGAACCGCCAAAAAGAAGGCGTTATTTTTGAAAGTTCGATACGGGGCACTGCGCGAAATGAAACATACTTAATGTTTCTAAGTACAGTGTAAAGGATGAGCATGGGAAATTTGGACTTCCTACGTATATTGGAAGTCATAGAAATAGTGAGGAGGGGTTCCCCTATCTATATATACAGTTTATGGGGTACACCCGTTTTCCCCCCTTGGGTGTTGCAATAGGACATGAAACATACCTAACTTTTGTAAGTACACTGCAAGGAATGAGCACGCGAAATTTCAGCTTCCCACCTATATGGAGTGTGGAAGAATTAGTGATGAGTCAGTGAGGGCTTTGCCTTTTATATGTATAGATATTCTAAACTGTTGTTGCCATTTTGTAGTCTTATGTTAAGGTGATACATTGTTACATATGATAGCTTTGACCTAGATTTCATATTATAGCCAGATGTTATGGCTATATAGATAATAGTTATATTATCACTTACAGTTATTAGAGTACAACGGATAAATAAGAAATAGCATTGCTCTTTTCCTTCCCCCCTCCCCCATCTTTTTTTTTTATCAGAAACCTGAATTAACAGCAGATCATTGCAGAAAGTTCCAAACGGCATCGTCTGTGTAGACACGTGAACAAATGGACCATGCCGTCTTTTAGGGAATCGATTCATACTGTCACAAATTACACACAGGCCAATCTACTGTGTATCTTTAACAAGTATGCTAACTCATAAGATCAAGTCTCAGAATATTGTTTAACTAGTTGATTGAGATTGCAACTATAAATGTAAGAAATCATATTAAATTTTCACAAAAGCTATGAATATGTGAATGGCCCAGATTAACACAGTTAAAAATGAAACTAACAAAAAGGCGTTCTCTTTATATGGTTCAATGCATAATTTAAATAGACAATGTACTACAAAGTACATCCTGCTGACGGGTAAAAGAAAACTTCCTGAAGCTTTGACACATTTCACGCAATTGAAAAGGAAAATGGTTCACTGTTTTGAAGCATTTAAAACATATTTTTTCTGTGATATCTACTTGTCAATAAAAGTAATGACAGCTATTACTTACTTGATAAGACTCACAGACTTCAAAACCAGTTCTTAGAATTTTGCAAACCAATGACACTGGCACCAAGCTTTATTTTATTTAATACTAAATATACAACAATTTCTGTAAAGAAATACAAAGACCTATGAAATATATTGTAAAACATTTAGAAAAATAGCAAGTACCTTAATTCTCAGGAGAAAAGTTTCACTTTAGAATACATTAAGTGAATGGCCTGATTAATATGAGATAAAAATGTAACATTTAATTTAGTTCATTATTACACATATATAATATTTATATGAGGATAAAGTTATTGATTTAAAGCTAGGGCATGAATTTTATTTCAGGTAGGGCATAGGGGAAGGGGAACATCCCCCCATTGTAACAAGAGATTTGGGGGATTTTACTGGCTTGGCGCAGTTTCAGCATTGGCTTTATACCCAATAACGTGATCACCATGGACTAACTGTTTTATATGGCCATGCTCACTTAAACTTATTTACTGACATTTTCTGTTCAGTCACAGAAAAATAATTGCTACTTTCTCTGCTGTTTTAATTCCAGTTTCTGTGGTGGTGATCTGTGCCACCACCACCTGATCAAAGCATCATGAAGTCCTTCATTGATGGATTGAAGGCCAGAGGTCCACATGACCATTATCATCTAATTCTTCCACGTGAAGCCTGATAACCATGAGGACTGATTTCGATAATATATGTTAGGTAGAATGCCTAGTGGAGGCTGGGCGGTCTCATGGCCTTGGAACCCCTGCAGATTTTGTTTTTTTCTCTAGCCCTCTGGGTTTTTTTGGGGGGTTTTCTGACCTCCCTGGCCATCAGACCTTACTTTATTCTTTGTTAATTAGTATTGGCTAATTTGTATATTTTTTCTTTTTCCTTTATTCATCCTGTAAAGCACTTTGAGCTGCATCATTTGTATTGAAATGTGCTATACAAATAAATGTTGTTGTTGTACTTAAAATCAGTACTAAAACATTCAAACATTATAATACCAGTGCCACATGAATTAGCGAATACCCGTATAAGTCAGAGTTATTTTATTTATACAAACTGTTTAAAGCTGGTTTTGTCATTGCACAATTAGCAAATCAAATTGTCTGTACATTAACATCAGCAAAGCCAAAGTATTAGTCATTGATTCTTGCTGCATCAAAGAGCCTCTACGCCTGGTCACTGTTCAGGGAGTGGTTGCGGAGGTGGTGCACTGCTCCTAGTACTTGGGGGTCCACATCAATGCCAGACTACACTGGTGTAGTAACGCAGAGGAACTATACAAGAAACAACAGAGAAGACTGTATTTTCTCATGGGACTATACTCCTTTAATATGGGCAGTGACATACTTTACATGTTCTAAAACTCTGTGATGGTCAGTGTGATTATCTATGCTGTGGTTTGTTCGGCCAGCAACTTGGGCCGGCGCTAGCTTTTTTGCTGCCATAAGTGAAAGTCAAAATGTCGCACACAAACCACGCAGTTTTGAAGCCAATTGCTAAACATACATTGCCTGGGACAGCTTGGAGGTTCGTTAGGCTGACCAGATTTTCATTTATCTAAAACAGGTCATATCTTATTATTCAAGTGGATTTGGTAGGTGTTGATGAAATCAAAGGGGGTTGTGATATTGGGAGAGAGTTTCATGTGCACTTTAAAAATGACCATTAAATCAAAGAATAGAGGGTGATTCCCCTTGGAGGTTTGTGCATGTTATAGAAATAAACATGAAAAAAAGGAGATTTTGTCCACCTTGACCCAGTGATACTTTGCTGCCCTAGGTACGCTGACCAGACATCCTCCAAAAGGAGGACATGTCCTCTTTTTTAACACAGTTTCCTCCATCCTCCAGGCATTCCAAAAATTCATTAAAATGTCCTCCTTTCACAGAATCACAAACAGAGTTGACCGTTTTTGACTAATTACATATGATATATACCGAGAATGAGCAGCCTTCAGCCATTCTCCATTCATCTGCTTTAGCGCGTGACATTACGTTACATTATCACATTATCAATAATTGTAACATCAAGTAGCGGCAACACTGTTTTATATTCTATTTCCGCCCAACGGCGCAAAGGACAGCGGTTAGCGGTGGATTGGACTTGAAAAATATATTTGGTAATTTTTGTCCTCCTTTTTGACTGTCGGTGTCCTCCTTTATAGCTGAACCAATCTGGTCACCCTAGCCCTAGGCAACTGTCTACTTTTCTTATACGGTAGAGCCTTTCTTGCCAGTAACATCACTTCAAATAGTGGCCCACCAAATCATGAAGCTAAATAAGATGGTAGGATCAGTTGAGCTGTGCACCTTTGACCCACTGGAAGTAGTAGCAGAGGACAGAACGAAGACAAAACCGACAGCCTTTATGAAAAATTCTACACATTCTCACTATGAAACACTAGCATTAAATTCTTTTAGCCAACTAATTATTCAGTAGAGTTTTCTCATAAAATGCAACAGGGGCTCATTTATATCAACTGCAATACACTTTTATAATGCTTCATTGTGACTATGACAGTTTATCTTTAGCCATGTCAGGAGTTTTCTTCTTTCTGTAATTCTTGTGCATTTGTGAGGGTGCTTGCTTGGGACAAATAACTATCAATATATTTAAAAAACAAGAAAAAGTTAAATTTCAAATGTCATACATGACTGATGTTTACATTTTTCATATCCCTCCTTGCTTTTTTCACCTTTCTCTTAACTTTAATACAAACTTTGTGAAATCAAACTTGTCAAATGAAGATTATTATTTGATAATTTACTTAAAACAGTCTTTGTTGGCTTGTTTTTAAGGTGTGTCAGACTTTGTTATTGCTCAAGTCAATATACTTTGAGCTCAACTGACCTTAACTACAGTACTCATAAGTGTAACTGTATCTATTTCAGACCCTCACATTTCAAATATAAGATGTATTTGCTTTCACTATGTTTGTGTCACACTTTAGTTATACTAATGAACCTTACTCAGCCTTCAAAAACCCAACCTGATGGCACTAATGTAGTGTTTGCTGATTCATTTTCAACAATGAACTATCCAGTTTTAGGTAATCCTGCTTACTATGTATTTCTACAATTATGTACTTCTGTTAGCTTATAAAATTCTTATCATTAGACTTGTACTTCTAATACGATACTGTGTGTGACACACTAATGTTTTGCCACAATATGAAGATTCTGAAACACTACCAAAATACATTTTTGAATTACAGTGAAAGCAACACTTTCACAGGCAAGATAGGCCTAAACTGGATAAGCCAGGGGCGCCACGGTGGCGCAGTGGGTAGCACTGCTGCCTCGCAATTAGGAGACTCAGGTCCGCTTCCCGGGTCCTCCCTGTGTGGAGTCTGCATGTTCTCCCATGTCTGCATGGGTTTCCTCTGGGTGCTCCCGTTTCCTCCCACTGTCCAAAGACATGCAGGTTAGGTGCATTGGCGATTCTAAATTGTCCCTAGTGTGTGCTTGATGTGTGGGTGTGTGTGTGCCCTGCGGTGGGGTGGCGCCCTGCCTGGGGTTTGTTTCCTGCCTTGTGCCCTGTGTTAGCTGGGATTGGCTCTAGCAGACCCCCCGTGACCCTGTAGTTAGGATATAGAAGGTTGGATAATGGATGGATGGAAAATACTGATTACACTGCATGCAGCCTAAGTACACTTGAATTTTTGTCAGTTGTTTTAGGAGTATATTGTGCTTTATATATACGTTGGACTTCGTACTCTGACAGCGTTGGTGGCAGCTGGCTCTTAAAAGCACTGTGGGTACTTTTTTTAGTTGAGCCCACTATCTCCTACTGCCAATCTGCTTTATCTCTCCAAACGTCTTCCAGCTGATTAAAAGCCAGGATCCTACAGGAGATTCACCAGTGGCTAAGCAACCAGATCGATGGACTGTAGCAGCGGAAGTGTGATCTTCTGTAAGTGCTCCTTTAAATGCTCTGTCTCAGGCACCCCCATTTATACTACCAGCTTCTCCAGGGAGCATCACTCTTTCTGACAGTCTGCAGCCACCTGAGAAACATATCCCTCTCATGTCTGGACCAAGGAAATTACTATAAAGTTGATTACAGGCAAATTCAGACTTTATAAATAGTATACATAATGTAGACACTATAGTGTAGCTGTTGCAGCATTCACATCACAGAAATTTCCTTCAGATTTCTGAAACTAACTAGATTTAATTACTCTTCAGTTTGTAATTATACTGTTTTCCTATGAAATTTTATACTGAATAAGATGTCATTTTTTTGTGATTTATTTTTTTATTTTAAATTCAGTAATCACAAAAACCCATTTGGAAATTGTTGAAAGAGGAATGGATTATCATCAACAACAACCCCACAGAATAAGATGACTTTGGTGATATTTGCTATCTTTGTTGTCTGGTTTTATTCTTTCATGGTCTTAAGTATTTCTGCCAAATAACTTTCAACTCTGAGATGTCCATTTTCTTCTTTAATTTGGAAAGGTATTTCTAGAGCGGTACAGATTATCTTTGTCTTCATTATGCAAAATGTATTACATTAAGGTGAAAATCTTTCTGTGTTGCTGGTTTTCAGCATTTCAAGCTCATCTAATCATTTTTTTTTCTTTTCATCATAATTTATATTTTTGCAATACAATAAGCTATGCACCACACTAATACCTTAATGATTTGTTGAGTTTCTATATATGCACCAAGTCAGCATTTTCCTAATAGTGTTGAGCATATCCTGTCATTAAGCTAATTCTTATAGCTTCCATGCCAGTGTATCAACATTTATCAACATTTCCTTCATTAAATACAATATTTATGTAGATTCCTCTTCACAATTTGTTACTCTCTCCAGAAAATCTTATGAATTTTTTGACCTTCACATTCATCTTTATTTGATAATTGCTGCTTCATAGTTAAATAATTCCACTTCTTATGAGCTGCATCTGTCAGCTAAATTAAAGTTTTAAAATTTCTATCTCTGGAAACAGTTGACAGAAAATTGTCTATTTAAATAATAATTCACTAAAGGTTAAGGTTTATATAGGTATTTTATGTAAATGTTACAGGATTTTGTTTTAAATACTGTATATACTGTATAAAAATTATTTTTAATTGAATCATGTCAACAGTGATAACAGTAATAGGCTAATGTCTGTTACACAAATGATCTGAAACGGACAGCCTGCTTATTTCTTGATGCAAAAAATGAAAGCAAGAAAAAAAATTTGAGTTTGTTAAGTTTGACCTGATTGTATGGAATGTTGCTCTCTTCAAAAAAAAAAAAAAAACGTGAAAAGAAAATGAATCCAAGGTTTACCTATTATAAATGTACCATTTAAAGAAGCCTGCAACATAGATTATGTTGGCAATATTAGCAGACATATACAGATTTTAGAAATCATTCCAGGCTAGCTGAAAACTTTTCTTTGTTGAATCTATGAGAAAGAAAAGCATTGCAGCCTTCTGGTCTTTTGGATGATAATATTGTATTTTCTGTTGCTAAGCAAAATATTGCAAATTTATCACCAACCTTAGCTCAGTATAAGTAATAATCACTACTGCCTGAAATATATTGGATTGAAAGTACATGAGACTATTCATGGCACTTCATCAGCATGCAGGAAGCAAACAGACTGACTGCAGTTATTGAATACAGACTCAAACTACTGGCTTTAATCTCCATCTCATTCATTCGTCCTTTACTTTGGCACAGCTGTATGATAAACACACTGACATCCTTTCTCACTAAGCCATCAGTCCAAATACACAAATGCTAGATCTGAGCTCCAGAAAGAGAAAAATGTCCAAAAGCTAGTGCGTCCTTAGCGCTTATAATGAAATACAGAAGTGGTAATCCTTAACATCCCTCGAATGCATACATTTTCAAAATAGACATCAGTGTGTGATAGAGTCAGCTTGCCATTAAAATACATAATAACAGCAATTACAAAACCATACCATATATCATTACAAAGATTTATTATAGTATTATGTTGACCTATCTAACACGCAAAGGCCAATGCCAATAAAGTTACACAATCATTATGCTGTTTGGGTGAAATAATAATAAAAGTTATTTATGCACTGAGTCTCCACTAAAAAGTCAGTTCTTGCCTTATATAACAATTATGTGTGTGATATTTGGTCCAGGGACTTTAAAATCTGCATTAAATAAATATAGCAAAAGCCTTCTTTAATGCTGGAACGGATGGTGACCATAGCAACTGAATTACATGGCTAACAAGAGATGCTCTTCTTTATTTTAAAACACAGGCCCTCTTCTTGTGAGTAACTTGAAGCACAAGAATGTAACACACAAATGAGAGCAGACACTTAACAGCTTTACTGAGTCCGAGGATACGAAAGAAGCACATTTTTATTATCACAACGTGATGGATTGCTGACTGTATAAGGTGTGATCAATAATAAGTGCTTTTAAACCATTTCATAAAGTAGGTGGTCCCGATACCACAGACCTTTTCACAGACTGCACTATTCCTTCTTATATTAGTTATTTGAAGAATCTCTTGGCATTTCGTTTATCTACATAATAGTGCAAATGTAAATGCATAAAACATGAACTTTTCTTTTTATTTTGTTTGGAGGTGGAATATGGCAGACATGTTTTCTACCTGTTTAAGATGATGTAGGTCAAAATTAAACATTACTGTCACTATATCAGTCATCTCTCTCTGAGGGTTGCTCAGGATATGAGAATAGCCTGGCTAAGATTGCTTAAAGAAAGAAAAAACAACACTGGAATCTAAATGCAATGGAATAGTAACCCCTACATTTGTAGGGGACACCATGAAAAGAAACAACTGAAATGTACCAGAGAGGTGTTGAGGCGGACTAACAGGAAAACATTTACATTACCCCAAGCTGCTAGATGAGTAAGGGTTCTTCTGGGATTCTACATATAATGTAGGTTTGTGATAGAACGTAGGTTATGATTGCATGTTTCGTTACATAACTGGTGCCACCAATGACCACAAAATAAAATGCATAACTTAAAATAAATGGGCAACACAGCTACTTGAAAATAAGGCAAAAAGAATGGGATGGTAGTGGCCATTTGCTATATGGCATCTAAAACTTGGACAGATAGCTGAACAACCTGAAATAAGACTAGAAACTGACCTTTTATAAAACAGACTATGCAGTACGGGAAGGCTTTATATTGTATTTCTTTGCTACACTGAGTTTATCCTTTGAACAACCCTAGCAGTACTTTATGGAAGATATATCATCATGAAAGTGATCTTTTTTAAACAGTTCCCTTTCCAATTTGACTCCATATTGGTCTATTCAATAGGAGGGGGCTGTATTACACCATATTCACATTAAAAACAGTTTGGTTTTTCAACAGTCTTCCTAATTCTAAAAAATAACATATCCATAAAGGGTTCAAATATTTTTGGTGAAGGTGAGGTGGATGAAGTTTTAAAACTGAAAAACACCATTAGGTTTTCTGTAGCGCCAAAAGCCTCAGACAAGAAAGTATAATATAAAGAATGATGTCTGTTGGTAGTGTTCTATTCAGGCATATAGGTATATGCATGCATAATTACAGATTGTTTTATAGATGGTCTGAACAATACAGTCATATGAAAAAGTTTGGGAACCCCTCTCAGCCTGCATAATAATTTACTCTACTTTCAACAAAAAAGATAACAGTGGTATGTCTTTCATTTCCTAGGAACATCTGATTACTGGGGTGTTTTCTGTACAAATACTTTTAGTGAAGCAGTATTTAGTTGTATGAAATTAAATCAAATGTGAAAAATTTGAGTACCCTTGTAATTTTGCTGATTTGAATGCATGTAACTGCTCAATACTGATTACTTGCAACACCAAATTGGTTGGATTAACTTGTCAAGCCTTGAACTTCATAGACAGGTGTGTCCAATCATAAGAAAAGGTATTTAAGGTGGTCAATTGCAAGTTGTGCTTCCCTTTGACTCTCCTCTGAAAAGTGACAGCATGGGATCCTCAAAGCAACTCTTAAAAGATCTGAAAACAAAGATTGTTTAGTCTCATGGTTTAGGGGAAGGCTACAAAAAGCTATCTCAGAGGTTTAAACTGTCAGTTTCAACTATAAGTAATGTAATCAGGAAATGGAAGGCCACAGGCACAGTTGCTGTTAAAGCCAGGTCTGGCAGGCCAAGAAAAATACAGGAGCGGCATATGCGCAGGATTGTGAGAATGGTTTCCCACTGACTTAAAAGAGGAGAGTTTGGGTTCTTCCAGTTTAGCAGAATAAGTCTGCGTGCCAAAAGTGTAGTGAATGCAATCACAGTTTGTCTTTCTCCACTTTAAATCCATCTGAATGAACCCCAAACACAGCTGTTAATGGGTTAGGAGGGATTGTGAGACCAAGGCTGTCTGAAAGGTAGTTAAAAATTTTGGTCCAAAATGATGTTAATTTGGTGCAGGCCCAAAACATGTGACCCAGTGAGGCTGACTTGATTGCAGCGTTCGCAGGTTGGATCATGCCCTGGAAACATTTTGGAGAGTTTTAGACGAGACAGATGTGCTCGATATATAATTCTGAGTTGTATAATTGTATGCTTTGAGCATATGGAGCTCGAGTGAATTCTCTTAATTGCTACTTTCCACTCCTTTTCTGATATATTAATTGAGAGATCTTTTTCCCAGTGTCCTCTTGGATCTTTGACCGATGTTTTATACTATTTGAAGTTGGAAAAAATCAAATACTCAGTTAGAGGATCTGTACAGACTTTTTTCAAAACATGGCAGGATATAATCAGTAATATTTTAAAATAAGTTCCTAAAGCACAGAGGAAACAATTATTTTTGTATTTTTTTGTCTTCTACATTCATCTCTATTGGCTTATCAAACTTATTAATTTAGGTATGTTTACAAGCCTTAAATTTTACACCGTTTGCCTTGCTCTCTCTCTCAGGGGTGGGGGTCGACTTGTTCATAACTCAATTTTACTTTTTGCAAAAACTGATTGATTTGTATGGAATGATTGCAATAAAATTAATAAAACTTCAAAAAAAAAAAAGGATTGTGAGAATGGTTACAGACAACCCACAGATCACCTCCAAAGATCTGCTAGAACATCTTGCTGCAAATGGTGTATCTGTACATCGTTCTACAATTCAGCGCAATTTGCACAAAGAACATCTGTATGGCAGGGTGATGAGAAATAAGCCCTTTCTGCACTCACGCCACAAACAGAGTCGCTTGTTGTATACAAATGCTCATTTAGACAAGCCAGATTTATTTTAGAACAAAGTGCTTTGAACTGATGAGACAAAAATTGAGTTATTTCGTCATAACAAAAAGAGCTTTGCATGGCGGAAGAAGAACATTACATTCAAAGAAAAACAACTGCTACCTACTGCCAAATTTGGTGGAGGTTCCATCATGCTGTGGGGCTTTCTGGCTAGTTCAGGGACTGGGGCCCTTGTTAAAGTCGAGGGTCAGATGAATTCAACTTAATATCAACAAATTCCTCAGGATAATGTTCAAGCATCAGTCACAAAGTTGAAGTTACGCAGGGGTTGAATATTCCAACAAGACAATAACCCAAAACACAGTTTGAAATCTACAAAGACATTCATGCAGAGGGAGAAGTACAATGTTCTGGAATGGCCGTCACAGTCCCCTGACTTGAATATCATTGAAAATCTATGGGATGATTTGAAACAGACTGTCCATGCTCGACAGCCATCAAATTCAACTGAACTGGAGAGATTTGGTATGGAAGAAAGGTCAAAAATACCTCCATCCAGAATCCAGACACTCATCAAAGGCAATAGGAGGCGTCTAGAGACTGTTATATTTGCAAAAGGAGGCTCAGCTAAGTATTGATGTAATATCTCTGTTGGGGTGCTCAAATTTATGCACCTGTCTAATTTTTGTATGATGCATATTGCATATTATCTGTTAATCCAATAAACTTAATGTCACTGCTGAAATACTACTGTTTCCATAAGGCATGTCATATATTAAAAGGAAGTTGCTACTTTGAAAGCTCAGCAAATGATAAACAAAAATACAAAGAATTAAGAGGGGTTCCTAAACTTTTTCATATGACTGTAACTTTTAATTTACTTTTATATTAAACCATGATTACTAGAATAAAACATAAAGTAAAAAGGTTCTAATTAGTGTTGTTACAAGTCAATATCACTGAAGATCACGGAAATGCAAAAACAGGAGGTGGAAGGAAGAAAAAGACTGCACATCAAGTTTCTAACCTTTAGTTGTATTCACTTCAAGTAAATGTGTTACAATAGCAAGTCAAAATGATGAACCAAACACATATTTACACACAACTGCACAAGCAATTTTAACAGACACCCACATGCACAACCTGAAATACTGCAAACAAAAACAGTAACAACACCATTCATTCTCATCAACACTGAATCAAAAATCTTGCTTTGTCAGTACCAGTACACACATATTTACAACTCTGAACTCTTCTTTTTAAATATCCCATAGAAATTATATTCTCATATTTGAGCCAGACACAAATCTATTCTTATAAAATTGTTCCAACTCTTTGTAATCTATACTAATAAACGGCAAAGCCCTCACTCACTCACTCACTGACTGACTGACTGACTGATTGACTGACTGACTGACTCATCACTAATTCTCCAACTTCCCGTGTAGGTAGAAGGCTGAAATTTGGCAGGCTCATTCCTTACAGCTTCCTTACAAAAGTTGGGCAGGTTTCATTTCGAAATTCTACGCGTAATGGTCATAACTGGAAGTTGTTTTTCTCCATTTACTGTAATGGAGTTCAGCTGGAGGGGCGGAGTTTCATATGACATCATCACGCCTCTCACGTAATCACGCATTACGTAGAAAGCCAGGAAGAGCTACAAAACGCGCTTTAGAAAACATGCATTATATAATTAAGAAGGCAGCGAAACAATTAGAAGCGAGTGACTGACATATAAAACCATATTCAGCGGCTCACGTGAACTGACGCAGTGCGCAGACAAAAAGTAACAGTTCCAAAGAGTGCTGAACAAAAACCGAATTACACTACTACGCTCAAATAGATAAACCACACGCAGTGGCGCGGTAGTAAAGCATTCGCCTGTAGCGCCCACGTCCGAGGTTCGATTCCCGAGAGG